>CAJHZI010000882.1:2402500-2610000 GCA_905160935.1 Enchytraeus crypticus | reverse complement strand
ATATATATATATATATATATATATATATATATATATATATATATCAGATATTTAACAAATAGAAAATACATATTTAGTATTTACTGCGTACAAAATGCACCATATAACACAAAAAATATACACACATAAATTTAAACTCCAGAAATATCAACTATCTTATACTCAATGCATATGCTAAAATATATACTTGTTAAGACTAAAAAAAACTACGATAATTGAACTTGATTTAAATATTCAATAGAAAAATGAATGATCACTAAATTTATTCGTCAGCACCATCAATATCATCCATACATTTAAGGACAGCATTAAACAACGTTCCGAAATGTCTGGTGTTCATCTAAATTGTATACAGAACTGAAGGGAACTGACTTTTGCTTGGCCTCCTCAATCACATTGGGATCATCTGACGCGAGGTATATCCTCCTCTGCACTGGGCGCCACGCAGACAAACTGCTTGCACTACTGCTGGCGGCCATTTTAGTCTGAGCGTCCATCAGATCAAAGTACTCTTCCACGTACATCATGTATTCATCCAGACTGTGATAGGCTGCCTCCGACTGAAGTTTGTCCGTCCGCCGTATGTGAACTCTATTGTATGATACAGTATGATACAATATGACAATGAACAAAGTGCAGTATGATACAGAATAATACAGTATAATACAGTATAACAAAGGATAATAAAGTATGATACAGTATGACACAATCTGATACGGCATAACACTGATCAAAGTGATATATTATACAGTAAAATATGTACAGTATGACACAGTATAACATATTTAGATAAAGTATGATACAGTATGACACAATCTGATACGCATAAAACTGCTCAAAGTGATATATGATACAGTATAATACAGTATGACACAGTATAACAGTACGATAAAGTATGATACAGTATGACACAGTATAACAGAGCATGATAAAGTATGATACAGTATGACACAATTTGATATGCATAACACTGATCAAAGTGATATATGATACAGTATAATACAGTATGATACAGTATAACAGAGTATGATAAAGTATGATACAGTAGGACACGATCTGATAAGGCATAACAATAAGCAAAGAAATATGTGATACAGTATGATACCGTATGACACAGTATAACAGAGTATAATAAAGTATAATACAGTATGATACAGTATGACAGAGTATAATAAAGTATGATATAGTATGACACAGTCTGATACGGTATAATTGTTTTCAGAAACTTCATATTCTAGAGCTCTCAGCTGTAAGTGAAACAAACCCGACGATAGGTTTACGGAAGCCGAGTTCTCGAGCGACTTCTTGCATGTCTGCCGCTAGCTGAGGCTGAGGTCTGAGCAGATACCTGAGGAACTGACCCACCCACCATACGAATGGATGACCATGGAGTCTGAAGAGGCGCTCAGCTAGATCAGCGGGTATAGCCTGGGGCATGTAAGGGGGGCGAGGTCGCAGACTATCAACAATAGGCAGTGTTACCACCTGAACTTTCTCCACGCCGGCTGTGAATATAAAAAACCAAATATTTCGCTATTGTTCTGGTTAGAATAAAATAAATACTGTCTTATAATCTTAACAACTATTAGCAACATATGTCTCACAAGTAGCTCTCAGAATATTTTACACCAAAAGAGCTTTCCATCTTCAAATCATATAAATTGTTTGATTCAGAAAACAAATCATAAATCTCTGCATTTTAATAAATGAAATATAAGTCAAATACGGTTTAATTTATAGTGACTATTCACATATGCAGACAGACTACTTATATGAATATACAGATCATTTTAATGGATGCTCATTTTAAAGAATTGTTCATTTCAATGGACAGCTCATTTTAATAGACTGCTCATTTTAATGGATGCTCATAAAATTAGACTCTCAAAAGAATATAATACTCAAAAAGTAGACTGCTTATAAGAATAGGTTGCTCAAATTAATAGACTGCTAAAAAATGAGACATCTTTCTCAAAATTTAGTAGCTGCAATAAACTAAGTGGCTGTCCACAGCAACTGAATAGACAGAAGCAGGTCAAAGTAGGAAAAAATGAATGGTAGAGCAGATTAGACTGATATTAAGATATATATTAATCCGAACAGTGGTACACTGTGAATATCATTCAGTTAACTAACTGCCATCAAAGTCAACTAGGGAACTACTTAGACAATCTGATATAGTATAGGCATGCATTAAAATTAAAGTGTAAAAACTTGTGTAAAGTGTAAAGTGCACAAAATTATAAACGGAATTAGTTTTCTATTCTCTGTTCAGACAGAACTACTTACGTCCCCAGGGTCTATTTGAGCTTCCAGAGCTATCCCTGCACGTGTCACTAAGAGGAAGAAAGTATTTCTCCCAACCACCGCTGGAGTATCTCCACCTGCTGGAGTCTAGGATCAACGTCCTCCCTGTACCGTGAGCGATGAGAAAGCAGTAGACGATGTGGTGCACCTGACAACCATAGCCGCAACCCTTGCTCAGGTTACACACAAGCTTTTGAGCCTTGCCACAATCTTTCGGGTTCTGTCACACAATACAGTAATGTTTAACTTATTCAAACATGCAATAAAATTAAAGAGATTTTGAGTTTAATTTTAGTTTAAGAGATTTCAAAAGCTGGTTTTAAGGTCAGTGTCACATCATAATCAGTGACGAGCAGACCCAGAATTTAACCACACACCTATCAATCTGCAGTTATAAATCTTACTGTCATGTTACGGGCACAGTCAAATCACAGTCAAGTCATCAAATCATCATCTTCCCTTAACCTAACTCCCGGTTTAACTAGGGTCGGGATACGAATAGATTTATTCTACTCTGCTCTGTCCCATACCATATCAAAATCTCTTCCATTCGTCTTAGAAAATTTTGTAGCAATTTCTGGATTCTAGGCACTCACCAACTGATTGCCCTTCTGACGTTGGTTTGGATCTTTGGGCTTTAGTCGCCTTCTAGGACACCTGCAGTCACCGGGTTGATCTATTATTCAAACAATCCGGACACAACAAGAGGAAAATCACACATCAAATGGACACATCACCAGTTATCATATTAAAATCAATAAAGCAGTAGACAACAGGAAGTCAGTAAACGTATGTAATAACAACCTCTATTTGATCTCTGCTTTAAGTATTGTGATCCCCTTTAACTGTGATACAATGTACAAGTACAACATAACATAAAATTAAATGCTCTAGTAGTTAAAGTAAATGAAAAACGAGTCTTGATATATCTACATTATTCTGTATCGTCATCATCATCAACATCCTCCTCCCTTAAATCCCAGTATAACCAGGGGCGGGATACAAATAGACTATTTTAAATTCATTTAAGTTTTCGTAGCAATTTCTGGAGCCAAGGCACTCACCAACCGAATGCCCTTTCTAACACTGGTTTGGATCTAGTTTTTATGTCGCCTTCTACGACACGTGCATATTTACATGGTTGGTCTATTCTTCAAGCACCTCAGACACAAAACTGGGAAAGTCTACATTAATCCGTATAACTTATAATATTAGCTGTGTCCACTCACAGACAAGACGATTAATGCGATAATGCATAAAACTTCAATAGTCTGAAGTTCTATAATTAACTAACTAATTCAAGAGCTAGCTGCGTTACAACGCACCTGGGAATGTCTAATCCTCGCCTGCACTATCTCGCTCAACTCCTCACTCTCTCTCCTCCTCCAGTCCTCTGACAAGCTCGTCAGGTTATTCAAATCACGCAAAAGCGCTCGTCTATAATCGGCACCGGTGACAAGAACTTCATCAAGACTCTCAACAACAGTTTCCATCTTGGAAGGATCTGATCTGAGCTCCTTTTGAATTTTTCGCAACTTTGAGCTGACATAGAACCACTGTTCATTGACTTCGTACATAGCGGCTCTACGCAGAAGCTCGTGCGATAGGCTCGGTGCTACTAAGTCACTGAGGGCTTCGTCTAAAGCAAAATCGTTGTTTTTAAAACGAACTTTAGGCTTTTCTTCTCCAGCGTTGTCAGCTGAAGGTTGATTGTTGGACTCTACAGCTTGCACATGTCTATCCAGCATCATCTCTTTCCTAAAATATCAAACAAGTGATATGGGCCTCAACCAACATACTTTTAATCCAGTACTGCCATGGCAGGTTCAAGGGACCTATCTTTAAAAATCATTTATATATATATATATATATATATATATATATAAATGATTTTTAATGATGTCATTAAATAAATATATATATATATATATATATATATATATATATATATATATATATATATATATATATATATATATATATAAGTATATTAAATATATAACTATATTAAATATCTATTTAATAAATTAAAAATATAAACATTAAATATACTAAATATGTCATAATCCATTATGTGCCCAATAATGTGCAAAAAAAAGTCAAAGCTTAACTCCGGACCTTGTAACCTGCCATCAGAAAATTCACCTACCAGCTCACTGCTCACTCTGGTAGAACATCACATATCACAATAAATTTACGTTATTTTATCAACATGACTAAACTAAGCATTGCAAACTTGTGTAGTTACTGTTCTATCATTTGAATAAAAGTACTATTTACCTTGGAACTTCTACAATTTGTTATATATATATATATATATATACATGTATATTCATGTATAAATATAAAATTAAATTTAAAATTAAATTCTTATTGATTGATTGATATTGTAGTTTTTGCCCCGTAGATACATGCCTTACATGCTATAACATATTCTACATATTCACTTAGCTTACTGGAGCTGCTTGGCAATGGAATAGAGTTTTTTATTCTCATCTACGAGTTCATCAAGCTGTAGTAGGGCGTTCATAAGATGCTGCTGCGTCTCCTCTGAGATAGCGCTACCATCACCTGACTGGAGTAGAGACGTTCTCATATAAATTAGAAATAAAACCCACAGCCCAAGTATAATCATCAGAGCGTCCTGCCACTGAAGCTTCATGCTGAACAAGATTGTATGACTATATACCAAAATAAAAATTCTGTAAAATCAAACAGTAAAAACTGCATAATCCAGAATGAGCTAAGAACTTCTTGAGCTAAGTAATATATAGCAAAACAGTAATGATCATGTTAACTAACAAATTGAAGAAATGTAAGTAGGACACACTCAAAATGTGATCATTAGATAATGTGATCAGATAGATATCATATAGATATCTTCATATAGATAAATACGTTCCCTATATGAAATACTTTCCCTTTCCTTATAATTCTCCCATGTGAATAACATTTTAGTTCTTAATTTTTGTTGAGATATAATTATAGTTCGATTAGCAATTAAACCTATTTTGTATTTAATATTCATCCATTTATAAGCTACATTTTCCTAAATAATTACAATTCTTGTCACTGTGATGTAGTTAGCTTGGTCAGTGGATGGGTAGCAATAGTGAACGAGTCCAGTAGTGAACAAGGAGCACAAAGCTTACTGAGTTAGTATGCTAGTTCAGTGCTCAGTTTTGGAAATTATTCATATTTAATATATTATAATTTCATTGTGCAACGTTAACTATATAACATATACTGTGTTGTGCCCGGGTTGCTGAAGAATAGATCAACCATGGTCTGCACATGTCAAAAAGGCGACAAAGCACCAAAAATACAAGTTAATGTCAGAAATGGCATTTGTTTGGTTAGCTTAGGCTCCAGAAATTCCTTTAAAAAATTCTAATACCAACCCAATAGTTAAACTGGATGCAAAGGAAGATGGAAGATAATGACGATGATGAATGTTATACATACAGACACTTCCTCTTCGTCATCCATCTCCGGCTAAACTGTTATCGATCTAACTTTCTCGCTATTCTGAATTTGCTAATTTGGTTCTGGTGATGCAAAGCTGCTTATAGTTACCAGTTTAGCTTGAGACGTCCCTGATGTTGTACATGAGTGAGGAATAGGACGTTAAATCTTTATTTTATTGCAGTGTATAAGGCTTGAACAGAAAGGATAGAAAGAGAATATAAGATGTAAAACAAGAATTTAGAGGCTTGGAAACAAAACATTGAAGGTATATGTATATTATATATTGAAGGTATATTATATATATATATATATATATATATATATATATATATACACACACACACACACACACACACACACACACACACACATATATATAAATATAAATATATACAAATATAAATTTAAATACAAATATAAATTTATGTGATTTTGATTGTACCTCTCAACCCAATGTTCTAGGCAGCAGCAGCTTTTTTAAAAATTTATTAGCACTGTCAAGTCCGTACTTTAGATGCAGGATTTAATTGATTTTCTAATTTACCTGTTAATTAAATATTGACATGTTTACCTGTTTACTTAACTTACTATGCATTATATTTAATATTCAATAAAATTAAAATTAAAATCAATAGCCGGATTTAAATTTTTATCCATATCTTAATGGAATAGTATCTCAGAAGAAAGTTTACAAATTTGCAATATGTTTAAAAATAATATAAAACAATATTTAAATTGAGTTTCTAAAGATAAATTAATCTTACAGTTTTGTTTACATATAATTTCGGAATGAATTAGATCGCGCCAAGTATCCCAGTTTTTTTCTGAATTATTGCATTAACTTTTACTACAAATTTATTCTTGATTCATTAGGAACCGAATAATAATAATAATAATAATAATAACAACAACAACAACAATTAGAGTGCTACAGTCATCAATGACAACATCGAGCATTATTGAGACAAAATCAAGCCGGCGAGCAAAAAAAGAAGGTCCAAAAACGGTGCAAATTCCAAAATCCAGAAATTCAGTCCAAAGTAAAGGGAGTTAAAGAAAAGGTGGTTTAGGCGCAGGTCGCTGCTCATGGACACTGGATGGAAAAGAGAGATGGAAAAGATAGGTCTTCAACTGCTTATGGAACTGCTCATAGGAAAGCAAAGGCTGATGTGATTCAAATGAAGATTTCCGAAGATTGGATGGAAGAGAATTCCAGATCTGAGGTGCAGCATGCTGGAAAGAACGATTAGATAGCTTAGAGCGTGAAGGTAAGCTAGGTCTCACAAGAGTAATTAACTTAGAAGACCGAGTAATAGCAGGCTGCATCACTTTAATCAAGTGAGACATACAAGTTTGTCCAGGGATGGTGATGGACTTTATAGGTTAACGAAGCTGTTTTGTAAATGATACGGTCTTTAATCTTTAGCCAGTGCAAAGACAAAAAATAGGTGTAACATGTGAGAACTTGGAACTAAAAAAAATTGCGCGCGCAGAGAATTCTGAAAAACTGCAACCGATCAATCTCACAGCCAGGGAGATTTAAAAACAGGGAATAGCAGTAGTCCAACTTCGATTACACAAGAGCAGCACCAATTGTAGCAGTTGTCTCACGTGACAAATATGGACGTATTCGACGAAGATCACGGATATGGAAGAAACATGCTTGTGAAGTTTTAGCTATGTGTTCGTGGAAGGTTAGGTGTTTATCAAGGATAACACCGAGATTTCTCACAGAAGAAACAGGTGATATTTTAATACCCGAAGATAACGAAAGAGTTTTCCCATTCAGCTTCAGAAGCTGTTGAGGTGTCCCGACCAACAAGAATTCAGTCTTAGATGGATTAAGTGCCAAGAAATTAGCAGACATCCAAGAGGATATAGACTGAAAACTTTTTTGCAGGAGGGTTTCAGCATTAGAATAGGAGTTAGGGGTGAAACAAGTGCACATTTGAGTGTCATCAGCATATAGTTCATGATCAAGAGAATGAGAAGAGATTAGAGTGCTTAGGGGTGTTGTATAGAGGTTAAAGAGGATAAGACCAAGAACGGAGCCTTGAGGCACACCATACCTTAAGTGAGATGTACTCCGTCACTTTCACACTAAAAGAACGATCCGTCAGATAGGAGGAAAACCAATCAAGAACAATTCCACGAACACCAAACCAGGAAGAAAGACATTCCAGAAGAATATTGTGATCAATGGTATCAAAAGCGGCCGAAAGATCAAGCATACATAATCCAGTTAAGCGTTGTGTGCACATGGCATTAACAATAGAATTGCACAGATAGAAGCACCGTTTCAGTTGAACGATGCTTAGTATAAGCAGCTTGATGCTTATTAAATAGATCATTGTAAGAGAGATGAGTAGAAAGCCTCTGAAGAACAATTCTTTCAGTGAGTTTAGATATGTTTGACAGATTAGATATAGGCCTGTAATTCGACAATAATTCCTTATCCAGTTATCAATAATTCCGTTTTAAGCAATGGGGTAATAACTGCACGCTTAAAAGCGCGAGGAAATTTGCCAGCAGATAGAGAGAGGTTAACAATCAATGTTAACACTGGAGCAAGTATGTGAATACACTTTTTTTAAAGAGAGGTTGGGATAGGATCTAAGTCACAATGTTTAGCTGGAGAGTCTAAAACTAATTTCGTAATCTCATCAATTGTAACTGGAGTGAAATTAGAAAGCTCATCTTTGGAATGATTCTCTACTGGAGTATGAGGAGTAGAGTTAGGAGCTGGAGTGATAGATTCTCTAAGATTGCTTATCTTATCTGTAAAGTATTTGGAAAATTGTTCAGGCAGTGACTCCACAGGAGTAGAAGGAAGAGAAGGAGAAATAGATCTATGTAAAAGATCATTAACGGTTTTCCATAAACTCTTGATATTCACAGCCTTACTGACCAAAGAGGAGTAGTACTCTTTCTTAGCTTTAGCAATAGCAGTACGATAAATCTTGTGTTGCAAATTAGAAAGAGTTTTCCAAAAATCTGAATGGGTATGACGCCACTTTCTTTCGGCTCTACAGCATGCAGCCTTTAGCTTTCTCAGACCAGAAGTATACCAAGGGTTAGATTTCTTAAGCTTCTTGGTAGTTAGAGGTGCATGCTTATCAAGTAGACATGAAAGAGTAGTGTTATACTGTTTAACTAATTCATCATTATTCATCAAGATCATTAGCAGGAGACTTGATCAAAGTCGAATTTTCAAGCTCAGAACAAAAGAGATCAAGATCAACGTCATTTACACACCTAAATGAAACAGTAGGTGAATTTTTAATAGTATCTGGCTTAACATATTTATAAGTGAATACAACAGGAAAATGGTCTGACGGCGAGTGAGATCAAATAGTAATACCTAAAGGATCATTAGCAGAGAGACTTGGTGTAATAACAACATTGTCAATATGAGTAGCAACATTCACATGTTGAACAGCATTACAAGAGGACAGCAAAGTATTAAACTGCTGAGTTAAGGGATCAAGAGGATTATCAAGGTGAATGTTGAGGTCACCTGTAATCACAAAGTCTGATTTAGAAGTAGTAAGGAACGAGAGTAGGGTAGAATACTCCGATAAAAAGAAGAGAAAGGTTTGGCATAGGGAGAAGAAGATGGTGGTCGATACACTGCAACAACATGCAGAGTACATGTGCTAAATTTACCAGTGACTGAAATTGCTTCAAATGAAGAAAATTTATGACAGTCATTGCTAAGAAGGGTAAAGGGCTTCCTTAGTAGGAGAGCAACTCCACCACCCTTAGCACCAGATATCCTAGAGTCACGATTTGCAATAAACATATCATAACCTGGAGGAAGAATAGACATCAGTTCAGAAGGAGTGGTTATAGAGGATAGCCAAGTTTCACTGATAGCAAAACAGTCAAACTTGTGAGTCTCAGCCAAATCATGCAAAGCAATGATATGGTCTGAGTTAGAGAGGGATCGGATGTTAAGAGAGCAAAGAGAAATATTGCTTCGAAGAGAATTAACCGGAATTCTCGATCGAAACATGCTTACAAAACTGGCAAATCAGTAATTGTAAACAATGCAGAAAGTACAATATAAATTACAATATAGTTATACACAAATTACATAAAAAATACAAATATGCAATAATTAACTAACGATCAAAACGTAAACACTATAACTTTAACAATTTAAACACTAAAAGCAATATAAAATAACGTGTAACGGATCAACTATAACGGCAAAATAACGGTCAAAACTGCAAATTGATTTTTCAACAAAATAACTATATAAGCATTTAATTTCAAATAATCCAATCAACAAGAGTCATTTGGCTCTGGATCACAGTATTATTCTAATTCTATGCATCAATGCTGGGGACGAAATCGATTGACTGTCCTGAAATGCTGAAATTATCAAATGTTGTCATTAACTTTCCCCGTGTTGTGCTCGGGTGCGGCTGGACCACTGCAGAATAGGGCAACCGCAAACGATCTGCTGCGTGTACGTAAGAGGCGAATAAGGCAGGAGCTGAGGATTGCTAGAGGGGACCCACCTTACCATGAAATATTTTCCCCCAGGATTAAATAATAATTAATCCATCTTACTGAGGAAGGCAACGGGAAACCACCTCAGAAGCCATACTTTCCCTATGGCTACATAAGGTATGGATAAGGCATAGACTTTGTGAAGGGATTAAAGTGTTGATCGAAGGAGTGCTCTTACGGAACGAGAAAACAGATTTTGTGTATGAATATGTACCTTGAACCTGCCACTTGGCAGTGCACTCAAGAAGATCATTAACTACGATGTCACTGTAACTATACTGTGTTGCCTGAAAGTAGATCTATAACAGTAACAAATCATCTCTAAATGAATTTTGCATAATGGGTTATAAATTGACTTTGTTTTAGCATAAGATATTAAAAGTGTTAGATATAATCATGTATGAGTATGACTTATAAATAATTCGAGGCATCAACCTAGAATTGGTTCTTCTCAAAAACTGAGAGATAGATGAAACTGGGGCCAGGTCTCCTTCCCTTCCGTTGATCTTCTAAAACTAGAGAGTTAGACGAAACCATGACCACGTCTTCCTCTCATTTTTGCACACAACAGATATCATACTAGGTATTTTTTTAATCCTAGCATATTTTCGATGCATGTATAGATGTATTAATTTAATTTACTGAAGTATACGGGAGCTGTATACACTTTTACGAATGTATACACTGTACACATACGGTACACCAAATTAGAGTTTAACGGAAATGTTGATTATTGCGAAGATTTCTCAGTTCTGCTGTAGTCCAACATTTCTGTTCTTGCGTAAATATTATTTTACAGTGAACAAAGCTTGACCATAAACAAGCATCTGTGCTTCCTGACCCAGTATGCCGTTATGATAGCTGTGCTTACTTATTAAAATGAAATGGTGCGAATGATACAACTTTTATTATTTAGAAACAACCTGGAGTCTGTCGTTCAGCAATATCGGAATACTGTAATACGATCTAATTCGACATTAGCTAAAAATCACTTAAATCAAATCGTTACAAAAAATATCGAAAAGTTGAATAATTCTTGGGTAAGAATATATGCCCTTTATGGTTCTATACAGGCCAATCTACGAAACATTTTTAAAGCAAAAATGTGGTCTGTTTAAGAAATTTAACCAAATTCAATGATATTCATTTGGTTCAGCAACAAAATAGACTCATCACTGATGCTTCAGTATTAGCGACGTTCAGGGGGCTATATAATGAGAAATGACTAATCTGAAAAATAGTTGTATGCCGAAAGTGACTCTATAACTATAAATAGACTTGGATAAATAACGAATAGCTAACTGTAGGTTACAGAACTACTCAGTAACAAGTCAAATGCATAACAATACTTCTCACAATTTAATGACCAATTCACAAGAAACTCATGATAGCTAAAGTCAACTTACGCTAATGTCCACGCATTTATTTATATTTTTCGCATTTGCAACGTCCTGGACCTCGTTTTTGCACACCGGCTAGGATTTGTCTCAATAGTGATAACTGTCATAATGGACGACACTGGCACTCTAATTGTTGTCGTGTATATCTTTAAAAATCCGTCACGAGTTTAACAGGGAGTTTAACTGGACTGAGTTAACCACAATACTAAATTTCTCACAGTTTAATCAAATCAAGTCCCATAATCTTCTTCAACAGGTAGTCGACAAAAGCACGGTAATTCCATTGTTAATAGACAACATGCGTGTAAACTACAGCTCAGGAACTCTCTGTAGTGTCCATTGGTGCTTCAATCTCAAGCTTCTCTTTTCTGAAAACAGCAAATCACAAGTTACTAACATTTTAGTAACATTTACAATTACACAATAATTACAAATTAAGCAAGAATTAACAACTATTATATTTGGAAATACTGGTATAGATATAAAATCAACCTCAGACATTTAATATATTATAGTATCGCGATCGAAGTAAGAGAAGCTTTAAATCATCATCATCATCATCTTCCCTTGAATCCCAGTTTAACTAGGTCCAGATACGAATAGACCTTCTCCAATCCACTCTATCCCACACCATATCATCAGTCAATCCCCTATTTTTCAGGTCCTTCTAAATCACTGCATCTCACGTCAGTTGTGGTCTATCTTTCTCTAGCTTAACATCCAGCTCTTCCCTTCAAACTCTCTTTACTGCATCCTCATCAGCTTTTCTCACAGTATGCCAGTATTTTATTATTTTCAGTATTTTCTTTCTCACAGTATATATTGAATGTCTCAATAGCGTAGGGGTAACGTCGTGAAGTTTTAAATGACTTAAAGAGGTGAATTGAACTCTCGCGGGTTCAATGAATGACTGAGGTGAATTGAACTCTCGCGGGTTCAAATCCCAGCCTCGCTGATCTGAGAGTAAAATCTCGGACATTCACTGGACTGGTTATACGGAATATGGACTAAATTGCGTAACGGTTTAAGCATGTGGTATTAAAAGTCATAGATATAAAAATAGTTGATTATTTCACTATAATGCGTATTTACTTTCTATGCCCATACCATCTCAATCTCTACTGAGCCAACCAATCCATAATCCTGTCAACACTCAAATTCATCCTCACATATTCATTTTCCATTCTATCCTTTCTAGTTTTACAACACATTAGCCATAACATTCTCATTTCTGCTATATGCAAACTCTGCAAATGTTCCCTCATAATTCCAAGCACTCCGAACTGGAATCATTACTGGGCTTACCACAGAACTATAAAATTTGCCTTTCAATCTTAGTGGTATTCTCCTATCACACAGCACTCCACTAGCTGCCTTGCACTTTGCCCCACCCAGCCTGAATCCTACTAGTAACTTCCTTTTCCAACTCTCTATCACCCTTTATTGTAGACCCAATATTTAATAAAAGCTTTAAAATTGTATTATATTTTAAGGCCCAGATATTCAGAAAAACGTCAATTTTTGCATTTACCTTTATCTCTCTCTCTTTATCTCTCTCTCTCTCTCTCTCTCACCCTCTCTCTCTCTCTCTCTCTCTCTCTCTCTCTCTCTCTCTCGGGTATATGCATTCTCTCTTTCTCGGGTATTCATTAAGACACGAGAATTTCATTAAGACAGGAGAATCAATGAGAATCAGTCACTCACTCATCCTGCACAGATTTATCACCCTTCCCTCCATCTTCTGCTGACTGACCACCCTTTCCCTCCTCCTCCTCCTCATCACTCTCCACCCCCGGGTGCTCCTCCTCCCTGCTCTGATCGTAGCGGGGCTGCTGCCTCACGGCCAGACTCTGCTGCTCACCCCCAGCACAGCTCGGCAGAGGCAGCAGGGCGGGGGTGGGCAGGAGGGCGGGGCGGGGCAGTAGTGGGGGGCGAGATGACGAGAGGTGCTGCTGCTGTTTATATGCTAGCTCTTGAATCTTCTGCTTGTAGAAATCATAGACAAACTGAGCCATCTGAGGCATGTCCTCGATGATCAGTGGCTGAGTGGCGGGGGGCTCGTCCGTCTGCAGTCATAGAACACAAGTCATGTATGACAAGTCATAGAAAATAAGTCATATAAAACAAGTCATAGAAAACAAGTCATATATAACAAGACATATATAACAAGTTATATAAAACAAGTCATAGAAAACAAGTCATATATAACAAGACATATATAACAAGTTATAGAAAACAAGTCATAGAAAACAAGTCATATATAACAAGTTATAGAAAACAAGTCAAATATAACAAGTCATACATAACAAGTCATATATAACAAGTTATATACAACAAGTCATATATAACAAGTCATAGAAAACAAGTCATATATAACAAGACATATATAACAAGTTATAAAAAACAAGTCATAGAAAACAAGTCATATATAACAAATTATAGAAAACAAGTCAAATATAACAAGTCATACATAACAAGTCATATATAACAAGTTATATACAACAATTCATATATACCAAGTCATATATAACAAGTTATAGAAAACTGGTCACATAAAATAAGTAATATGAAATATGTCATCGCTCATATCACAAAATAAATAAATAATCGTTTATATGACACCCCCAAGATGTGATATAATTAAAACTACACCCTCATGATATGATATTAAATTACACTTTGATATAATTTACATCATACACTCATACATGAGATAAAATTTCATAGCGACAGTTTTTTTTCTCTTATCCTCAAACAAAGACTATATCGAGTGCGTCGAGGTTCAACAGTCCACCAATTTCTGAAGTCGTTTAAGTTTATGATAGTAGTCACGCTAAGACAATGAAGAATCGCTTTAAACATCCCCACAGTGTAGATCATTAGGCAGTAATCTTGCTAATACAATGAAAAATAGCCTTAAACAACACTACTATGTAAACTATTAGATAATAATCATGCCAATACAATGAAAAATTGCTTTAAACACTACTACAGTGTAAACTATTAGATAGTAATCATACAATGAAGAATTAAGCACAGCCACAATGAGAGCCACTGGACAGATACCTGACGCATTGGAGGCCACGATTCACTGGGCAGAATGTGCAGCTTCAGTGGGCGTGTCATGAGCTGATTGAAAGCCGGCGTCAGCTCAAAGCAGTTCTGGAAGAGAGAGACGCGCGCGACGATGTAGAGGCCGAGACGTGCGCGCGACATGGCGACGACGAGACGCCTCACGTCGCGGATGTGGCCGACGTTACGCGTGCGCACGAGCGACAGCAGGATGAAATCATTCTGCTGTCCCTGGTATCTGTCGACTGTCGTCACCTGGTAAACAAAAACAACACAATTTAATTTACAAATCATACATTTTTCACATTTTTTAATTTTTCAAATAAATGAATACAATTTGTCAACTTTTTAACGAACTTAGTTTCAATTTTATGCTTTACGATTCAGCTGATCTTTGGTTAAAACACGAATGGCTTGCCAGTATGGCTCGTTAGAATGCAATCGTAAACTAACAGTTTCTTATTGTAAATCTTCATAATGCATTTTCTGATTATTATTAAAAGAGTTAATAATAATGCACATTTTCCTCGCTTATCTGATCCTTCAAAATTTCACTGAAAGTTCGTGTACCAGTCAAACAATTATAAATATGCGATGATACCAAATTCGGTGTTATCAAGACTAATTAAACCATAACATTTAATGTTTGAAAACGTTTTACAGAAAATAGAATTTAGCAAACCTTCGATTATAATTGTACAAGAGAAGTAGAGGTTCATTAATTCCTCTTGTTTTTCACTTGCTGAATGAGCGAGTGGCGAATTGTCTGATTACACACAAATAGGTCTCGGGTTTGAAAACATTGTCAAACCCTCTCAGACAATACAATTCATTGATAAAAAAGCTAAAGCTAACGTTAACGTCTGTTTCCTCACTCGAAAGCGACGTCAGTTACGGGGGCGAGCCCAAGATTTGAACCCCGCACATACTGATCCACGGTCGAATATCTTACAACATCGCCACTGGCTCCGGCCACAAAATTGCGCACTAGAGCACTAAACGTGTGAACTATTTACAACGAACCTTGTGAGGGCGCCCGATGAGCTTGTTCTGAGCGCACCTCTGCTGTATGATGTCACGTATCAGATGCTTCTGACCGTTGTAGGTCGTGAGGATCGAGATCTTGTCAGCCGAGTAGCCGATCAGCCGCATGTACATGAACACGGCCACCACGTACTCAGCCTCAGCCAGGTTCTGTCAGCAGTATCAAGAGTAATTAATTAATAGATTTAATCGCAATCAATCTACAGTGTAATATACTGCAAGAAATTATACAGCTGTTTACACAATATGATAGGGTTCGTAATAGTTATCTTTAAACAAGCATCTGTGCTTTCTGACCCAGTGTGCCGTTATGTTAAGTTATATTTTTAAGAAAATTATAAGATTACTGTTATGATAGATTAATAACATAGTGAAATTAAACAAGACATACAAATCAAAGTACGCTATAGGAGAATATAGGATTAGTAAAGTTAAGGTAAAGTACATGCAATATACCTTTAAGAAAGTTTTAAGATAGTAATAGGAAAAATATAAGGCCTCTGAGTCAGTTTTTCTTTGACTTCTTCAGCTCCAGCTTTGTAACCGATTCGACAATCCTTGTCAATCCTACATCAAGTCTAATATTCTATTATTATTATTCTATTTTCAATACTTTGGCACTTATGCTAAATAAAATATTATATTTTTTATTTAATTTTATTCTATAATTTACTTAATTTTATGAACAATTTAATAATATATATGCACTTACTAAAGTGATGGTAAGTATATGTACCCGTGTAATGTCCGGGTTGCTAAAGAATAAACTAGCCGTGCACTACACGCGTCGTAAATGGCGACTAAGCACTAGGATCCAAAACAATGTCAAAAAGGGCATTCGGTTGGGGAGCGCCAGGCTCCAGATACAAATTTTCTAAAAAGGATTGAAGAAAAGTTTATCAGAGAGGAATGGAGGTCTATTCGTATCCCAATCCTGGTTAAATTGGGATTCAAGGGAAGATGATGATAATGATGACGACTAATGCAAATGACGATGCTAATGATGATGACTAAGTGCTAATCGACCATAGCAAATGAAAATTATTATCAGCCCGGGCTGAACACAGGCATTTTGACTTTCATTCCAAATAAAATTGCATTAAGAATTCGACCTGATTTGTCAGGTACAGCAATTTCTGTCAATCAAGACGCCTTGAAAATTATCATCGCACTAAAAGAAGAAAACTTAATAATGACCTGATATTACAAACCTGATAGAAGTATGGATTGGGCTCAGATTCGCCGACACCGTTAAAGTCTTCGACATTGATGAGCTGGAAGTCGAAGACAAAACCCGAGTTAGCGAGTTTGTACTCAGGCCAGAGACTAATATGAGGCAGGTTACCAAGCTTCTTATAGCGCCAGTTGTACAGGTTGCATATACTGAAAGCATCAAAACACAAAAGCACAATGCAAGTGTAAACGTTAAACTTATGTTAAACGTTGTAAAGACAAGAAATAAGAAAATAAATATAAATATACATATATAGAAATATAAAACCACAGCTGTTCATTACCTTGTCTAACGACACTTAATATTTATGACACGAGGCACATCCATTTAAACAATATACTTTACGATATAAAAGCTTTATTTATGTATCCCTAGGAAAATTTCATAACACAAAATTTACCTTGAGATACAAACTTATTGAGTACTATAAAACAGCTAGGCAAATATTTCTTCTACATTAAGTTTCAGGCTGCTTCATTGCTTTCAAAGCTTTTGATACTGTGACATATTGGTGTATGACACTTCATGATTTTGTGTCGGAGAGAGAGATTAGGGAAAGATCATGATTAACAATTAACTAATTTTGTTTAGAAAATATTTAATAATATGTTAAAATTGTGCCAAATTCCGACAGGACGATTAAGAGCAATGAGAGGGTCCCTGCTTATAGAAGACACCCTGCTTATAGAAGACACCCTGCTTATAGAAGACACCCTGCTTATAGAAGACACCCACAAGTAAATGAATCAATTAAAGAACAAAATGTCTGAGCTGAACCGTGACAGATTAGGTGCCCAATTGCAGATCAGTAGGTCCAAGAATCAAAGCACTAGTTAAATTCCAGACAGAAAGAAAACTGCCTTGAAACTAGGCATTTTAGCCTTTAAGATATAAAAATAGCTATATATCTACACAGCAACCCTATAGCGGTTAGACTAGACGCTACACGTACCTAGCTTTGGCTCGACCCTGAGCGTCTAGATCTACAGTGGGGACGCCCAGACGCACGAATCTCGTGAACAAGCTCTGCTCCATGTTGCTGTACTTCTGGAAGGCCATGTTCTTGATAACGGGAGGCAGCTGGTGATGATCTCCTATCATGATCCAGCGCTTCAGTCGATTGAATCCATCCTCCGGATTCTGCAGTCAATACAATGAACTGTTGCTGAAGACTTGTTTTTTATTTTTATTATTTCGACTTCTTAATGTACTGTTCAAGGTGTATGCTAAAAACTTAAATTGCCCTCGCTCCTACTTTAACAGTTTCTATATTAATCGTACAGTGTTTTAAACCTTTCTAAATTATACGCTCTTGCTTTCTTTACTACTGTCTTTTTTATTATTCTTATTTTTATATTCAACCATTTTTATTTGTTTTCCATGTCAATAATAAACAAGAAATAAAGAATACTTACTTAGAAACTAAACAAATAATCAGGAAGAGAGTTACCACAGAGGGTTGTTAAGATTAGAATTAGATTGTCTTAAAGACTGATTACTCTGATACGGTTTAACAGTTGAAATGTCAGCAACGATAGCAAATGTTTATTCTGATGTTTGTTAATTTACCATACAATTTAGAAATTTATAGCCTTCTATTTCAAGAACATTTTTATTAAGAAATAAATTTATTTCGCCATGTTTAACTCTCCTAATAAATGAGTTCATAATTCGTAATCAGACGTAACATTAAAGTTTACATGTAAGCCTAGCTGATAGCATTAATTACATGTAAGCCTAGTTGATAGCATTAATTATATGTAAGCCAAGTTGATAGCATTAATTACAAGTAAAGCCTAGTTTATAGCGTTAATTACAAGTAAAGCCCAGTTGATAGCATTAATTACAAGTAAAGCCTAGTTGATTGCACTAATTACATGTAAGCCTAGTTGATAGCAATAATTACACATAGAAATAAACAGGTGCATTCAATATCTATTCATATTATTAGTAATAAAATAACTCTAAAGCCATTCTTTCCTAGATACGAGTAGTCCAGGATATTGCACTGGAGGAATATAAACCTGTAGCAGCAGTGGAATGAAGGTCTCTATCTCGAGTATCTGAGCCGACTCTTCCATCAGGATGTTGTCATACTGAAACCCAGCCTCCACGAGATCTCTTCTCTTGAGCGCTGCGTGCGTGCACGTCATCGCTATGATCTTCGCTTCCTTGATCAGCAGGTACCTCGACCTGTCCCTTCCACTGCGCAGCAGCTCAAACGCTCTGAACTCCTGCAGCAATCAATCAATCATGTGAGTTACAATGTTATACTATCATCGTTATCATTATCATCATCATGATCATCACTATCATTATGTTTTACCTAGAATCCCAGTTTAACCAGAGTCGGATACGAATAGGCCTTCTTCAATCCTCTCCGTCTCACACCAATCAAAATATGCTCACACAATTCCATGCTACACAATGTTACAATGTTATATGTTATTCAAAAATAAATTGTATTGTTATTAATAAATAATTAATAAATTACATATTCTTAATCCCTTCACTCTCTCTATTGTTCTGTCAAGTGGCAGATCCAAGGTACATATTCCTACTCACATGCTGCGTTTAAGGCACCATAAAGAGCACTCCATCGATTAATCTCCAACGAGCTAATCTCTTCACAAAAGGCTATGCCTTGTCCACACCTTAATGTAGCCCATAGATTGGGAATAACATGGCTTCAAGGGTGATTTCCCGTTGCCATATTCTAAATATATTAATATACTTTGAATATTAAATTGAGCATAAATATCAAATAGAAGAAGAAAGCTGAAGACAGAGAAGCGTGGACACGTTATATACCATGGACCTGCCAGTAGGCAGTGCACTAAGAGAGAGAGAGATACCAAAGGCACACATATTACAGAGCAAATGCAATACATGCTACAGCATAATGTTCAGAAATATCTAGAAAAGAACTATGAAATTAAATCAATAAACCGGTGGATCAGATGGTATCACTATATTGTTGAACTCACTTCGAGCTGCGTGAAGATCTTCTTAATGTGGCGGAAGCAACCCTCGGCGATGTCAAAATCCTCGTCAAATGTTCTTCCCTTGAAGATCGGCTGTGGTGCGTTACTGAAGTACCGAATGAACGGAAACTGCTCAGCGATCTCCTTAACGTCCACCTTCTTTCAAAGAATAGCATTAAATATTTCATTATTTACTATCAAATATTGTTTTGTTGTTATATTGTGAGAAAACCAGATCAGGATGTAGTAAAGAGAGTTTGGAGGGAGGAGCTGGATGATAAGCTTGTGAGAGCTAGACCACAACTGACGTGGGATGCAGTGAGTAAGAAGGACAAGAAAAATTTGGGATTGACTGAATAGGGGATATGGAGTGGGACAGAGAGGATTGGAGAGTCTTTTCGTATCCCGGCCCTAGTTAAACTGGAATTTAAAAGAAGATGTCGATGATGATTGTTTATTTGTTATCTCAGCACAAATTTTACAAGTAACAAAATATACTGAGCAGAAATTAAATAAACAAGCAATATGAAAGTTGCTTACTCGTATTGCCGTACAGAGCCTAAGATCTATAATTAGACGTTACGAAGGTAACAGATGCAACAATCTATGAGTACAACATTAGAAATACCTAACCAGTTTCTAACATATAAGCTCTAAGCAATACATTATGATTTTTTAATAAGTTAAACAAAATCTGTTATACAAAATTGGTCAAGTCATTATACAAATATCTTTAACAACATATATAATTCACTTTTCATAATTTAAGTTTAGCTATCTTTGAAATGAAAAAAAAAACAAAGTCAAAATTGACCATTTGTCTCCTAATTTAATCTCTTTTCATATGTTCATTAAACTGTTCATACAAATAACTGATACTCACAGATACTCATAGCTTAACTATTTTATGTTAATTAAACTGAATAATTTTCATGTCAATATCCATCTTAATAAAATTAATATTAATATTAATTATTAATAAACTGATATAAATATATATAATAATAAAACTGACTAAAGTCAAATTTAACTGATTTTGCATTGAAATAAAGAAAACCTCAGTGATAGTTAAATAAAAACACTGTTCAGAGGCAGATTTCCCTGACAATTTGAACTAGGTATCCATTACATGAAAATATACAATTGAGAGTCAAGACTCTTTAGCCTGTATCAGGTATAAATAGTGGAATTATTTAAAGAGTAATAGACGTAACTATAGAGAGAGAGAGAGAGAGAGAAAGAGAGAGAGAGAGAAATATGTTTGTTAAATCGAAACACAGCACATACCACACAAAATGAAAACAATCACACGAAAATAGTCAAAAATTGAATAGAAAGCAAAATAAAAAATAGCATCAATCAAACAAATTAAGTGGAGGCTGAAGCAATAGGCCATCAAAGAGAACGAGAATCGTTCTATCTAGTTGAACACCTATTTATCCAGAGTTATTAGACAAACAGAAACATACAATAAAATAATAAAGTAAACTTTACAATTTAGATAAATTGGCCCCTACTATAGGCCCCTACTAATGATATTTCTGAGGGGAGTGCGTTTGGTAATCTAGTTATATACGTTTACTTTCTTCATTTTCTTTATATTGATTTGTATTGTGTTTGATTTCTGCTGTACGTGTTTCTTACTGCCATGAATTTGGTGAAAATAAAGATTGTACAGCCGAACCTTGCTGGACTTGATGGAGCCATGAGGCCTGACCCTGCTGAGGAAAGCCTCCCAGCGAGAGAGGACCTGATAGACGTAGAAGTAGCCTGCTGTCTCGCACGTGTAGGACATGTCGCCGCTCACTCCCAGGCTCTCCTGCAGTCTGCCCACCTCCTGCAGCAGCTCCAGTCGCTGAGCCAACACGTAGTTCACTCTACCGTATCTGTCCACACCAACCAATTAACTTCTAGTTATACTTTATTAAATGGCTCTACTAAATGTACTTTATTAAATCCCCGTGTTGTGTCCGGGTTGTTTGAAGAATTTGACCAACCGGTGACTGCACGCATCGTAAAAGGCGACTAAAGCACTACGATCCATACCAATGTCAGAAAGAGCATTCGGTTGGTGAGTGCCTAGGCTCCAGAAATTGCTACAAAAATGTAAACGAATGGAAAAGTCTCAAATAGGGGATTGACTGATGATACGATGTAGGACAGAGAGGATTTGAGATAGTCTATTCGTATCCCGACCCTAGTTGTAAGGGATTCAAGGGAAGATGATGATGATGATAATTAAATGGCATAAAAATCTAGCATCATTATCATCAGCGTCATCATCATCATCATTATCATCACCTTCCCTCGAGTCTAAGTTTACCTAGGGTCGGGAATAGAACAATTCCTGGAGCCCAGGCGCTACCAACCGAATGTCCTCTTTGACGTTGGTTTGGATCATAGTGCTTCGTCACCTTTTATGACAAATGCAGTCCAAGCTTGGTCGATTCTTCAGCAACCCGGTACTATCAATTATCGTCGATTGATTTATCACTCGCTGATTGATTGAACAGAACTGCTCTATCAGTTTCTAACTCGCATATTACGCTGATTGATTTATCAGTTGCTGATTGACTTTACACTAGCTGATTATATTTTATTTGTCATTTGCTAATTCATTTATCACTCGCTCATTGATTGAACCGACCTGCCCTATCAATTTCTACCTCGCATAATAAAATCAACTATCGCTGATTGATTTATAACTCGCTGATGGATTGAATCGAACTGTTCTATCAGTTTCTAACTCGCAAAATACTATCAATTATCGCTTATTGACTGGTCACCGCTGATTGATTGAACCAAACTGCTCTATCAGTTTCTACCTGCATATTACTATCAATTATCGCAGATTGATTTATCACTCGCTGACTGAATGCACTAACCTGCTGTAGTCTTTATCAGTCTCGAGCTCCTCCTCGCCGTGACCCATACGCAGCAGATGTCTCTCGT
This sequence comes from Enchytraeus crypticus, assembly GCA_905160935.1. Taxonomy (NCBI): domain Eukaryota; kingdom Metazoa; phylum Annelida; class Clitellata; order Enchytraeida; family Enchytraeidae; genus Enchytraeus; species Enchytraeus crypticus. The sequence continues at coordinate 2,587,021 of CAJHZI010000882.1, read as the reverse complement.
CGACGTCGAGCGCCATGATCTTCTCAAACAGCTGATTGAGCGCCTGATTGGAGTGGGTCACTATCAGCGTGCGCTGCTCGGGGAAGTTGTGGTAGATGTTCGATATAATCTGCACCGCCACGTCAGTCTTACCTGTGCCTGGCGGTCCAACAACCTGTCAAACGATCAGTCAAACGATCAATCAATCGATCATTCAATCGATCAATCAATCATTCAATCAACCATTCAATCAATTGATCGATGAATCAATTCATCAATCAATCAATTCATCAATCAATCAAACGATTGATCAATCAATCGAATGACCAAGCAAGTAAGTGATATGTCAATCAATTCAACCGTTCAATCTATCAAGTAAGCGATATAAATTAATAACTCCACTGTTTTATAGCATCTGGACACGTATTTCGACAAACAACAGTCATTCTCCAAAATATAATTGTCAAAAAGGGCGCTAATAAATACTAGTTACTTGCAATACCACAAATTACTGCAATTAAATATCGTTAGTTTTTTGTGACAAAGCAATCAGATCTTTTTAGCCATTAATTACCCAAATTATTGACAAATTTGAATCTCCTTGAATCATAAATAAAAGCTAAATGCATATACGACTTAGATATCAATCTATTCATTGTCCCAATCAATTACTTGTTAAAAGGAACATATACGCATATCAAACACACATTCATCTAACTAAATCTTAATTGAGCAAAAAATCAAGAATTGCTTGTCTTTGTACACTTAAAGTAGTCACACTTGGCTTACAGAAGAAATAGATTTCTGCTATATTGCTCTTCTCAGTCTGCTCTTAAGCCACACGCACAGCTTGGCTTTAGTTGTACCCTTCTCGCAATCTTAGAAGCTGGTATAGCTAATGTTAACGTCAGCTTCCTCACTCGCAAGCGATATCAGTGACGGGAAAGCCCAGAATTTGAACCCCGCACATACTGATCCGCGGTCGAATAACTTACCGACATCGCCACTGTCTTAAGTGGCGATGTCGGTAAGTTATTCTAAATAACTGTAAACATTTTGTATAAATAACTGTAAACATTTTGTATAAATAACTGTAAACATTTTGTACAAATAACTGTAAACATTTTGTATAAATAACTATAAACATTTTGTATAAATAACTGTAAACATTTTGTATAAATAACTGTAAACATTTTGTATAAATAACTGTAAACATTTTGTATAAATAACTGTAAACATTTTGATTTGGATATGTTTGCTATTGAATTGTTAAATCTGTACAATGCTCCGAAATGACCCTTGGTTCCTCAGATGTCAATCATGTAGTTGATCTCTACAACTCTGTGCTAACTAATCTACTGAACAAACATGCGCCTCTGATCACAATAACTGTGTCAGAGCGTGTTAAGAACGCTCCGTGGTTTGACGCAACAGAAGTTCGGCGATTAGAGCGCAGGTATAGGTCGGCTAGAACTGATGCTGAGAAATCTGAGAGATTAGCTCAATGGTCAGCTGCGTATAAGCTATTGCAGCGTCTGTACAAAGAGAAGGAATCGGTGTACTGACAATTACAAATAAATTTAAATGCCCATGATTCATCAAAACTATGGAAGGTTATATCCTCCACCCTTCAAAGGAATGAAATGGCATCTGGCTCCTTAACTTTGAATGCCCAAGACATATCTGATTACTTCTCTAATAAAATTTTAACCTTGCGCTCTAGTTTTTCTGACAAATCCACTATTAACTTTCCTTCTCGTAGTAGTTCTAAACTGTCATCTTTTGAATCTGTTTCAATAAATAAAATCCAAGGATTAATATCTTCACGCCCTAACAAATCTTGTTCACTTGATCCTGCGCCAACTTGGTTAATCAAGAAACTGCCTATATGCTTCTCTCCAGTTCTTGCTGCTATCTGTAATGCCTCAATTAGAACTGGAGTAGTGCCATCTAGAAGAAATCTGCTGTTATTGTGCTTGTACTAAAAAAGAAGAATTTTGATGTTAATGACTCTAAAAATTACAGGCCAATCTCTAATCTCTCTTTTATTCCTAAACTCTTGGAGCGTGTTATATCTGATAAGCTCACTTCTTACCTAAATGCTAATCAATTGCTACCAGACAGTCAATCTGCATATAGGGCTTTCTTCTCCACTGAGTCTGCACTTCTTAAAGTGACTTCAGACATATCAATGGCTGTTGATAGGGGTCAGCTCACTCTTCTTATGATGCTTGATCTCAGCGCTGCTTTTGATACTGTAGACCATGGCATATTACTAGCTAGATTAAATAAATCCTTTGGTATATCTAACACGGCTCTTGATTGGTTCCGTTCTTACTGGATCGTACTCAGGTTGTTTCTTCTGGAGGTGTGGTTTGTAATGTTTCGTCTTTGGCATGTGGTGTACCACAGGGGTCTGTTCTTGGACCTATTTTATTTGTTCTATATACTGTTGACATAATTGACATCATTGAGAGAAATGGTCTAAATGGTCACATGTAAGCTGATGATACTCAGAATTACTTGCATTTTAATTCAAAAGAGGTTGATTCTGCTATTATTAAGGTAAAAAGGTGTTTTACTGATCTTTAGTCTTGGATGTCTAATAACAAACTGGTTCTTAATGCATCTAAAACAGAAATAATTATCTTTGGCTCTCAGCGCCAACTCAATACAATTAATATAACCTCGATTGCATTGGGTGAAGCAAATGTACCTGTTGTGAACACTGTTCGTAACCTTGGTGTTGACTTTGACTCTAAACCACACCTTTGAGCACCATTCTAAGCAATTATCTTCTTCGTGTTTCTTTCAAATTCGCCAGTTATGGAGTATTAGACCATGTCTGTCTGATTCTTCCACAGAAATTCTTGTTCATGCCTTTACTTCCTCAGGGTGGATTATTGTAATAGCCTGTTCTTAAGTTGCAATAAATCGGTAATTGATCGACTGCAAAAAATTCAGAATGCAGCTGCAAGATTAGTTATTCATGCGAGGCGCTCTAATTTGGCCACACCTTTGCTACAGAAACTTCATTGGCTTAAAATTTCAGAACGGATCGAATTCAAATCCTGCCTTACCACGTTCAAATGCCTGACTAACTCAGCCCCGCCATATCTTTCTGACTATTGTATACCATTAAGTTCTTGTTTGGTAAGGAAAAACTTACGCTCTGTTGAGCCAGGTAAACTTGCTGTTCCTAAATGCCATACAGTTTCTTATGGTGACAAGTCATTTCCTGTAGCAAGTCCCAAATTGTGGAATGAACTTCCAAAATTTATAACACATTCTGATAAACCTGATAGCTTTAAAAAGAGTCTTAAGACACATCTTTTTGCTAGATCATTTCACTTAAACTCTGCTCACTGATACATTTCTCAGATTGCAATATTTAAGCTACGTTACGTATGGTAGCATATTTGATATTTTAGTGATTTTTACTGTGTGCATTTTATTGTATAATTGCTTGTTTTACTGTAACTGTTGTAAAGTATAGAGATGCCTTAGCATGATATACTCTATTAAACATTAAAGTGTCAAACATAATAGTAATAATAATAATTATTATAATAAAAATTTAGCGTAAATTTTCTATATATTTTCTAATATCCAAGGAGGATGTCATGGGGACATACATAAGGAATAAGAAAAATGTTAAAGGAAGACAACGTCGACAAACCATAGTGAGACCAGGCTGCATTCCAGCTCTAATGGCTTCTATCTGAGTGGCAGTAAAGTGAACCTGATTTCTGCACACAACATACAAATGAAATATGATATTCAGTCGCAGTATACTAAGAATAATAAGTATACTAATATATCAATATACTAATATGTCAATATACTAATACATCAATATACTAGTATGTCAATATACTAATACATCAATATACTAGTATGTCAAAATACTAATACATCAATATACTAATATATCAATATACTAATTAAACCTATCGAATAAGATTTAGAAATAGTACTAAGTATACCACAGTGCAATATACTAAGTGTCTTTCTTAGTGCACTGCCAACAGGCAGGTCTATGGTATATAACGCTTCCACGAAGTACAGAAACTAAAGCATTTTCATTCACAGCATACTAAGAATAATAAGTACACTAATACACTAAGCATATTAATAAATAACTGAAAACTTACGAAAAAATTTACTAATAATAAGTATACTAGTATACGTGCAGTCTGTATACAAATAAAATATGATATTCATTAACAGCATATTGCGACATTAAATATCAAATACTGTGTAAGACATGCTCGTATAAATATACATACATATTGAAGCAGTGTTCAATCATTCTGACTATGCATGTACTTTGCAACAAAATACACAAAATGTAGAATTACTATTTATGCATGAAAGCTGAATTTAATTTACTACTGCATCTACATTCAAAAATTCTAAATATTTTTCAATTACTACTTACAATTACTGTTTAATACTTAACTGATTCATTTCATTTCCAACTGAAACTTTTAGTATAACGCAGAACACTAAAATCATAGGTAACACCTTCCTTTATTTTTCTGCATTTTCCTATTTTTCAGTTTTAAGTTATGCAAGCCAGAGAGAAATATTTAATTTCGAATTTAAGTACAAAATTTTAACTAGCTCAAAGTGTATTTAATTAGTTTTTATTTCACCACTAAAGCTTACTTCTTTGGCTGGTTGTACACATAAGGACCACGATTTGGTATCACGTGAGGTTCAATGATCAACGTCTGTTTCGCTGCAGACCCCCCACTCTCTGATTTATCCCCCTCCCCAACTGCTCCCCTCACCACTTTGATGTGGTAAGGTGGGCGGGGACTATCAGTTTGACTGACAGGTCGAGGCTCTGCATTGGGCTTGTCCTTCAACATCAGGTTGAACTGTGCGCAGGTCGTCCTGAGGTGAGCGAAGTCTATGAACGTGTCGTTCCAGTCTAGACTGTCGATCTGGCTCGGCATTCTGTGCATAAACAAGCAATCAATTACAAAACCAGCATTCAATATGTATTTGCTAAGGTAGAGCTCAATTCAAATAACTGTTAAGGCGCAAATTTAAAAATGAAACACAGTTGTAGTCAAATGAGATTTAAGAAAGAATTTTATATAAGTTAAGGTTGTTAGTATCAATTTAAATACATAGCTTTTAAATATTTACTTATTAGATTCATTTTACTGACGTACAATACAAACTCGCTTGCTCATAACATGCTGTCTGTCTACAACAGTAACCAAAGAGAATCAAATATGATGATGGTTAACAAGCGTTTAATGCTTTTCCTAAGCAAAAGCAATATGGAAAATAAGATAGTAGGATGCTTGTCAGATATAGATGGTAAGTAAATTTATACATTATTATAATGCCTTACTATCTTTCTGAATTTGAAAACTTTTGAAATTTTTAACAGAAATTGACCCAAATTTTTATAAGTGGACTAACGTAGAATATTCTGAAAGTCTCAGTATAAGATATTCGACAAAAAAGTTAGAATACATTTTGTTGAACAATGACATCATAACACTTTAATTAAGCTATAGGCAAAGTTTTGTGACAAGACCGAATACTGTTCTAGACAGATCGAGTGCTCGACAAACAGTCACATAACTAATTGTGATTTAGTCAGAACAACGGCCATATATACTACTCTCATAAAGCTTGAACAGAACAAGTGTTGGCACACTATTCGTACTTAGAGTAGTGCGCGGCACCAGGATCTCCGTAGCCCAGGATGATGTCGTGCAGCCAGTCCGGCACGACGCACTCCATGTTCATCAAGTCCCTGATGGTCTCGAGCACCGCCTTGAAGTTGTTCTCCTTCGGCTTACGTCTCATTATGATGTTAAACGTTTCGTAAGGGTCCTGCTTGTAGAAACAGAGAATTGGATTAAGAACATAAATTTTATCATCGCTGGAATATAAAGCAAATAAAACTAAACAGTCTTATTGTAAGTTTCACTAGGATATGGACTCAAGAGCAGCTTTTTCATTATTTATGATTTAGTATTTAGCGAGTCCACTAACAAATTTATAAGTACAAAATAAAAATTATACAACCTATAAGTTACTTATGGAAAGAGGTTACTATTAAACAAATATCTCGCAATTTAGTTATTATTCAAGTTAAAGAAGAAATTTATTTTTGATTTAGCAAAGATTGAGGCTCCAAATATAGTAAACGATTCCAACAGTCTTTTAAGATAGACAGTGCACATACCTGAAGATGATACTATATTTTTGTAAGCACACATATGCAAAATTATAGCTATATATTTCCACAGCAAAACATAAGTAAGAGAGATGTTGTATGTATATATATATATATATATATATATATATATATATATATATATATATATATATATATATATATATATATATATAAAACAGTCTTTTAAGATAGACAGTCCACATACCTGAAGATGATACTATATTTTGTAAGCACACATGTGCAAAATTATAGCTATAAATTTCCACAGCAAACATAAGTAAGAGAGATGTTGTATATTATATATATACATATACATATATATATATATATATATATATATATATATACACATACATTTTATATATATACACATACATTTTATATATATATATATATATATATATATATATATATAGAGAGAGAGAGAGAGAGAGAGAGAGAGAGAGAGAGAGAGAGAGAGATACAGAGACATTGGTACAGACCTCGTGACCTTTGACAATGTCAGACATGTCAGCCTGATACTGGGCAGGATCTAGAAAGACTCGGTAGGTTCGTGAGTCATGCTTGAATTCTGGCTTAGGATCTGGACCTACAGAGCAACACAGAGAGATAAACAATGTGTAAATATAACTAAGAGGATTCAACACAGAGAGATAAACAATGTGTAAATATAACTAAATATAAGAGGATTCAATACAGAGAGATTAACAATCAGTAAATATAACTAAGAGGATTCAATACAGAGAGATAAACAATCAGTAAATATAACTAAGAGGATTCAATACAGAGAGATAAACAACCAGTAAATATAACTAAGAGGATTCAATACAGAGATAAACAATCAATAAATATAACTAAGAGGATTCAATACAGAGATAAACAATCAATAAATATAACTAAGAGGATTCAATACAGAGATAAACAATCAATAAATATAACTAAGAGGATTCAATACAGAGATAAACAATCAATAAATATAACTAAGAGGATTCAATACAAAGATAAACAATCAATAAATATAACTAAGAGGATTCAATACAGAGATAAACAATCAATAAATATAACTAAGAGGATTCAATACAGAGATAAACAATCAATAAATATAACTAAGAGGATTCAATACAGAGATAAATAATCAATAGATAATAAATATCTTTGACATTCTTTGTTTTCTTTCTAAATTCAACTTAGTCCTTGACTAAGTTACCATTTGAGTCAGCATCTGCACCAGCATATAAACAATCAGTACATATAACTAAGAGGATTCAACACAGATAGAGAGATAAATATAAATATACTCTTAAGTTTTTAATACCATTCCTGTATTTCTGAATAATTAAAATATAATCCAATTGGTGCCACTGCACAACAAATAAGAAAGTAATATAGCTAAAACCAGGCATAAACAGTCTAGATTCATCGAAAACTATTTATCTCTTGCAACCTCCTTCATGTATAGTACATTTTCTATAAAACTTAGCAGACTTGTCTCTACCAACCTTCTTCAATGACTTTACCGGTCTCATCCAGGATGCCCTCTATCTCGCAGCCCCTGATGTAGACGAGTCCCACCTGTGGAATGAACGGCTCGTTAGGATTGTAGCGAGTGCCTATAGGATGAGGAGGGCGCACTGTTATCAGGAACGCCACGTCGTGCTTTCTCAGGTCTACAGAAATACATGCAATGGAGCAAAAATATATACATCTTTATTTCACCAAAAATATGGTAGCATATGTACAATAAGTACACAATATAAAGCATTAAGTGACATCATGTTCAGCGAAATAGAACAAAAATGTCAATGCACAGGTAAAGGTACAGCATGGAATGCTACTTTGAACAGAAGTCGTTAGGGCTGCTTCCTACTAGCAAAAGAAATTCAGATAAAATATTTGATTACAAATTCGTAGAAATTCATATTTACTGCTCAGCGGCTAAAGAGAACAATAATTATAGTAAATGCAATCTACTCCATCCGTGACAGGTAAATTCTACATTTCGGTGGTTAGGCCAGTAATGATGTAGATGTATGGTGCAAAGTGCTGGGCACTAACAGGGGAACAGGAACAGAGGTTGCATGTGGCAGAGATGAGTATGTTGTTCCTAATGTGCGGCAAAACTAGGAAGGACAGAATGAAAAACGAGTGCGAGAATGAATGAGTGTTGAGGGGAATAAGGATAGGTTAACTCAGTCAAGACTGAGACGGTATGGTCAAATAGAGAAAAAGAAGAGGAGGATGTAGCTAGAGATTTTGGAGAAATTAGATGGAGGTTAAGTTAGAGAGAGGTAGACCACAAATGATGTGTTGTGCGATGATTAAGAGAAATACAAAAAATAGGCGATTGACCGATGATGGGGTATAGGACAGAGAAGAGTGGAGAGTCTATTAGTTTCCCGACCCAAACTAAACTAAGATTCAAGGGATGATGATGCAATCAATCCATCCTTTAATGCAATTTTTACGTAGCCATTTGCAATTTGTATTAATATGTTTTGAAATAAAATAACTACATCTATTTTATACAATTATCATTTAATTTCATGTACTACACCTTTGCAATACTATCTTTCGTACAGCCTTCATAATTTTCTATCTTCACAAATGGTAGCAAGTCTAGTATTCATTAATATTTAATCACTAGTATTTTTTCTAGCCTCTGTCATTAGTTATTCATTATCATAGCATAAATTTTACTTAACACTATCACTTTCCTAATTATTAAACTATTGACTCTCTAATAAAGTCCAGATAAAAATTAACATAATCTATAAATTAGTATATCCAAATTTTCTTCACTCGATTTACAATAATTTCAAATAACTTCTTCTATTTGCTCCAGAAATTAAGGGAGAAAGTTTTGAACATACTGTCCCACTCTTGTTTTATTTCAGGTCGGAGGTTGAGATTAAGAGTGACGTCAGCTCTTACTCGTGCCGGGTGATTTTCTCCAAGATTTGGTTTACCCACCTAACAACAACAACAACAACATCTGCATAAAACACTGCATTACCTGAACTTGACACATACTCTACAAACAAGTCTGATACGTTCTGATGACAATATACATGACAAGATCAGAGCTAACCAGTCCTGCTTGTGTGTTGAGCATGATTCTTAATAACTCACTAAGCACCTTAAAGGATTAGATCGTTGTTCATGCCTAGTTCTATATTAAAGTGTGCATTGATTTCAATGTGTACTGCTAGATTTCTGCACAGAGTCCAATATCCTTACTAGAATTGCGGCTATTTGAAATGATACTGAACAAAGGATTCATACAGTTACTGTTGTAGAAATCTTAGCAAATTCTTATCAGTCGTAATTCGCACATAACACTAAGATAAAAACATTGAGCTGAAATTGTAACAAGAATATAAGTATAAAGATAATCCAAATATATGACAAAAATTCAAAATTGCTATTTACAGTCACATAAAATGCCTGATTCCTCCTATTAATGCATAGCTGTTCATAAACTGAAACTGATATATGACATGTCAAACACACCCCTATCAAACTGCTTAGGCTATTCTACCTACTAATGCAGGTCAAAGCTTTGAAAAGAATCAGAGGTGAATTTAATGTGTTTTCTAGAATATCTGTGCTAGGTGGGTCGAGAAACACAGGAACTATTGTTAGTACAACAAAGCCTGTTATTTAGGGTTTGCTGTCGGGTACCTCCACGATGCTAAACGAGACAATGGGATGAGCCATGCGGGCCCATCCCCCAAAATAACAACTTCCATCCTCCGCCTTCCACGGCTTCATGCGGCTAACAGCGGCTTCTATATCTTGACGTATCTCATCTACAATCAATCAGTCAATCCATAAATCAATCAACCTGTCAGCTAGTCAATCAATAAATCAAAATATAAGTAGAACACATAACGATTAGTTAGTCAATGATTTAAGCAATGTGCTCTCAGAAATACATGATATTATCTCAGAAGCACCTTAATAAAAATATCGTCTCCTTATTTGGAGAAAATCTTAATTAAATAGCATTTAATATATACACATGAGCATAAAAATTACCTTTTTGTGTAAAGTTACATCAGCATGTACAAATCCACAAGGTAAAGAAGTAAATTAATAAAGTTAATTTTCCACCAATTACATATTACAAACCCAATTATTGTACAAAAAATGTCAAATTATAACTTTTAACTATAAATTATAACCCTAGTTAAACTAGGATTCAAGGGAAGATGATGATGACGATAATGATTGTAAAATTATAGCTTAAATTGGAATTATTATCCAATTAATAATGATAATAATAATAATAGTAGTACTGGTAATAAAAAATACTATTATTACAATCTGATTATTTAATAGAACTATAGTACTAATTATAATTATCTAATGCTTACAGGTTGATTCAAGGCGGAACAGGTTGAAGTTTCTCAGTAGATAGTCGTGCAGGGTTAGAAACTGAACATTAAGCTTAGGCAGGGCTAGACCTCCTGTAACAAATAATATCAAGTATATAAAATAACATCAATTGAAAAGTTCTTAGCAGAACTACACGGGACACAAAGAAACCAAGAAAAGTTTCCACCTGCCAGAGTAACACATTATCATCCGCCCAGTGGCAACGTCAAATTGTCCAATAGCCTACAAAGCAAAAGTATTATTTGTCATTAATTATATATTGTTAGCAAGGATGATGTAATCGTTGGATTCAGAGCTCAGCGATAGTGACACAATTATTTATAATCCATTCTCTCTGTCTCTCTCTCCCTCTCTTTCTCACTCTCACTATCTCTTAAAGCCCTGCCCATTAACAGGGCTGAAGTGAACAACTCTCCCGACTAACTCTATTTCCTTCTTCTTTCATCTCAATACAGAAAAGTGCCATCAAATTATACAAAATGGCTAGAGGACTAGAGTGACCCTTTTCTCAGTCATCAGTAACTAATAATAATAATAGTAATAATAATAAAGGTTGAACGTCCGTTTCCTCATCCAGGGATGATGTCCAGAAAGTCCCCACACTACACATCACTACAGATCAATTCACCCAGACCAATCTGTAAAAGAAATGCGCTGAGGAGAAATAAGGTCCTAAGGGAAAGCCTGTCCGGCGATCAAAAGTGGTCAGGGTAGATTGATTGTGTCTACGGCGGTAATTTAGTAATTTCTCAATAAATCATAAATACAATTTACCAGAGACAGCCAGACTGCTTTCAGGTCTCACTTGATACTCCATGGGCACAATGTTTTCATTCCAGATGATCAGCTCAGTGGGATAGAGCGGCATCTCGTTGAGCGTCTCTAGCTGCGACAAGCGTCTCTCGTGTCTCGACACCAGTAACTCCAGCAATAGCTCTGAGCTCGGCTCGTCGCTGTTGTCTACAGGTGGCGCCACCACGTTCAAATACGCAGCAATCTCGTGCAACTTTCTGCGACTTAATATTGTAATCAATTAGTACATCAATCAATCAATCAATTAGACTGTAAAATAACATTACGTCAGAGTACTAGTAGGGTCTTAGCAAGAGATGCTGTTTAATGCTGAGAAATTCGAAACTTAAGTAATACGAAGGCTTAAGGCAATAACAAGTGCGGCATACTCACAAGACAGTACAAGAGTCCAGAAATAGTGGCAGCGATAAGCTGCTTTGTGAGCTAAGTAGAGTCAAACAGTCATATAGAATATGCAACAGCTAGTGGGAAGCCTATTTCTTAACAAATCTAGAATCAATGAAACGTAAAATTGATTTTTCAAACGAGGATATGCGTGTACTGCACATTTATCTTGTAAGGAAGAATATGAAACATTTATTGACTTGTCAGCTTCAGGTTGCTGAAACCATGCACAAGAACCATCTGAAGGATTTTAAAAGCAAATTTAACGAGGCAGGTAATGGTTAAAAATCTAAGCATCTAAGCCTATCATATCAAGAGACATAAAAATAAACAACATAATTCATTGATTGATTTGGTGCCTACCTGAGGGGTGAGAAATGCTTAACAAGATTATCTCTCGTATCAATACTCGACACGTTAGCCAGTGCGAACTTTCTGAGCTCAGGAAAATGCTTGAATGCTCCTTTCTGTGTAAACAATAGCACCATCATTCAATGCATAGAACTATGTTACTGTAGTTTCATCTATAGACGCCATAAAACAACCATGTTTAGAGTTCATACCAATAGTGGGTACCGTTAGAGACAATACAGCGGTGCTTCGAAACCAAGTGCTTATTGTACTTCAGCAATCAAGCTAATTAATATTAAAACCATAAATTCAACATTAGATAAATCAACTTTTTTCTCAGATAATATCAATAACATCAGTCGATTAACACAAATAAAGGGTACATTTAGTACATTAGTCGACTAATCAAATTACTACAGAAAAATTAGACAATAGAAATACTAATTACTATTCATAAGATAGATTTTCATTAATACATATGTGAATCTGGTCGATTATGTTTATTATCACAGGGTCCAGAGTGGAGATGATTGATTGATTGATGATGATGATGATGAATGTTGAATGTCTATGTTGAATGAATGTTGAATGTCTACGTTGAAGAACCGTGGAGTGGGTAGCTGTGCCTCCAGATCTATATATACAATACATGTCTATGAAAGGCAATGCTTACTAAATTTATAAACACAACAACTACACTGTGTTTTTATAACTGATACCCCATATTCTTTTTCCAATACTATCGTAAGGAGTTGACCGATGTTCTTGAAATTTACTGTACTTAACAAGCAGCCAATTCTACCAAATATGTAGAGAAATTTCGTTTTAATATCTTTAATTACGTGAAAGCCATAGTTTTAGCGTAAAATTATCTCTATAAAAATAGTTGCGAACACGTCATATAAAAGTTTTGCTAATGCTATTTGGAAGAGCAATCATTTCTCTTCAAAACGACGTAAAACTCGTGATGATATGTTCTTAATTGACAAAGTATTGAACTTTTAATGCATGCACTGCATCAAGAGAAACGATTTCAACTCCTAGGAAATCAGGCTGGTTAGATATCTGGCTACAGCTGCTATCATGCAATGCATATAACTTTGTCAATCAAGAACATATCAGCACGTATTTTACGTCGTTTTGAATAGAAATGATTGCTCTTCAAAATAGCATTAGTAGCAATTTATGAGACGTGTTCGCTATTATTTTTATAGAGATAATTTTATGCTGCATGTAACACACCCGTAATCTTGTACTGGAAATTATTATTCGCAAAACTATAACTTTCAGTTTATTACAGATATTCAAACGAAATTTCTCTATGTCTGGTAGAATTGGCTGCTGATTAAGTACCGTAAATTTCAAGAACATCGGTCAACACCTTACGATAATATTGTAAAAAGAATGTGGGGTATTAGTTATAAAAACACAGTGTATATAATGATTTACCTTAAATATGCTTAGAGTTTTTGTATGCTTTGTAGACTTCGAGAAGGCCTTTGACAGGATTGATTGGATAACGATGATGAATATCTTAAAAAGAATAGGAATTGACTAGAGAGATAGAAGACTAATTTTGAACTTGTACATGAATCAAAGAGCAGTAATCAAAATCCAACAAGAATACTCAGAAGAAGATGAAATAGGACGTGGAGTAGACAAGTAAAAGGTTGTAGCATTTCACTGCTGCTTTTTAACATTTACGCTGATGCAATGATGGAGGAAGCCATGGAAGACTTGGAAGAAGGAATAAAAGTAGGAGGGAATTTGTTACAAGATGTACGATTTGCAGATGACTAGGAATGGTAGCGGGCAGCGAGATTTGATTGCAGAAGATAATGGATAGGCTGAATGATAAGGCTTTAAGATATGGCATGAAGATTAATATAAAAAAGACCAAGGTTATGAGAGTGTCCAATAATAAAGGTGAAGTTAATATCACAATAAATGGTACGAAATTGGAACAGGTAAGGAGTTTCAAATATTTGGGTCATACTATAACCGATGATGGGAAATGTGAGACAGAAATATGCAGTAGGATTGCACAAGCAAAAGCAGCATTAGGTAGCAGAAAATAACTATTAACAAAAAGTCTAAAGAAAGACACTAAGATAAAGATACTGAAAACTTTGGTTTGGACCACGCTATTGTATGGATGTGAAACATGGACCTTAAGGAAGAAAGACATTAGGAAACTGGAGGCTTTGGAAATGTGGATTTGGAGAAGAATGGAGAGGATTAGCTGGACTCAAAAGGTTACAAATGAGGAAGTCCTGGAGAGAGTTGGCACAGATAGACAGTTGATAAATGTATTAAGAAATAGGAAGAAGAGATGGATAGGACACATTCTAAGGGGGGAAGGTCTATTAAAAGAGGTCATAGAGGGTAGAATGGAAGGAAAAAGAGGCAGGTGCAGGCCGAGATTAGGTAAGTTAGATGATTTAAAGACCCACTCAAATGTGGAAATGAAGAGGAAGGCGGAAGACAGAGAAAAGTGGAGGCGTTATGTACCATGGACCTGCCAGTAGGCAGTGCACTAAGAGAGAGATATGCTTAGAGTACACTTAAATATGAATGTGAAACAAGGAAAGGAAGATATGAGGAAACTGTTGGAAGTGTTGGAAATGTGGATAAGGAGATTAGCTGGATACAAAAAAATTCAAATGAAGAAGTTCTGGAGATGGATGGTACAGATTGATTGCTGTTAAATGCACCAAGAAATAGGAATAATAGCTAGAAGAACACATTCTAAGGTGGATAGTTTACTAAAAGAGGTTATAGAAAGTAAAAGTAAGGAAAGAAAAACAGAGGCAAACCAAAAATTAGGACTATTAGATGATTTAAAGATCCACTCGTTGGTGGACCAGAAAAGGAAAACGAAAGACAGAGAAGAGTGAAGATGTTAAATACCATGTTACATACACCTGCCAGTAGGCAGTGCACCAACATACTTACATACAATAAGGTTTTATGCGGTCGAATATCTTACTGACATCGCCACTGACTGCAGCCAGCGGCGATGTCGAGTGGTAAGATATTCGACTGCAGATGTGTGAGGTTCAAATCCTGGGCTCGCCCGTCACTGACAATCCATTTCGAGTGAGGAAACTGACATTAAAATTAGCTTTACCAGCTTTTTAAAGCATAAAATAATACTATTTAACAATAACGGTTTAGCAACAGCTACTACAGTCAACTATAATATCAGGGTCGTCAATTAACCTGCAAAGAGGTCACACACATTCAGTCACATACCTATACCTGAAATGAAGCCACACTATTCTAAAGCGTATTAGTGGCCAATTATTTGTATTAAGTTTACGCAGAATATTAGACACTTATCTGCAGGGTACTTCATGCGCTCATAAAGTACATTGATAAATTATCTGTAATGAAGTTATGCAATTGTAATGTATATCGGCCAATAACCTGTAATCAAGTTATGCGATCGCAACAAATATCGGTCAATCACCTGTAATGAAGTTATACACTAATAATGTATATTGGTCACTTACCTGTAATAAAGTTACGTGCTCATAACGTTTATCAGTCACTTACCTGCAGTGAAGTTATGCGATCATAATGTACATGTATATCGGTCACTTACCTGTACAAAATTTTTGCGGTCGTAATGTACATCGGTCACTTACCTGTAAAGAAGTTCTGCGGTCATAATGTATATCGGTCACATACCTGTAATGAAGTTATGCGCTCACAACGTATATCGGTCACTTACCTGTCATGAAGTTATGCGCTCACATTGTATATCGGTCACTTAGCTGTAAGGAAGTTATGCGCTCATAGCGTATATCGATCACATACCTGAAATGAAGTTATGCGCTCATAGCGTATATTGGTCACTTACCTGTCATGAAGTTATGCGCTCACATCGTATATCGGTCACTTACCCGTAAGGAAGTTATGCGCTCACATCATATATCGGTCACTTACCTGTAATGAAGTTATGCGATCGTAATGTATAACACTCACTTACCTGTAATGAAGTTATGCGATCGTAATGTATATCGGTCATCTCGTGGTCAGTCAGAGCCTCGCCCGTCCTGTCATTGATCTCGAACCCTGCGTAGAACTGCAGCATGTCTACGAGCTGAGAGAAGAGCTTGCCATCCTCACGACGACTCAGCGACGACAGCCTACACTCAACCACGAGGTGCGAGTCGTCGAGCAGAACGTTGAAGAACCGTCGAGTGGGTAGCTGTGCCTCCAGATCTATCATCAGCTCCAGAAACCTCTCGCAGTAGTGAACGCTATCGTCGTCTACTGATCCTGTGCCAAAAGTTACACTAATATGTCTAACATATGTCTGTGTATATGATGTTTGCTATTATTGAATATCTGTTAGTGTTTCTATGCAAATAAGTCGTGATTCTGAAAGAACTAGCTACATGACTTCACTAACTTCGAAAAACTTACAAATAAAAACTGTACCTGTTTGGCTGTAACACATTAAACTAGCAGAGAAAGAGAAAGAACTAGCAGAGAAAGAGAAAGAACTAGCAGAGAAAGAGAAGAACTAGCAGAGAACGAGAAAGAACTAGCAGAGAAAGAGAAAGAACTAGCAGAGAAAGAGAAAGAACTAGCAGAGAAAGAGAAAGAACTAGAAGAGAAAGAGAAAGAACTAGCAGAGAAAGAGAAAGAACTAGCAGGGAAAGCTGAGAAAGCAAGAAAAAATCTGCTAAGATATCAGACAAATTTTAGGTAAACAAAGATTTCATTTAGGCAGAGAAAAAGATCCTTGGATGAGACGGACACACTAAATCAATTTGTGGTGTGCTCAAAACAGATCAAGATAGTAGACTGCAGGGCTAAACGTTCGTCACACAATTATTACGCATGATCCAAGTCAAACACACACAGACAAACATACATTACATAACATTAACACAAAAAGGCCAACAAACCTTTCTCAGGAATGCTCTTCAGTGTAGTAAGAAACCTGCGTATATGATTGTAGAGAAAGGATCTCTCAGCCTGCAGCCGTTCTAACGTACAGGGATCAGCCTTGGCATCGCTCTTCTTGATGAGATTCCACAGCTTGCGATACTTGGGAGTCTCTGATAGCATCTCCTCTCTACGGCCCTGTCAACATCAATCAATCAATCAATCAATCATCTCCTCTCTACGATCCTGTCAACATCAATCGATCAATCAATCAATCAATCATCTCCTCTCTACGATCCTGTCAACATCAGTCAATCAATCAATCAGTCAATCATCTCCTCTCTACGATCCTGTCAACATCATCAATCAATCAATCATCTCCTCTCTACGCCCCTGTCACAATCACCATCATCAATCAATCAATTATCTCCTCTCTACGACCCTGTCACAATAACCATCATCAATCAATCAATTATCTCCTCTCTATGACCCTGCCACAATCATCATCATCAATCATCAATCAATCAATCATCTCAACTCTGGACCCTGTGATAATAAACATAATCGGCCAGATTCACAGATCAATCAATCAAATCTATCTATCCACTTTCCATTCATAATTGCATCTCCTCCCCGAGTCATATTCAAAATCATTAGTCAGGTCATTCAAGCTAGCAATTTGAATGCAGAGTTCGTGTTGACAGAAGCCACAGGGCCAATATATAACATAAACATACAATGATGAATTGCACAGGCAAAAGAAGCTTTAGAGGAGAGAACATCTGACAAAAAACGCTAGTAAAAAGGTCATAAATACAAAGATTGTAGAAAATTTATGTTCCTATATAAGTGGATGTTTAAAAGGGAGACTGAAGATTTGCTGAAAGAGATTATAAAGGACAGAATTGATGGGAAAGCATGTAGTTGTAAAACTAAGATTTGGATTGTTGGATAATTTGATTAAAGATTAAAGAATTCCTATGTGACAAAGGATAGCAATAATAATAAAATTAATAATAATAATAAGTATATTTATAAAGTGTCGCTATATGCTAAATGACACAGTAGCGTTGCATGGACAGTTAAGGTCAAGTAGACTGGTGGTATAATGCCACAATCGGTGTAGCGACTAAAACTCTGCAAGTCTGCAGTATGAGCGTCCAATTGGTATAAAACACAGAAATCATCACCACGTGGCTACAAGTCTCTTCAATGGCATATCTGCATCAGTTGCCTCTTAATACGTGCAGTTATCAGTAGGCTCAATTCTAAATTTTCCTGAACCTACTCGGGGAAGAGAAGAGGACAGAGGTAAGAGCCATATGATATGAACTTTTACTAGACAGTATATAAAGAGAGAGCGTGAGATAGAGACAGAGAGATAGAGAGAGAGATATATACTCAGATAGAGAGAGGAGAGATGCATAAACACAAAGTACCGGCAGTAGACAGGACCATATAGGCAGGGCCACCAACCTCTGAACCTGTTCTCTAATCAGATCAACGCCCTACAGAAGCAGCAACAACAGTATCAATATATGCAGTGTTACCATGACAGCAACAACAGTAACAATATACGCAGTGCTACCACGGCAGCAGCCACAACAGTATCAGTATAAGCAGTGCTACCATGGCAGCAATAATAGCAACTTTATACTATGCAAAAAGTTTACATTTAAATTAAACAACTAGCATCTGCTCTGCATATGAAACAACTTTTACACACAATTATTCAAAAGTGGATTAATTTGTCTTATGAAACACAACACAATACCAAAACACACACACACACAGACACACACAGTAAAACACACACAGACAGAAACACACACCATACTTAAAGTATCTGGAGCCACAATAACACAGCACACTGACCAGACTGTTGAAACAATGAATGAGAAAAGTGATGAGAAGTGTTTTCTCTTTCGTAGCAGTCTGATGATTGGCTGGACCATTCTCCTCCAAGCTGATATCTAGCATCTGACGGAAAAAATGTGAGAAGTGATCTGATTTCACTTTGAAGCACTGTAACAGCACACACATCATCCTTAATAAGTTAATAGTAGCAACTACTAGCAAACATAAAAATAATAGTGCCTATCACTGATAGTGATTTTTGCATAGAATTCACAGAAGAAAGACATGAAAATTCATTGTAGATATTAAAAAATACTACAAAGTACAAAACATAACAAAAAATCAAAACTCTGTCAATCAAAAAACTAACAGAGGAGAGGAAGGCTATACGAAAAACCAAGAAAAGTCTACAAAGTTAACGCTTTGCAATGTAAATAACTGTATATCTACCACTTTCTAAACACAGAAAAACAGTGATTATAGTAATCATTATTGGTAATTTTATTTTCAAATAATTGTGGAACATTTAAGTTGTAATCTTTTAGCCTTTATTACCGCTTCACACATGTATGCAATTTTGAAATGTACCTTTCCGTCTGTTTCTGACTTATTATTCTATATGTTGTGAAAAAATAATAATATATGCATGTATATGTATGTTGCTATAATTAGTCTATTAGTCTATTCATATCCCGACACTAGTTAAACTGGAATTCAAGGGAAGCTGATGATGATGTTGTGATAGATTGATTAAAAAATAATTTTCATTTTGTACTTAGTCATAAATTCTTTCATTTCTATACAATTCAAAGAGCTATTTATCACAAACTGACAGAATATAAAACCGACCTCCCACGCAGGAACTCTTTCACGCCACTTCTCGTTGACAATGGCGACGATGGAGAGAACGTGAGCCCTGCTGGCTGTAGGGTCGTAGTTAGGCCACAGATAGCGCTCCAAGTACTGACTGAACTCCAGCAGCATGATACGTCTCGATGAAAATCTGTTACACGATATACGCGAGAAATCATATCAAGAATTGATTTCGCTGATCTATGATGCTCTAATTTAACTTAAATGTACGGTATTAAAATGGCCTTTTAATCCAGAAATTAATTTAATTCTTAAGAAGTACAAAGAAAATGCCTGTACTTTTTACATTCATAACAACTGCATACTAATCAAAATTCTTATTTCCAATTAAAATTACAAATCAGTCCGTTTGTTCGTGCATCCTTTTTTATCACTTTATTATAACAAAGAGCAATGCTGAATTATGACTATATAGTATATACTACACATAGATTTACACACTTAATCCTTAATTTCATTAATCCTTGAATACATTCTAAGAGGGGGAAGGTCTATTAAAAGAGGTCATAGAAGGTAGAATGGAAGGAAAGAGAGGTAGAGGCAGGCCAAGATTAGGTATGTTAGATGATTTAAAGACCCACTCATATGTATGTGGAAATGAAGAGGAAAGTGGAAGAGAGAGAAGAGTGGAAGTGTTATATACCATGGACCTGCCAGTAGGCAGTGCACTAAGAGAGAGAGAAATGTTAAAACAAACCTGGTAGCAACAAGCTCACGCTGATAAACTTGCTCCACAATCTGGCGGGAGTAGGGAGCCTTCTGCACATTGCTGTATGGAGCCCAGTACTGGCTGGCAAGCTACAATACAACATTAAAGCTAAAGCTAAAGCTAAGGTTAACATCAGTTCACTCACTCGAGAGTGATGTCAGTGACGGGCAAGCCCAGGATTACAACATCTAGTGTCACCGTCGAACGATTTCATCTAAGTAAAATACTGATCATATTGTTGACAAACACCGTAATTCCTCAATACCTTAATTTTTCAATAAATATTATATTAAAACTGTGGTATAGGAAGAATATTGTATTGTTTAATATTTAGAATTTAAAATTTTTGCATAATTCTTTTTTAGTTTTTAATTTTGTAGTTGAAATAAATACACGTATAAAAATAACTACAAATATCTGAAGTAGAAAGAAAAAAAATCTTTCAATATGGTACATAAAAGCTGAAGGGTTCTTGCAACTTAAATCACAGACAGGAGTGACAGTAAATCAGTGGCAATTTTAAAGAAAATTTAAAATTACATTACAGTTCTGAGCGTACATTAACTTTTGCTTGTTTTAAGGCTACTTAACATAATGCCAAACCTTCTCATACATAAATATAGTATGGGTAACTGGGTATCACAATAAAAATTGCCTGTCTGTTTTCTCTTGAGAAGACTACATGAATATTGCAGTTCATACAGCAGATTAGATTTCATTTGGTTACACATTTGTGTTGCCCATGTATATAATGAGATGCGTAATTAGGCTGTAGATGTCCAGCTGTATGGCCAATAGGCTCCTCAGGAAACCACAAACCACTCTAAATGCAATCTACTAGTTAATTTAATTCTAGTACACAACTTGATGCAAGTTAATTTAATTCTTGCATGGTTATTTGACATCTCTATTATTATGTATATTGTTTATATGTACAGGGATAATGTGCACTTGCGTTATGCTTTTATATAAAATAAGTAAATGAACAATTAAGCAATTATCTAAGTAAATTGAAATCACACTGCATCAATTTAGTGTTTACAAAAAGTGCACTAAGATGCAAGACAATCCCTATCAATGATAACATTAAACACCTGTTGCGATTGATCGTACCTTTGTAACAACATCTGATTCGATTTGCTCAACTGTAGGAACAAAACCAGATCTCTTTTTTGTTGTCATACTCAATGATCCTCAAGGTTTTCTGTCAAAATTCAAATAAATGTGTCCATACTTGAATTTTCAAACATACACTTTATTTTGCAATGTACAGTATTAAAAATTGAAGCTTATAACATAATTTAGTTAGACAGATCAAACATATTTTCAGTTTCATGATTAAAAAATTTAAATATATAGTACAATAGTGCAGTTTTCTAGGCAGAGTAATAAGACGCACATAATAAAGTGACATGATTACTAGCTCCTTTAAGTTTACTGGTTTTAAGTGACCTAGCATGCCTTCATGCTGCAAGCTGCCTAATCCTTTTTTCCACGAATCCACTCCACTCCTCTGGACTTTTCTTTCATCCACTCATCGCAAGTAGACCTCTAAGCCGCCAGCATTAGCGAGCAAACACAGCGCGAAAAACTGTAAGACAGCAGCGAACCGGAAGAATTGTGGCTTAGCAATTAATGAGCCACAGACAATTATCCAACTGGATAATTTGTAGATAGCAACAATTTCTTCATTTCGAAGGCATTTCCTGTAATGATATCAGAGGAAGGCATAGGGGGCCCACCTCGTCATAAGCATAATCCCCCAAGAATAATGGTATTTACAAAAAGGAAGACAGAGAAGAGGAGGCATTAGGCATTCTATATACCATGGACCTGCTAGTAGACAGTGCACTAAGAGAGAGAGAGACATATTTACTATTATCTAGGCTCTATTTGCTGTTTCATTCATATTTGTGCAAATGTATACATTTGTCTGCTTTACTTGCTGCTAATTATAAGATGTGAAAAGGAAATATATAAAAAAAGTAATTAAATCTTAAATGTAAATTTTCCTAATCATCAAAACTTGGTACAAGGCGGTAGAGTCACAAGGATTTGAGAACAGTGAAGAAGAATTTTCTCGTTACGCATATGGCTATTACGGCCCTCCTTCCTTATTCTGTTTTTGGACTGGTGTTGAAATTGCACTGTTAACTGTCGATATACCATTAAATGATTTAAACTTTTTTAGCAAAGGCTATAAAGCTAAATTAATAGCAATAATATCCAAATCAAATAGTATACCGACAACACTGTCACAACAGGATAAGTGGGTATTAAGAATTAAAAACAGAATTATCTGCTTGACAGCAAATCAGCAAAATATTGACAAAATTAAGTTGAACCCAAAAATTATTTTAATTTTTACATTTTGAGTTGTGACTGGCCATTATTCATAATAATGTTATTTTCCCTCAATGCTTAGCTATTAGCAATTGATAGCGATACCAATTTCATCTTTATTCATATGAGTGTTTATCTGTAATAATATTTTACATTTTTATGGTTTACTGCGACAAGTGCCAATAGCAATGTTTCTCTCATTGCAATTAACATGATTTATAGCCTACTGTACTGAGCATAGTGTGAACAGTTATAAGATACTGTGCATATCTTTAAATATCGTGAATTTGGCTAAAACAAATATTTTAATTTAGAAATAGGACTTGGCATCAAGGCAGATTTAGACAGAATATAAGCTGGAAAAACAGTAAGCCACAGCCCGCTAATATAACTGCAGCTAGCTAGCAAATAAGCCACAATTTGTGTTAAGCTGGTTTAGAAAGCCTCAAGCTGCCGGCTTAGGGGACTAATCATAATCATATTTTCATTACATCAGCCTTGGCTTTCTTTTGAGCTGTTACACAGTAAGCCAAAAAGACTAGAAGGAACTTAACATTACTATCACCTTTTTAATATTTTTCCATTTTGTTTTAATGTTGCAATCAAGGCATACAATTCAATGTCGTTCCAAATATAAGATCTGCACCATTTCAGAGACCACCTTATTTTTTGTCGTAGGCTTAACATTGATGCCATAATGGTATCTCTCTCTCTTCAATGCACTGCCAAGTGGCAGGTTCAAGGTACATATTCATACTCAAAGTCTGTTTTCTCGCTCCATATGAGCACTCCTTAGATCAACAAGTTAATCCTTTCACAAAGTCTATGCCTTATCCATACCTTACGTAGCCTACAGCTTGGGAAAAATATGGCTTCTGAGATGGTTTCCCGTTGCCTTCCTCAGTTATAATGGTATATGTTGTCATAAATGACAGTCGCTCTATGGCTGATTTTTACTGTACTGTGAAAGTAGCCGATCATATGGTAATTTATCTTCAATATTTATTAGCCTTCATTAAATATTCATACAATATATTATCAATATAAAGAACACAGACTTATTTAACAATATCAGAGCCGACTCCCTAAATCACTTTATTAGTAAAAAGACTACTACTGTAAGCACGGATTCTCAAGTCTAATAAAAATTTATATCCAATATTAACAGACATGCTTAAAAATCAAGTCCAAAGCCGCAGGAATCAAATGCAAATCACTGGATGAATCAATAAAGATTACCGGTCCACACATTTCAGATTTAAACCACACACGATAGTAGTCTTACGTTCCTTCTAATCTTTTCGTCATACTGTTTATTGACTTGAAATCTTGTATAAATTCCTTATATAAAATCTTTAAACAAGCATCTGCACTTCCTGACCTAGTATGCCGTTATGTTTATAACACCAGCCTGACGTTTATTGAGCGATATTGTAAATATTAATAGTTAAATTCTAAAATTAACATTAATTTTAAAGTTTAGTAATTTAATGAATATCTAAAGCAAATATTACCAGCAAAATAAACTAAATCTAATAAATCAATTCTTTTCACACCTATAATACGCTATAAAATGAGCTAAATTCGCTGATTATTTCATACTTCTCAAATCAAAATATAAACAACAAATCCAGTGTTACCATATAACAAATTTTAGTCCATGTTTTGCAAACACTGCCAAAGTTGTAGACAAAATTAATAGCTGATTTCTTAATATCTCCTGTTGATATTATTATATGTTATATGTTGTTATGTTATATGTTATATGCTATATTATATCTTGATATTATTATGTGTTAGATTACTATATGTTATATATTATATATTATATTATATGGTGATATAAATTATTGATAACTCAATCAAATAAAATCAAACTAGTTTATTTCAGACACATATACAGGCCCATATAACAGAACAACAGAAACTAATGTGGTTGTTGATGAAACTAAAAGTTATAAAATAATTTTTTAAATCAATAATTTTTGCAACATTGCAGAACGAATGTCGCAATGACCAATGTTTTTGAATATTTTAAGATCATAAAATACACGAAAAATTTCACATCGTCTTAGATTTCGGAGACAAAATACATTGATAGCTTGACTTCAAGCATGTCAGTCATAACTTGAAGCACAAATATAGATCGCTGTGAAACTCGGCCGGCGCAAAAATATAGTTAGAGCAGCAAAACTGAAATACCCGAACTGCAAATTCTTAATTGAAGCGAAAAGCATTGAATTGAATTGAAAAGCGAGATTGGTCGGTTGAATGAAATATGTTCACAATTTTTTGTATGTTACATGTTATTTATGCGGAATAATTTTTTAACTAAGAATTTGTTCAATTAGTATGGAAAGTTATTGAGATAGATTGGCCGCTTAAATGCATCTATGCATGAAGCTGTATAGATTAATATAAAAAACCTGGTTATATCATTAGCTAAATATCATATATAGCTCTGTCTCAATTTTAAACTATGGGTCTTAAACTTCTCATGAAGCTAAAAATATCTGTACGGCGTAAACTAAACATCTCCACTCGCACACAATTCTTTTAATAAAACTTACATCGCCACACGTCATCCTTAGTAACACAACAATTTTCCATCGACAAATATAAAAATATTTACTGTAACTATTAATTAAAATAATAAGTCTACAAATAGTTAACTGCTAAAACCTAGTTTAACAACAGTTTCCAGTTTCGAAAGCTTGTGATACATAGCAGTGGGAGCGCCGTATTTGAGCTCTGTGAGACTGTGGCTGCTTAATAGTGCTTATTCTCAGAGGGTCAACTAATCTATCGTGCGAATGTATCGATCCCCAACACTAAGGCTTTCAAACTTCTTTACGATGTAGGCTTACGTGTACATATATAGGTCGATGACTCGATATACATATAGGTGCTTGGCTACTAATAGTTCTGCATCCATTTGTGTCCTAATTCTTTTTGGACTTCGGTAACAAAAAGCGATTCAATATTTAACAGCACAGCATAGCAGCATCACAGTGTATGCATAGTCTGCAGGTTTTTGTGATTTACGGGTAGTATGGGCCTACTGGAGCAGGCATTTTCTCTAATTTTAGGAGCGTAGCCTACTCATTTAAATCCGTACTTCAACCCCAACTTCCCCAGCTTAAAATCAGAGCCTATACAGGCCAGGGCTGCCAAGTTCCAACATTAGCGGTTCAACTTTCCGCACTTTTCATTTAAAGCTACTATTCAATGACGCCCGATAGTGGAAAACTCCAATGCCCTGCTAGTTAACTTAGATTAGCAATTTCCTTTATTAGCTCAAACTTGTTGGCTCATCTATCCGAAGCAGGTATTGTTTTACAACATTAAGCTACTGTAATATGGGATAGAGTAACCAGGTATCACAGGGTTAAAGTTAAACTCTTCATAATGATATATAAAGTACGGAGTTGAACGAGAAATTAACTTAGGCCCTATAGATAGCATTTTTTCAAAAACAATTTTATTCAAGCCGCCATTGGTGAATCGGATGGTGTTGATATAGGCTGGCGTTATAGATATATCGCATGTATAAGAAACGCAAGTTAATAATTTTATTATTGTTATTAGCCGTTGAGTATACATTTTTGTTTCTAGAAAAATTGATGCTCAATATAGGACCGACTGACTGAACAATTCTATTATTGTTATTTAACGATTGCTTTGTTGATTGACTGATTGATTGATTTAATGTTTTGTCGATTAATTAATGACTGACTGACTAACAGACGGACTGGCTGACTGACTGACTGACTCACCGACTGACTGGCTGACTGACTGACTGACTGACTGACTGACTGACTGACTGACTGACTGACTGACTGACTGACTGACTGACTGACTGACTGACTGACTGACTGACTGACTGACTGACTGACTGACTGACTGACTGACTGACTGACTGACTGACTGACTGGACTGACTGACTGACTGACTGACTGACTGACTGACTGACTGACTGACTGACTGACTTACTGACTGACTGACTGACTGACTGACTGACTGACTGACTGACTGACTGACTGACTGACTGACTGACTGACTGACTGACTGACTGACTGACTGACTGACTGACTGACTGACTGACTGACTGACTGACTGACTGACTGACTGACTGACTGACTGACTGACTGACTGACTGACTGACTGACTGACTGACTGACTGACTGACTGACTGACTGACTGACTGACTGACTGACTGACTGACTGACTGACTGACTGACTGACTGACTGTCTTGACTGGACTGATTTGTGCCGATCAAATAAATCGATCAATTTTTGCCGATCTAATCAATCGGCGAGGGACAAACAACCCAATGAGCATACAATGAAAACTAACTTTTAGGAAATGTGTACTTTCTATAAACCTTTGCTGCTTATCTACAATTCAAATTTTTATAACTTGATGTAATTTGTTTGTTTGTGCAGATTTAATAAATAATACTCTTCAAAATATGTAACATCGGTCGATCATTACGTTAGATAGACTCAACACCTGTTGTAATATCACGCATAAATCTCATATTACATCGAGAAAAACTTGAAAAAAGAACAACCAGAGACAAGCTACGGCAAAGAGATAAATATAAAGAGAGAAAGAATAACCCGTTTTTGTTGAATCTTGTGGCAGTTAAAGCAGAGATTTTCAACATGCCGAACATCAGATTTCCCCCCTACCTGCCCAAGGATAAGCTCGACGAGCTTCGTCGTATAGCGAGAGCCCTGGTGGCTCCGGGTAAGAGATGAACTTCTGCTGCATTTAGTTTATTATACCATTCTTTATGTTAGTCTCGAACCAATTTGTGAGACCTTATCTTATCGTCATGTTAATGTATTAGATATTAAACTAGGTAGGCCCTAATATTTTAGTATAAAAACTTTATATATATATATATATATATATATATTAATTAAGATATATATTAAATTATTTATATATTATTATTATATATTATTATTATTATTATATATTATATATTATTAAGATATATATTAAATATATATATATATATATATATATATATATATATATATATATATATATTAAAAATTAAGATATATAATATATATATATACTGTTTATCAAAATAATTTTTCTGATCTTACGAGGAATTTTAGATTAGGATGTATACGTTGAAACATTTAATATAGACTTTATTTCACCATTACACTGAGGATTAATAGAATATAATTATAGCGGCATTAAATTGTTTCATTTTTTATTGATATTGGATTGATCGATTGATAGATTGAGTGATTGATTGATTTATTGACTGATTGATTGGTTGATAGATTCTGACGGCAGCGGAACGCTGAATCCGTTCATTGAATAGATCTGATAATTTAAGTTGTTAGATATGTTTGACTTGGAGAAACATTTGCTGCCTATAGCCTCTTCTTTATTTAATTATTGCCTGAGATATTGACTAATTGATTGATTGATTGAATTAATGATTCTTTGATTGATTGGCTGATTGATTAGTTAATTTATGGATAAAATAGAGACGTCGATTTAAACGAATACACTAAAAATATGTTAAGAAATAAGAGGTCCAAGGTATAGGAACTCGATGCTTGATAACTGACGTTATGAAGCATCCATTCTTACTGTGTAGATTCAAAGTGGACTTTAATTGATTGAAAGTAAACAGAACCTTTGTAGTTTAAAAGAATTGTGTGATTGAAAGATCAACTGACCAACTGACTGGTCGATTTATTGGTCGATTAATTGATTTGTTGACTGACCAATATTTATCCGATAATGTTATTAATCGATTCACTGACTGATTGACTGATTGATTGACTGATTGACTGATTGATTAAGGTAAGGGTATTCTGGCCGCTGACGAGAGCAACGCGTCGATGAGTAAGAGGCTGGACATGATAAAGATGGAGAACACGGAAGAGAACAGGAGGAAGTACCGGCAGATGTTGTTGTGTTGTGGCAAGGAGATGTCTGAGCACATCGGTGGAGTCATTCTATTTCACGAGACTCTCTACCAGAAGAACGACGACGGGACTCCATTCGTTAAGATCCTCCAGCAGAATGGCATAGTGCCCGGGATCAAGGTTGTGCATTGACTGCTTGATTGGTTACTGTCTGATTGATTGAATTACTGATTGATTGATTGATTGGACGATTGATTGATTGATTGGACGATTGACTAATTTATTGAGTACATCAGTGGTAAATGCCTTTTAATAGTATGGCATAGTTCCTGTGACTAAGATTTGTGCATAGATTGGTTGATTGATTTATTGATTGATTAATTGATTAGTTGATTTACTGATTTGGGATCAAGATGTTATATATATTGGTTGTTTGATTGATTTATTGATTAATTGAGCACATTAGTGGTTTATGCCCTTCAACAGAATGGCTTAGAGTCTGAGGGAAAGTTTTATTTGATCGATTTATAGATTGATCCATTGTTAGAATGAGTTGATTGATTGATTGATTGTTTGGCAACATTATTCGTCAATACGCTCCGTCGAAATGGCATAGTGTCATGGATTCTCTGTAGTTCTCGTGCTGTGCCAGGGACACTGATAAATAGACCGACCACTGACTGTATGTGTCGTAAGAGTCGACTAAATAAAAACCGAGAAAAGCAATGGGAAACCACTTCAGAGGTCATATTTTCCCAAGTTATAGTCTACATAAGAGTGAGAAAAAAGCCTCATGTGAAGGATTAACTTGTTGATCTACCGAGTGCTCTTTATGGAGCGTGAAAGTAGACTCAAAATATTAATTACACCTTGGACATGCCAATTGGTAGAACACAAAAGAGATAGATTGCTCGGTTGATTGATTGAACAGTTAACAATTATCTGACGTCTTTATGCATTCCCTCATTCCTGCTCGTTTCAATATTGTTCGTCAGTTTGATTGACACATTGACAGTTTGACGATTGATTGACAGGTTGACCAGGGCGTTGTGCCGCTGGGCGGCACGGACGGGGAGACGACCACTCAGGGCCTCGATGGTCTGGCGGAGAGATGCGCCCAGTACAAGCGAGATGGCGTCCACTTCACCAAGTGGCGCTCTGTCCTCAAGATCCAGATGCACACGCCCAGCCAGCAGGCGATGATCGAGAACGCCAACGTGCTGGCTCGCTACGCCAGTATCTGTCAGCAGAACCGTCTCGTACCCATCGTCGAGCCCGAGGTCCTGCCTGACGGCGACCACGACCTGGTGAGCAGCTATTAATAGAAATATGCAAATGAGCTGTGGCGATCTGATGAGTTATTAATAGAATTATGCAAATGAGCTGTGGCGATCTGATGCAATGAGCTGTGGCGATCTGATTAACTATTAATAGAAATATGCAAAGAGCTGTGGCTATCTGATGAGTGAGTTAATATTAGAAATATACAAATGAGCTGTGGAGATCTGATGAATTATTAATAGCAATATGTTGATGGTTCTGATTATAGTTCTTATAAAGAACAATAAGGAATAGACTAAAAGTAAAGTACACGTGTCGTTAGAGGCGACTGATCCAGATCTGAGGAAGACAAAAGGAAATCACATCGTAAGCCATATTAGTTCCAAGCTATACATATATGTAACACTACGGTGTAATTAACGAATTGTCTTTAGTGAAGAGATCAAAGTGCTATTGAAGCGTGAAAGCAGAATATGGGTAGAAACATGCACCATGCACCAACCAGCCATTTAGAACTATACAACAAAAACCTGCCGATGGGCAGATGTTTATTATTATTTTTTTATCCCTGCCATACATCCGATCAATGCGCTACGATTAATGTACATATGAAGTGTTTTCATTACATTTTTGTGTCTTAATAAATCCAGTCTAGTCATAATGATGACATTGACTACACGTAACCGCATGTATGTGCAGGAGACGGCGCGTTGTGTCACAGAGCAGGTTCTCGACTATGTCTTCCACGCCCTGGCTGTCCACAACGTCTATCTGGAGGGCATCCTCCTGAAGCCCAACATGATCACTCCAGGGGTCAAGTGCCCCAAGAGAGCCACCATGGATGAAATAGCTCAGGTACAGCATGATCAATCAGTCTATAGATCGACCTCTTAGTCTATTAAACAACCAATCAGTCTTTTGATCGATCTCTCAGTCTATTAAGCAATCAACAAGTCTGTTTATCGTTCTCTTAGTCTATTGAAAGATCTATCATTCTATTAATCGATCTCTCAGTCTATTAAGCAATCAACCAGTCTTTTAGTCGACCTCTTATTTTATGTGCAATTTATGATGATGTTCCCATGGATAGAAATTGACAGGTTTGTCCAGGATTGAGCCAATTTTGAATTTATGAACACTTTTCAACCCGCTAATATCCGTTGATTTATCAGTTGATTTATCAACTCAAATTCCACCGGTTAATTGGCTAGTCGGATCAACAAAATCCAACTATAACTTGTTAAAAGTTACTTATATCGCTTACGAAAAAATGGGCCAAAATAATTGAATTAAAGTCGATCAGTCGGTCTTTTAATCGATCTGTTAGTCAAACACTAAATCTTTGTAGCACGTTTGGTTAGGAAAACATCTTTAATATAATCATTTCAGCCTGGTATGAAAGCATCTCTAGAAGAGAAGGATCAAGTATGGCTATAACAAATTAATCAATAGCTAAATCTTATAAATAATCAATCTCGTTAACATAATTGGTCTTTGTCTTTATTAATATTCCGTCTTAGATATAAACTATTCAAATATGGCATAATATTCAATCAATTAAGCATCCCATCAATCAAGCAACCAACCAACCAACCAACCGAGCTGAACTGAGAATAAAATCTCAGACATGCACAGGACTGGTTAAATGGAAAATGGTCTAAATTGCCTAACGGTTTAAACGTGTGATATTAAAAGTGATAGATAGGCCTATCGACGTAGTTGATCATTTCACTATAATGCGTGTCTACTTACTTTAGACTGTATTGTACGTGTTGTGTTGTTAATAAAAACTAGATCAAAACCAACGTCAGAAAGGGCATTCGGTTGGTGAGCGGCTGGGCTCCAAAAATTGTTACAAAAGCTTAAGCGAATGGATAAACTTGAAAGTCTATTCGTATCCCGACCCTGGTTAAACTGGGATTTATGGGAAGATAAAGCAAAATAGCTGGTAAAGCTAAGGTTAACGTCAGGTTCCTCACTCGAAAGCGATGTCAGTGACGGGCGAGACCAGGATTTGAACCCGCACCTACTGATCCGCGATCGATTATCTTACCGACTTCGCCACTTCCTCCAGCCAGTGGCGAAGATGATGATGATGATGATGATGAGACTGTATTGTACGTGTTGTAGTCGACAGTGCAGACCCTACAGCGCAGGGTGCCCCCTGCAGTGCCGGGCATCGTGTTCCTGTCGGGGGGTCAGCCCGAGGAGGAGGCCACAGCCAACCTCAACGCCATGAACCGCCTGCCCAACAGACCCTGGGTCCTTACCTTCAGGTACCCCAACATTCTACAGTTATTTATAGCCAAACACACCCTGGGTCCTTACCTTTAGATACCATAACATTCTTCGGTTATTTATAGCCCAACAGGCTTTAGGTTCTTGCCTTTAGGCACCCTAAAGATATTTTAAACTGGCTTCCTGTTACGTTGTTGCCGACTTATAACTTCTGTATCGGAGGTCTACTGTCATAACTGAACAATAATTTTTATATTTACTACAGGATAATAGTTTGAGCAATTTAAGTACATGTATATCTTAGGATCATTTTGAATTACTAAGAATAATTATGATAATGATTATTCAACGCAAGTAAAAACATTTTAATTTCAAGAAGCAATGATGTATGATTTGTTCTTTAAATAACAATCTTATTAAGAACGTTACTGAAAGCCAAGTCAACTAGCGTCCCCATTAATTTCTATAGCATGACCAGTGACCACCTGACTAGTTGGTTAGTCAGGCAGCTTGATGACTCGATTGATTGATTGACTGACAGATTGATTGATTACGCGATTGATTGATAGATTACTCGATTGATTGATAGATTCAATACTCGATTGATTGATTACATGATTGATTGCATGATTAATTACTTGATTGATTGACTGGTTGACTAATTGACTTCGCCATTGGCGGAGCCAGTGGTGAAATCGGTAAGATACTCGACTGCGGATCAGAAGGTGCGGGGTTCAAATCCTGGCTCCCCCGTCACTGACATTGATTTCGAGTGAGGAATCTGACATTAACCTTAGCATTTAGCTTTTGATTGATTGATTTGTTTGTTGATTGATTGGCATGATTGATTACTCGATTTATTGATTACTCGATTGATTGATTGATTGATTACCTGATTGATTGATTGTAGCTTTGCCAGAGCTCTGCAGACATCAGCCACGTTGGTGTGGCAGGGTAGACCGGAGAACGAGAAGGCGGCCCAGCAGGAGATGCTCAAACTCGCCAAGTTCAACGGTCTCGCCTCCCTCGGCAAGTACAACGGCGACATGAAGACTGCCGCTACCGGGAAGTCTACCTTTGTGGCCAACAATGCATACTAGAGGCGCACCCTCCTCGTGGACAATAATGCCTACTGAAGGCTAATTATGCCTATTTGAGGCTAATTATGATTAGTTGAGGCCATAATTTATGCCTACTGGAGGCTAGTTATGCAAATTTGACACTAATTGTGCCTAATGAAGACTAATTATGTCTATTGGTAGCTAATTATGTCTACTATACAGGCTTATTGTGTCTACTTGAGGCTAATTATACCTATTTAAGGCTAATTATGCGACTGGAGCCGAATTAGTCTATGCTAAATGGATACAAATTACGCCTAGTTTAGTTTGTATCAATTTAGTAGCCCACTAATACATGGAGTCTAGCAGGGCAATAAGCTAATATCGATGGTAATGTTAAGCGGTGGCCAAGAATGCCAACTGAAGTCTAATCATACCCATTGAAGCAAACTTTACATTTACCCGGCTCTAATGATCAATACTGTTACTGCAGTTTGACTGACACAGTGGTAATTTTGTTTGAATTTTTGAAAAGAAATCAAATTCCTTTCAGATGTGCATTTTGGCGATAGGCTATAAATCCAGTTCCGGGGGTGGAATAAATGACATAATTCTAAAATAATTCTGCAGAAACTTTTTAAGAATTTAGCCATTGCCTGAGTTAGATGACTTTTGGAATACTTCAGCATTGTAATTTCCTTATGTGGAAATTAACTTTTATTTGGAAGATTAACATTCAACCAAGACGGAAAAAAATAAATCTGAAATTTAGCTTTGGTGTGAAAATGAAGAGTTTGTATATAATGAACTAATCAGCTAGGGCGATCTACTGTGATTCTAGCGTACCCTTGAGCCTTTCAGCATTACTCCGTCCAAGCTAGGCCTCAGAACGTACGCCTAAAAAGTCACATGTTTTCCTGGGGGAAAAATATAAAAAATAACCAATATTTGGTCGGCGAAAGATTTCAGTACCCTGGGCTTTTTTGTACTTGTGATGCCCATTTTATGAACCTATAGGTGCATTTTGAAAAAATTATGTGTCCTTTATTTTAAAAATGTTAAATCCTCCACTAGCTCTCCTTTCAGATAAAGATTTCTTAAATGAGGCTAGGGGCCTATATATATATATATACATGTATATATATATATATATATATATATATATATATATATATATATATATATATATATATATATATATATATATATATATATACATGTGTGTGTGTGTGTGTGTGTGTGTGTGTGCACGGGATAGAGAACGGGGGACATGTCTCACTGGGATTTCAGCGCTCCCTTGGGCCTCCTATAGATCTGAGGCGCCTATTCTTCAGTTACTAGGCTTCCACTAAATTTTGCCCTCACTGTTAGAAATGTTTATAGTTACATCACTGTGTGTAAGTCAAATCTACATAAGAAAAGAATATATCGCTGTAGACGTATACTTTGAAAAACATTTTTGTAATAAAGAAATTCAAATGAAATTAATGCGATAGTGCTCTAAAAGTAAAAAATACTAGTAACTTACAAAAATAAATAGCCTTTGGTTTCGCTGGGTTTCGAACCCAGGACCTCTCGCGTGTGAGGCGAGCGTGATAACCACTACACTACGAAACCTTCTGGTAAAATGGTGCTCAAGTTTTTTATATGTATACAGCTGGCAATTGTAACTCTGACACAATTTGATTCCAAAATAAGTGACTATAGAATTTTAAACCTTGAAAATATTAAGCTCAGAGTTCATTAAACATTTTTTAAGGTGCATAACGTTATAAACCTTATGCCCGTTACAAAATTATCATTTAATTATCTTTTCCGTTGCCAGCTTGCGAACTCGGCGTCATTACTGTTTCGCCATCTGCCGAAATACGTAAATTCTTTCTTACACTCTGTTTTCAAGTCAGGTAAAAGTCGTAGCCTACTAATAATTGCGAATTATTTAGGTTTAATTATTTAGACTTAATAATTTAGTTCATCTTGCGCCTACAAGATTAATTAATTATGCCAATTCCATAAACTAATTCCATATAAATCAACTTCTTACTAGCGTAAGTAGACAATGACAAAAATCGCATTGTTTCGTTAAATCGAATCCTTCAGGGGCGGATCCACGAATTTTTTAAGGAGGGGCCCGAAATTTTTTTTTGAGTGTACACATTTTTTGCTTAGGCCACGCCTTCTTCGAGGCATGTGACGCAACCAGAAAAAATTCTGTTGGGGGGGGGGGGGGGGGGGGGGGGGGGGGGGGGGGGGGGGGGGCCGGGAATTTTTACTACTTCGCTCGGCTCAAAGAGTGAGTGTATTCTCGTATCTTAGCGCCCCCTCCCCCTCCCCACAGTCATACCCGTACTAAAGTCTGGGGAAAACCTATAATGCCTAAAATCTTACATTTGTTTTGGAAAAAAGCAGGTTAATTCTTTTCACCTTCTAAAAAACTCAGCGGATCTGGACGAATTGCAAAAGTGACCTAATTTTAGCGGTAGTGGGCCCCTCCCAGCCATGGCTGTTTGCACCACTACTCCGGGACAGAGTTCACATTTTTTACTCAAACCCTTTTCTCCTCTTATACAGTGGTTTATGTAAAAATTAAGAGCTAGTGAAACGATCAACCTTTTTCAGCCCCCCCCCCCCCCCATCCATATATACAGGCCTCCTAGTATATCAAATATATGGGCCCCTAGTGGGGTGCATATTTGAAAAAATTCGAACTATAGTGGAACTGAGTTCCCTCTCGTATCCCCCCCCCCCCTACCCCTGCCTTTACAAACATATTTACACATACAAATTGTCATAGAAACAAGGAAAATATAGTTTAAAAAATTTTTTCGACGGGCCTACGGGCGAGCCCGGGCCCCGCTGGAATCCTTACATAAACTTAATTTAATAACTTCTATTCACTAAATTCAATAAACAATACGATTTTTGTCATTGATCTAATGTCATCCTTGGCTTATGTCACACTCGTTCTACCATCGTTTAGACATCATTTGAATGTTGACTGTGTTACAAGATCCAGTTGAATTAAGCATGGCAGAGACTGAAGATTCTTTAAATTGGTAGGGAAATTCGGCAGACGGGTAGGTTCTATTCTGCCGACAATATTCTAAGCTGTAAAATATTTAGCCTGAGCACGTCCTGATTAGACTGGTGTTACAAGTCTTTGCGACTCCCTGAACCAGTATAACTAAGTTAAATTAAATTAGGTCCTGAGTTAATATACGTTGAACGTATAGTCAGGTGGAGCGTGTTGCGCGTTGACTGACCTGGGCTTTGAACCCAGCCACTTGCATAAGAGGTGAACTCTCTACCCATTTCGCCATGTCCGCTCATAAATCAACTAAGAGTAATTCGAATATAACGGCTGCGGAACTTGTGGTCTAAACAGATACAGAGTACATAAGCAGCCATGATAAGATTAAGTATGTAACAGTGAACTGATCCTTAAGTTTACGAAACTATTCAACTATTGATATAAGTGTAATTCAGTTATGAAAACATGTACTTTTGTTTCATGATACCATATTTAAATAGAATACCTGAAGACAAACTAAATATTGGTTATTTCTTTTCCGTTAAGTTGTTCAAACTTTAATTGCCCATCTTTTAAATTGCAATTTCAGCTTCATCAAAATTAGATTTAGAGTACAAAGCTAATCAAGTTCTTATGAATTTAATAATTAACAGGAAATTCTGTACAAATACCAGATTCTAAAACGATTAATATATTTCACTCAAATCGCTCCGGATGAGGGACCGTATTAACTGTGATATCAAATCATTTAACAAAGTGCATTTTAATTTAAATAAAATAATTTATCTCGTATCATTAGAACAGCAAATGGGACTGTAATTTTAATTTAATTTTAGCATCTTAATAAAACTTTGCCAGGCAATCATAATTAAATGATACCGTGTGAAGATAAGTCCAGTGAAAAGAAGGCTCATTATACAGAATGTCTAATTACAACTACTCATATTCGTTAAGCAATTGCCTAACCTGTACACGTCACTAAGTAAACAGTATATTTTGCGAAAGATCGAAAGAAACGACTTCTTGATTTTTCTTCTCCATTTCTCAGAAATCAAGTATAACTAAGCAATTAACACTTAAAATAGGACATTAAACGTTTACTGTCACCAATTATATATCAAACTAATATTTGTATTAAAAAATTTACACCAGAACATTTATTTTGAGGAGACAGGTGTGTCTGTTTTAACGATTCTATATCTAAACTTACACAACAAGAGCCTAGAACAAATCGGCAAAGAGCACATTGAAATGGTCGTAAAGTAAAATGCACTGACAGCGCAATACACTGATTAGATATGATTTGTTCATAAGATTATCTTAAATAGCATAAGATAATAACTTAGCTCATAGGGAGAGTAAAACGTAGTAATTAGTAGAGAATCAGCATTCAATATCCACACACAGAACTCTCGAGGTTCAGTGAGTAAAAGCCGCAATCATCTTACCATATCGATGCTACTCGTACACGATTGAGGCCAATGGGTACTGAATTGTGTGTCACTCGTTCAATGGCTTATTCATAGAAAAGAAATTGATGTACAAGCAGCACACTTTAGACTTAGTATCGATTTAAATTTAACACTGATTTCATATTTAAATGAAAATTCTTCTCTAAACCAACTCCAATCCTAAGTATATTTATACTAAAGCTTTTAGTATAGATATGCTCCAATGAACATTGAGTTGATATTGAAATGTGAGTAGAGACGAAAATGAAGTCACTCTGAATATATGCTGCCCACTAGAAACCTAATACTTAACAAGCTTTACTGAACAAAATATCAGGAATTAATATTAACAGTTATACGCTCATACTAACTGAGAGGGTAAACTTATTATATAATGGAAGAACTAGGTGATGTTGCTAGAAATTCATATTCCATTAATTTACAAGAAAATTTAAAGTCCAATTCAGGGAAAGAAAATATTCAAATAGATAAGTAGAATCAGGTAAAAGTTTATGCTATGTTTATGTCGAATTAAGAGTTTCTTCAACTCTAGCAATGAACAAATACAGCAGCAACTGCACAGTTATTAACACACACACTAGGTAATTGTCTGTCCTTTCAAACTATTTCCAAAGCTTCTTTATAGACATGTTCTTCTCGTTATCCTTCTGCATGACCTGCTCAATCAAAAATAACAACTTATACAGCTTCAGCTACATACTGCTCAATCACAAACAACAACAACAACATCAGCAATACAACTCATCTCGGCACTCTCATCAATCTCTCTACCAGAATATATTTCGGCCAAAGATTCGTATAAAACTTCACCATTGATCTACTGCATTCCCTTTAGCTTTCATTTCAATTTAGCCGCAGCAAATACTCCTACACGATATTTGAAATGTAAACAATTTAGCTGACGTTCATTTTAAACTGATGCCAAGCCAGTACAGCAATTTTGCAATTATTTTCTTCAAGAATTAAGCTTGTACCTGGGCCACTAGCAGAAGCAATATAATTATTAGTTGTTAACATCTAAATCATCGGCATCTTCACTTAAATCCCAGTTTATCTACGATATTTAGGTTATTAACACCCAAATATGATCTAAAAATGTTCAGCCACTAATTAAGCACTATCACTTAGAACTTATCATGAGATAAGTTATTTTATCTGAGATACTTAAGGTAACCAAGTCAGAAGAGCTTTGCAAGCATTGAAGTATGTAACTGGCACGTCTCTGAATCAATAATCAGGCAATTGATAAATAGCAATCACACTTGATTTCAAACACATCAACTACACACTACAGAGTAATAGAATACTGGTTATTTCATCAGAAACAATTACACTAATATAGTCTGGTTTCCGTGTAAGTTTCGGAAAAACTGAGAACCATCTAAGAATATCAAATTCATAGAAGTTGAAGCAAATACAAAGTGCGAACAGAAATCTAAACCTCTCAAGAATCATAACTTCTTCAAGCAAAAGACTAACGTGTTACACAAGGCAAAAACTCTTGTAATATAATGTAACAAGGTGAGCATACAAAATAAAATAAAATATAAGTACTTTAATTAGTGCGGAGAATAACGGAACGAGGTGAAATATTCGTATGATACTCTAAAGACGCAGAACTTACCTTAGCTACAGCAAGCTCAAAGTCTTCCTGTGTAACATGAACCCTCCTTTCCCTCAACGCATACATACCGGCTTCTGTGCACACACCCTAAAAACACAGCCATATATCAGACTTTAGATCCGCATAATTATATAATTTAATCATTCAAATATATAAAACACACAAATATCTATATATATATATATATATATATATATATATATATATATATATATATATATATATATATATATATACACACAGCAGCATCTAAAACACTATCACGCTACACAATACATATCGTACAAGAGCTTCACAGCTACTTGACAAGGTTTCAGACCAACCGCAAATCACAATATATATGAGATGAAGAGATTCAATAATTCACTAAGTGCACACCTGTTATGATACCTACCAGATGCAGCACATCCTCAAAAGACCAATATCTACTAGAGATGCAATAACATAAAAAGATGTATCACCTAAACCTCAGCATATAACCATTGCACATACCAAAAGGCAGTCTCTTTGAAATGAACAATAAGAGCAATAATGCAATTATACACTAAATGTAAAACTAGAAAATATAAAAAGCCACAAAGTAACAAGATAAAAGAACAAAGATAGAAAAAATTAAAAAACCAATACAATACAATACTGCAACTACAACTAAATTGAACTGTGTAAGTCTTAAAATAGATGTTTTTGTGCTAAATGTTGTCGTGGACAATAGTACCACTTAACTGTTTGTTGCTGTTATAATTGGTATTACTCATACAGTAAAGCTGGTAAAGCTAAGGTTAACGTCAGTTTCCTTACTTGAAATCAATATTAGTGACGGGCGAGCCTAGGATTTGAATCTTGCACCTTCTGATCCGCGGTCAAGTATCTTACCAACTTCGCCACTGGCTCCAGCCAGTAATGATGTGGTTACATTAAATGTGCTTATAATATCAAAGGAAGCAGCTACACACTGTACAACTCTAGACAACGCAGACGAGAGCTAAAAGCGGAATACCTTGACTTCGGCCCCTGAGGCTCCAGGCATCATCTCAGCGATGAGACGAAGGTTGATGCCGCGAGTGAGGTTCATCTTACGAGAGTGAATCTTGAGAATATCAAGACGAGCCTGTGACAATCAGTCATCAGTCATAAATCAGATCTATGAGTCTATGACAATCAGTCACCAGTCATAAATCAGATCTATGAGTCTATGACAATCAGTCATCAATAAGACCTATGAGTCTATGACAATCAGTCATCAATAAGACCTATGAGTCTATGACAATCAGACAACAAGAAGACCTATGAGTCTATGACAATCAGTCATCAGTCATAAATCAGATCTATGAGTCTATGACAATCAGTCATCAATAAGACCTATGAGTCTATGACAATCAGTCATCAATCAAATCTATGAGTCTATGATAATATAATCAGTCATCAATAAGATCTAGGAGTCTACGACATCAGTCATAAATCAGAATTTTAACCACACAACATTATCAAAGAGGTATCTTCTACAGCTGAGACTAGTAAGAGCATTACTAAAATGCTCATTCGTCAATAGATCTACCAAGAATACATTTACCTCCCAATGTGATTATTATTATTATAATTGTTGAGGCTGGCATGGCTGT
This sequence comes from Enchytraeus crypticus, assembly GCA_905160935.1. Lineage (NCBI taxonomy): Eukaryota > Metazoa > Annelida > Clitellata > Enchytraeida > Enchytraeidae > Enchytraeus > Enchytraeus crypticus. Next base: position 2,545,968 of record CAJHZI010000882.1, on the reverse strand, counting down.
AGCTAGCGTCACCAGCTTGTATTGCACTGCTGTGAAGGACTGTTAGTTTAAAATTATTTAACAAGTCTTTAATTTACACTAAATATACATGCATATTCAAACCGCATTTAGATGAGGGTCCTGTACAAACACAGGACAGAGCATGAATATACAATTTTTGATCAAAACAGACCAAGCAAGAACTGAAATCGTGATGTTTAGACACAAACCTCTTCATTGGGCGCAGGGAACTCAATCTTTCTGTCAATACGACCAGGACGCAGGAGGGCAGAGTCCAGTATATCAATTCTGTTCGTCGCCATGATCACCTACAAACATCAATTAAACGTTAGTTATCTGTTCAGTAGAATGGTTACAACTGTGTAACTGTGCAAAAAAAAAAACAATTAAGCTTCGCTTCTATTAGGTCTCAAGTTACGAAGACTAAGGCCAATATAATCATTCATAATGTCATGGATACTGAGACTAAATTAAAATGGAAGGTTTTAAGTCACATCCGGCTATTCAAGATATGAACTAAATTTTTTTTATTACTATTGATTTTAACAGTGAATTTTGTAAATTTGCTGTAACATCATGGTAGAAATGTACAGCAAGAAACTGATAACCGAGAAAACAACTGATAATCTTTTTATGATGTAATTTGCACATTATTACATACTATTCATTAGAAATGAGTACAATTGAAAACACATAGCAGCAGCGATATTTCATACTGTGCTGATAGCATACCTTGATGTTCTGCTTCGGCTCGAACCCATCAAGCTGATTCAGCAGCTCCAGCATAGTTCTCTGCACCTCACTGTCACCTACACAATGTATCACACAATATTAGACTGCTCTGCCTATAAAACTATGAATATTCATACTGACGTATAACACAATACTAGACAGCTCTGCCTATAATCTATGAATATGCAATACTGATGTATCACACAATATTAGACAGCTCTGCCTATAATCTATGAATATGCAATACTGATGTATCACACAACACTATACAGCTCCGCCTATAAAACTATGAATATTCAATACTGATGATGAGATGATGATGATGATGAGTTATCCATTCAGTCGAAGCCGACTCTTGGACACTTTATGAACTATCTGTCTCCATGTATCACGATTTCTTACTGCCTCCCTCAAATCCGCTATGCTGGTGTTGAGGTCAAACTCTACAGTATCAAGCCAACGTGTTCTTTGACGACCTTTCCTCCTTTTTCCACTGACCTGTCCAAGCATAATTGATTTCTTAATTGAACTCGCTCACATGACATGTCCAAAGTATGATAACCTTTGCTTTGTGATCTTCCCTTCAAGAGAAACACTTGGTTTTATGCGATCTAGCACATCTCTATTGTAAACTTTAGCCGTCCACAGGACTCGTAACACGTGTCTCTAACACCAAAGCTCGAAAGCGTCGATTCTCCTTCTATCTGCCTTTTTTAGCGTCCAACTTTTGCATCCATATGTGACAATTGGGAAGTTTATTGCATTGACTATCCTGCATTTGGTAACGAGGCTTATGTCCTTACTCTTCCAAATTTTCATCATGCCAGTCATCGCAGTGCGCCCCACTGCTATCCGCCGTTTTATCTCCGGTCCTGATTCTCGGTCACGGACGATTTTAGAATCAAGAAAGACGAAATCGTTGACTGTCTCAATATCTTCATCGTCAATCAGAATTGACAATGAAGATGTTGAGACAGTCAACGATTTCGTCTTTCTTGGTTCTAAAATCGTCCGTGATACTGATGATTACATTCAATACTGATGTATCACACAACACTAGACAGCTCCGCCTATAAATCTATGAATATTCAATACTGATGTATCACACAACACTAGACAGCTCCGCCTATAAATCTATGAATATTTAATACTGATACACAACACTAGACAGCTCCACCTATAAATCTATGAATATTCAATACTGACGTATCACAAAACACTAGACAGCTCAGCCTATACAACTATGAATAACATTTTCCATCTAATTCATTTATTTTTAACAATTAAAAAAATCCATTTATCTTACTGTTCTTACAAAATTTCAGGCACAGACAATTTCATAGTACCGACGGAATTAGAAAATCTAAAGCAACTGAGAACTAAAGGTAAAATAATAGAGCTGCACGCAACATACAACAGATAAAGCACATGTAAATTGCATTCTATTTGCAAACTTATGGCAAAATCAAGACAAAACAAAGGTTATTCAGCTGTAATTTGAAACCATTAATTAGGCATATTACAAAAGTGAGTAATTATAATGTCATCTTCCAATCATGAAATTAGAAACTTCCCTAAGTAGTAGGATCAATGCAATAAGCAGATATTTTGCTTCAGGACTGTTTGTATAAAAATTCCCTTAATATTGTACATCACATATATATTTCTCTAAATATTAAAAAAACTTCTACGTTAAATAAATTAATCAGTATTAATAATAATATGCATATATGAGCTATTGTTTCAACCACTCACCCCCAGAGCCGCTCTCAAGACGAGTAGAACCAATGGAGTCAATCTCGTCCATGAAGATAATGGAGGGAGCGTGCTCTCTGTAAACAGTTTCATCTTAAAATATAGTAAAGCTACACTGTTAATGCCTATTAAAATAATAACAGATAAAATTCAGAGCAACTATGCTAGCATTACCAGCAACAATATATACTTGAAACCTTAGCTAATTAGTGCTCCGTAAATGCGCCATTTCACAAAAGGTTACAGTAAGAAGAACTGTGCCTTGCAAACGAGTATTCAATAACAAATGTAACAAATTTTTATTTACAGAGATAATAGTGACATTTCCCTTATTCTTATGAATTCTTAACCATGTAGTTTAATAAACTAGGAATATGTAAAGAATATTAAAACAGCCGCAAACAAACCTAGCCATGACGAAAAGCTCTCTGACCATGCGAGACCCCTCCCCGATGAACTTCTGCACGAGCTCAGAGCCGGAGACCCTGATGAATGTGCACTCTGTGTGATGAGCCACAGCGCGAGCCAGCAGAGTCTTACCTGTGCCTGGTGGTCCGTACAACAGCACACCCTACACAAACACAGACATACTGTACAACAGCACACCCTACGTAAACATAGATATACCGTACAACAGCACACCCTACGTAAACATAGATATACCGTACAACAACACACCCTACGCAAACATAGATATACCGTACAACAACACACCCTACGCAAACATAGATATACCGTACAACAACACACCCTACGCAAACCTAGACATACCGTACAACAACACACCCTAAGCAAACATAGATATACCGTACAACAGCACACCCAACGCAAACATAGATATACCGTACAACAACACACCCTACGCAAACATAGATATACCATACAACAGCACGCCCTACGCAAACATAGACACACCGTACAACAACACACCCTAAGCAAACATAGACACACCGTACAACAGCACACCCTACGCAAACATAGATATACCGTACAACAGCACACCCTACGCAAACATAGATATACCAAACAGCACACCCTATGCAAACATAGATATACCGTACAACAACACACCCTACACAAACATAGATATACCATACAACAGCACGCCCTATGCAAACATAGACACACCGTACAACAACACACCCTAAGCAAACATAGACACACCGTACAACAGCACACCCTACGCAAACATAGATATACCGTACAACAGCACACCCTACGCAAACATAGATATACCAAACAGCACACCCTATGCAAACATAGATATACCGTACAACAGCACACCCTACGCAAACATAGACACACCGTACAACAACACACCCTAAGCAAACATAGACACACCGTACAACAGCACACCCTACGCAAACATAGATATACCGTACAACAACACACCCTATGCAAACATAGATATACCAAACAGCACACCCTATGCAAACATAGATATACCGTACAACAGCACACCCTAAGCAAAACATAGATATACCGTACAACAGCACACCCTACGCAAACATAGACATACCGTACAACAACACACCCTACGCAAACACAGATACACCATACAACAGCACACCAAACATATACACACACCACATATAAACACGTATAGATTATTATGGGATTCACTGTCTGATGCAGATAGGACCACATATGAGGCAACTAAGCAGGAGCTGCAAACGGTAAAGGGGAACCCGCGAAAAATACAAAGTCAGGCAACTCCTAGGAACCACACAGTATTACAAAAGTAGAGTCGTTTTGGTCAATAAAGAAAATGCTTGTGACATGAATACAATCCAGAACATGTTAGCGAATTACCATTACACTATTTTAATAGATGTAAACAAATTATGCACAAATGGTACACGCATAGCTTCAATAGAATAATATTTCGTAACTTCGCTAAACAATTTGTCTATGAAAGTCACCACACAGACCTTTGGCTGCGCAATGCCGAGAGCATCAAAAAGTTCAGGATGTTTGACAGGCAGCTCAATCACCTCCTTGATCTCTTTGATCTGCTTGTCCAGACCTCCCACGTTCTCATACGTCGAGTCTGGAACCTTCTCCACCATCATCAGGCTTACCAGAGGATCAATCTGTAACCAATCAATGAGTCCATCAGAACACCAATCAATCAGTCCATCAGAACACCAATCAATCAGTCCATCATAAAACCAATCAATCAGTCCATCAGAACACCAATCAATCAGTCCATCATAAAACCAATCAATCAGTCCATCAGAAAACCAATTAATCAGTCCATCAGAAAACCAATCAATCAGTCCATCAAAAATTAATACTTAATCAGTCATAAATTAATATTAAATAAATCAATCAATAAATTAAGACTCAATCCATCAGCACAGCATTATCATTAATCATTTAGTGCCAGCTCATATTATCATAGTAAAATGTTAAATAATTGCTTTTAATGTGTTTTAAAAAATACATTTTCTCTAATAAAATAATTTCTGAAATAGAGTATTGTCATGTAAATATAGACGTAATAACTAGTTACAAAAGAATGTCATTAAAAAGTGCATTAAAAATGCTTGAAATTTATGCCGCTTAAAGCAGAACTGAGCCTATAGGTAGGGCTATTAAAATATATGTACCCGTGCCAATATATATAAATTTATATACAGTAATACATGCACAAGTATATCCAGATTCCACACACATTGACATGAATTAACAGTAACATTAATAATGCATTTGACACTTGGCTTTCTTTTGGCATCAAGTCACTTACGGATTTTAAACTTTCCGATAAAGATACCGTTTTACACTTGCTAACTGATACCATACTTAAGTTTCAATTAAGAACTTAAAACATCAGCCTGTTTTTCCGCCTAATTAAATCAGTAATAAGTTTCAATTAAGAACTTAAAACATCAGCCTGTTTTTCCGCCTAATTAAATCAGTATTAAAAGTATTCCAATAGATCGCTCTACAGTACTTAACTTACATACATTTACATGTACACGGTTTCATTACAGAGATAACCAGCTTTCAGTAAATAGCACCATCATTTCATGAATTACCATTCTATACCATCAAGACAATTGACAAAGTTAAGCCATACAGTCCACATCCAGCACAGCAACAGAACTTTGCTGTTCCCATCCCCTCTCCCCTCACTGCTGTTATTTTGTTCATGTTGACTGCAGACGCTGATGACGTAAACACCAGGCCTTGCAGAAAACGACAGGCAGTAGCTTAGCTTGACATGCAGTACTGACAACAGGAGTGATACTGCTTATATCAGGAGCAATACTAACGGATCCACAGTCATACCTGTTTCAAACTGGAATGTTCTTATATCGCTGGTGCTTATAACGAAATTACTTGCACCCGAAATGGCTTGAGCTTAAACTGGACCAGGAAGACGTCGTCCACACGAGCAGAACTTGATTGCAATATTATATATAATGTGTTTACAAGTGGAGCGTACTGTACTTGTAACATTTCCTCCAATTTGTCTCAGCAGTGGGGAGATTTACATCGTTGATTTACTGATTATAATTATCCAGCGTATATCAGTATGACTAACCTTGTTAGGCAGGATCTTGTGCAGCGTGTAGCTGTCACTGCGCAGGGCCACGCGACAGTTCGGCGTTACATCATTGATGTCAATGTTCTTGTCGAGATCAACTACAAACTTTCCCTCGGGGTGAACTTTAACAAGAACCTTCTTCTTGTCCATTGCCTTTACAACCTCCCCGACATACGAGCCAGATTCCTGCAGCAGCTGCAGCTCTTCGCGCAGCAAACGCACTGAAACAACGTAACATCAAAATTAAGCAGTAATAACAATATTTATTAGCAAAATAGTAGAGCTGATAGTATGACACTGTCCTCCACTTATATAAATCCTCTGTGTATTGCAGCACATTAAAAATATATCTCATATGCAGAGGGTAACAATGTTATTAAGTAAATAAATGGTATTGTATGTGGCAATATATACGAGATAAATAACCTAATACATCAGCAAGCTGGTGGCTTTTAGTAATTGCATCACCTATTACAATTTGATGTAAAATATCACATTCCTTAAAATATCACATTACTTACTGTTCTCTCCCGAAATATGTTATAACCAGTTTATAATCAAAATATTACCCTTCAAGTCAGCAACTACTCACTTGCATTTACACACTACACTTATAAAAATTTAATAGTCGAGTGTTTCATAACAATATTTAATTACTGAATTTTTCTATATTCACAAAAATCAGGATTATTTTAAGGAGTGATATTTTTGTTTGTTTCCACTATTTTTAAATTAGAGAAACTGATCTAGAGGCTTGTTTATCTCAAATACTTATTCATATAAACCTCTTTTGTAATATTTTCAATTTATCATTATCATACTTGTATTAACATTAATTTTATCAACTTCTATACAAAAAAATACTAAATGGATAAACACTGGCAAAAAAATCCTCAATTTTGAAATAAATTCCCTCTCATTCTCTCGTTTAATCCGCCATTTACAAATGAATAACAGATTTACAGGTAAATTTTGCTATCACCATCTGCATACCTGCTCGCTAATAACAACGCAAAATTGCAATAAATGGTTTCTTATGTGACTTTAAAAAAAACAAAATTAAATTGACAACTCGTAAATTATTATATCTTACTGGCTGGTGGCAAATCTAGTAACAATCATGCCTAATAAACATGAGTTCATAGGCTCAAAAAAGAACTGTTCCATATCTGAGAGTAAACCCAGTACAAAAATACAGGTTAAACTTTGTTTTATAGGTACATACCCTTGGCATTGAGTTCATTCCTTTGAGCTTCTAATCGACGCAAATTCTGTGTTTTATCCGAAACAGTCAACTGAAATAAATGCAAGAGTCAGTGATTTATTAGTAAAAATTGAATTTTATCATCTCATTACTGAATGTACTTTCTTAGTGCCTCATAAGTGTTTTCTTAGTGCCATCATAGTGTTTCATAGTTTAATCAGCTTCAGTGATACTGAAGGTTAAGTTTGTACAAAAAAATTATTAAGATAATAAGAAACAACTTGCTACTCCTTTTATCTGCACAGAATCAGTTGCATCGTCTTTCTCATTCCTTCTTTCCCTCGCAATAAAATATATTATATAGAGCAGGTGCAAGCTTTAGTTATGTACAAGTAAAGAATACCATCCTGCGAAAATTTCTTTTAACTAACTTCAATAACTGTTAAAAAGCTGGTAAAGCTAAGGTTAAAGTCAGTTTCCTCACTCGAAAGCGATGTCAGTGATGGCCAAGCCCAGGCTTTGAACCCCGTACATACTGATCTGTGGTCGAGTATCTTACAGATGTCGCCACTGGCTCCAGCCAGAATGAGTTTAAATCAATGAGTTTCTTCAATAAAGAAATTAATGTAAATTTTAATGTTTTATGACAAGTTATGTTATAGAGATAAAACTAGGTGGCACATTTAACATTTGCAATGTGTACTAAATCAAATACTGTGGAAGATTAAATTGCTTTATTAAATCTATTAAAAGGAATTGAAAGTAAATGATTCAGATTATTCTTTAAATAACAATAATATATATGAAAATAAAGCAAATAAAAATTAACACTAAATAACAAATAAATAATAAAATTAAAATAAATAAATAAAGGGGTTCCATAACAAGTACCTACCTGTAGATCTTCAATTTTTGAGACATAATATTGCTTGATTCCTTCATTATTATGAACCCTCTCCGCTACTGCAGGACCATCTTTAGTATCTTTCCTCTATAAGAAAATAAGTATCTGTTATATATAGTATTTATTAAATTAAATTTGTAATTTAATTCTTAGAACTGTATTTACTACATAAACACACTAAGGATTTTCAATTGATAAGTATCAGACAGGATTGTTTTGACCTCAACGCTTTTGCAGAAAATATTGAAACCAGGTCAGGTACGCTAAGTTATAGACTGATTAGGAGAAATGAATAAGCATCAGAAGTTAAGTGACAACATGAGGGGAAAAAAAAAAAAAAAAAATCAGGCGCTACTGTCATCCATAATATCATCGGGCACCGAAATATAAAAACTGAAAGTTTATTGTTACTGTCATTTCTGCCACTTAATGGATAGAATACTAAATTAGTAAAGAGGGGATGGACTAAGTGGCATAAACCAACAAAAAGAAAGATTTATCACATTACTAGTGTCATACATACGGAAATCAGAAAATGTCAGAATCTGGCATTTTGGCCCTTTCGAGAGGCAATATTTTAATACTATTAAATTCATATTATTTGCTTAACCTTAACAGTGCCCGATGTCATACTGGATCAAAGAATCAAGTGTCCTGAGAAATAGTCCTTTCCTATATACTAACAGTTGTCACAAAAGCTCACGAAATATAAATTTGGTCTGTTAAATACACAATAACAACTTAGTAAGGATTTATATCACATCAGAATTAAATTTACTTTATTTAAAATAATAATACTCATTACTCTATGCTCCTTTATTCCGGAATACAATTACGCCTAACAAAAAAACGTAAAAAGCTTAGTCATGAGGCAGTCGAGGGTTGTAAAATACCAACCCTATCACTATAATTTTACACCGATACAAAACAGCATGTGATTGGACAGACCAGATGTAGATAATTAGGCTACGAAGGATTAGGCGGAGTACCTGAGGGCTGGTTCCAATCTGAAAAGTCTCTTGACGAGACGATTGAACATCAACGGTCGACATCTTGATTTAGTCTGATTCACTGCAACAATAACAATAACGCTGCTAACATTCCGAACTAAAATCTTAAAATCATAACTCCACACTGGGTCAGGAAGCACAGATGCTTGTTTAAGACCCATTTCCTCTTTGCGTGAAGTCAAGAAATTGTTGATTCAGTTGTTGACATAGAATGGTTGTTTAAACAGATCATAAAGATCCTTGATACAGAAATCATAAGGAACAGAAAGCATTGAATGTGTCATATCCTGAGAGGGAACGGTTTGCTGAAAGAAGTAATTGAAGCAAGAATGGAAGGAAAGAGGTTAGAGGTAGACGAAATTTGGATTGTTGGATGATTTGCTAACTGTTACAATAATTCATATCTATGTTGATATGAAGAGAAAGGCATCCTGATAGAAATATATCGAAGAGTTAACTTATATGCTATACGCCTGCCAATATACAGCTCAATAAGAGAGAGAGAGAGAGAGAGAGAGAGAGAGAGAGAGAGAGAGAGAGAGAGAGCGAGAGAGAGAGAGAGAGAGAGAGAGAGAGAGCGAGAGAGACAGTTGTTCATGTTAATTTAATGCAATTGTTAATTTGAATTCTAGTAATTATAATTTAAATAAAGTATATTATAGGTTTCCAGAAAATGGTCTAAAATAAGGTGAGAATTGTGAGCGATTTTAAAACTTCATATATGATTGCAGGGCAGAAAAAATAAAGTCGCAAAAACTCAACATACATATAAATCAAATATCAATATTTAATCAATATATTACTATTCTACAAAGCAGGGGCGTAGCGAGGGGAGGCATCGAGGGCATGTGCCTTAATTCCCCAGGATGTTACGTAAAATTTTTATTATTAAGCCCATATTATAAGTGCGTGCACATAGGCTTATTGTATGAAGCGTCTACCTCCTCCAATATTAAAGTGCCTCCCCAAGATTAAATCCTGGTTATGCCACTACTACAATGTATAATTATTGAATCATTAACAATCAACGAATTTCACTACCTCACACGTAGGCCTACCGCATGCGTGCACCCATCAATCAAATCTTCGTACAGTACAAATCTATGCCTCACTATAAACGTATTAATTACAGCCCATGGCTACAAACCGCAGTATCAAAGCTGCAAATCTTGAGCAAGACAAAGAAAATGGGCACATGAAACAATGCAATCTTCGGAAAACCAATCCAAGGAAGATTAGGGGTAGAAGATATACCCACGTATATATCTCCCACCCACTCACCCAAATTAGTTTACAGATACATACCATCAAGTACACTACCCTCAACAACGTCATCCTCATTACACCACTATCAATTAAACACACCATCTTCATAAAAACCATCCTCAAACACATCACCCTTAACACATTAGCACAAATATCTCATACTTTCTACACCCCACCCTCATACACACCACCCTCATACACAACACCCTGATACACCACCCTCATACACACCACCCTCACACACCACCCTCATACACATCACCCTCATACATACCACCCTCATACATACCACCCTCATACATACCACCCTCATATGCACCACCCTCATACACACCACCCTCATACACACCACCCTCATACATACCACCCTCTTACACACCACCCTCAGACACACCACCCTCATACATCACCCTCATACACACCACCCTCACACACCACCCTCATGCACACCACCCTCATACACCACCCTCATACACCACCCTCATACACCACCCTCATACACGCCACCCCCATATACACCACCCCCATATACACCATCTTCTATTCTAATACGAATATCCACCCCGTCATATCATTCACTTCATTACTTTTATGGAAACGTCAGATCTCTCAACCTCACTAAAGTACCTACAAAACTACAAACTCAATACCGCGCAATACAATACGAACGTACCATTAAGCTAGCAACAATCAAACTATATCCCTCGATCACCCGCACAATGCAAATCTTTCACCACACCTTACTGTAAGTCCAATGAAACACGCATATACATTCAAGGCATAATGCATATATTGCATAAGTTTAAATATAAATGTTGCAGACGTATAACTTTACAGTATGTTTAGACGTCACCACGCAGGTCATATAAACAGTTGATTGATTATGTATAGAAGGCAACAAGCAGTGTGAGTAAAAAGCCAACATGCTGAAGCCAAGAGTTGCGTTAGTCTCCTGCTCATCAGTATGTCACTGGCGGGGCTTGCACTGATTTGAAGCCCGCACTGATCCGCTATTTGAAGAACTTACCAGCATGATACTGGCTCAGCTTACATGCTGTCGGCTAAGCCCTCACTCAGCCGGTTTAGCCCACATGCCACAGGCTTAGCCCACATGCCGCTGGCTTAGCCCACATGACACTGGATCAGTCCACATGACAGTGGATCAGTCCACATGACACTGGATCAGTCCACATGACACTGGCTCAGTCCACATGACACTGGCTTAGCCCACATGCCGCTGGCTTAGCCCACATGACACTGGATCAGTCCACATGACAGTGGATCAGACCACATGACACTAGATCAGACCACATGACACTAGATCAGTCCACATGACACTGGCTTAGCCCACATGCCGCTGGCTTAGCCCACATGCCGCTGGCTTAGTCCACATGACACTGGATCAGTCCACATGACAGTGGATCAGACCACATGACACTAGATCAGACCACATGACACTAGATCAGTCCACATGACACTGGCTTAGCCCACATGCCGCTGGCTTAGCCCACATGCCGCTGGCTTAGTCCACATGACACTGGATCAGTCCACATGACACTAGATCAGACCACATGACACTGGCTCAGTCCACATGACACTGGATCAGTCCACATGACACTGGATCAGTCCACATGACACTAGATCAGACCACATGACACTGGCTTAGTTCACATGACACTGGATCAGTCCACATGACACTGGCTTAGCCCACATGACACTGGCTCAGTCCACATGACACTGGCTTAGTCCACATGACATTGGCTTAGCCCACATGCCGCTGGCTTAGTACACATGACACTGGATCAGTCCACATGCCGCTGGCTTAGTCCACATGACAGTGGATCAGTCCACATGACACTGGATCAGCCCGAATGACAGACGTGAGATGAGGGAGTATTATATCAGTTACATATAAATCATTTTAGTCGTATAAATTTTAATATATTACTAAGTTACTGGCAATAAAGAGGCCCTAGTATTCATCCAAGAAGTAAATTATTTAATTTTTATCTCAGAAAATTAAACTACTGAAAAATATGTCTGAGAACTAAGTAAAATTTTAAATCTGCTACATACTTACAAATATTTCAAAGGTTTCAATAAAACAGAAATAATTAATTCCGTTTAATAGAAACAGACACAGATACATTTTGAATAGCTGCAACTCTAAGACATAGCTTAAAGTGAAATAATTGTATTTTTCTGATAAATTAAACCGAAATAGGTGTTCAATTGCACAATAGAATTTTTTTTAAATTGAAGTAGACACGTACGAAAATTTCAGTATCCATAAAGTTTCAATTAATACTTTGATAGTTTTATGGATGACCTTCAGAAGCAGTTTGACTTCTACAACTGTAGATTGCGTATACAGTAGATGCTAAACAACTAAAAGTTAATAGAAGCTAAAGCTAGATACATATGATTGTTAACATAACGCAAGTTCAAGACAGTTCGTTGTAACGGCAATATTGAAGAAATTAGCTTGAAGCCCCTCTACGCCGGTGGGTTTAGCCGGTAGCATATCGGTTAGCAATCCGACTGTGGATCAGTAGGTGTAGCCAGGGTTTTAATGTAATGCTCTTCCCGTTACTTTATTCTTACGAGAAACTGACGTTAAGCTACGTCTGATCATTTTAGTAAAGTCAGCCAAAAGTTGATCATAACTTGTTCGAATAAATGTAAAGTAGGTAACCATCATTTTTCTTAAAAATATAGACATGGAATCATCATCTTCCCTAGAGTCCCAGTTTAACCTGTGTCGGGATACGAATAGTCCTTCTCCAATCCTCTCTGTCCTACACCAGTCACAATATGCCCATACCATTCCCGTTTTTAAATTTTTGTAGCAATTTCTGAATAAAGATTTGGAATAAAATAAACAAACAGTAAATCATACACTGGTCTTCAACAGATGATATTACTATTGTCAACACGTATGATATTCACGGTATAAACCGAATTTAAACATCCTTTATAATTTTATAATGAAAAATACGACCACAGAAAGAGCTGTATACAATTGTGTCAACTAGAAAGGTCTTATAAAATATCAGAAAATAGTTAAAGAAAATATAGAACAATACACAGAAATATGTACACGTATATATATGTTCAAACCGATCTGCTAGTTAATATAAAGTTTCAGTATAAACTTGAACATAGGTTTTTAGCTTCATCACCCTTGCGAGCTTACAGCAAAAGTAATTACTAGTCTACTATTGCCACTGGTTGCAAGCCAAACACCTTGTACGAAAGACCAATTTAGTCTTTACTCTCCCTTATGTCTAGAATATCTATAACAATGTATTCAAGAAAACAATAAGTATACATGCAGATACAAGCAACAAAATATGATATATCCTCAAAAAGTAATGATATAATCTCTACGTATAAATGCATTACGTACTGTAAAATAGACCAGGATTCTAAATTAATCCTGAATTCCGGCCGCTACAGTTTCTGCAGCAACCCGGAATGATCAATTATACAGGCCTACAGTATAACCACTGCAAGAAATAAAAAGCTGAGGCTCCTTAAACCAACTTGCGATAAAGTCAAAATTGCAGTTTAATAAAGCTCCATCGTTCAAAATTCTGATATCTAAAATAAAGAAATAATAACATTTTAAATTACCAGAAGTTTGGACATATGTAACAGCTATTGCAAAATACAATCAAATACAATGTGTAATACAAAATAAACAAAATAATACAATACAACCAGGTATTTATCAACATTTAACCAACTAATTAAAGATGCATCCATGAAAAGACAAGATAAAATTAATGTAGTTTAGAAAAACAAAATCATGTACAGAATCTCAGTAGGAAAACTAGTTAACCTTAGATTTTAAGATATAAAAATTAAAAGCAATAAAAACTACAGTAGATTAAATACAGGTATAATTGAAGCACACTTTATGAATAATTACTAACAGCAATATAATACCATTATATAATAGATACGTTACAAAGCGAACTTCCAAAAAAATCCATTCATAGGCCTATTTACAACATTGATTTACCTGAAAATTGCGGAGGTCTAAAATACTTTACATTTTGACCTATAATTTTACTAAAAAAACAACAAAAAGTTAAGTTTTAACAGAAATTTTAAAGTAATAATATCGACGTGTTAAATATATCGAGATGTTACACTCCCTTTAGATTTATATACATGGAAAAATATGTTCGTTTTAAACTAAAAATGTATAGATCTAGTAGAATGTCCTATCTAGACAAGCGTTAAATTAATAAATCACTGTAACAGTACACTATGCATTCATGCAAGTATTAAAGAATAACTAGTGCACTGAATATACTGTATATTGCACACACGTCAGGCTCAAGGTACAGCTTATGTCTAATGAAACCAATTTCATAATATCACTAATACGTCATTACATCACAACAACATTTGAGTCATAATAAAACCATCTCTAACGGTGTCTTTCAAATACAATAACAGACAGAAACAAGCGTTTAAAATTAGTATTATTTTTTAGCAAATATGGATATGTTCGAAAAATATAACTTCAATTTACTCTCTCAAGTGTAAGTGGGATTAATTTATATATTCTTATCACTATTAATATAGGCGTTAGACATAATAATGTTCTGTGCTGGCGAGCAAATAGAGACAAATAATTATTTGTTATAGATTACAATCTAAAACTTATGCAAATAAAGAGTGATTAAGTTGAGTTTTAATTTAGGAAGTTCACTAGACCTATAATACCTTCAAATCGGCATAATCTCAAAATAACATTAAAGCAAAATAAAATTATAAAGATTCAATATCGTATCTATCGCTCATGAGTCATACAACAACATTAAACATTGCTTCGCTAATTAAATCAGCTGTAAAATAGGTAAACATGATGAGCGTAGTATAATAACAAATCTTAAGGCAAGCAGGCTGACAGCATTTCAGCACTTCACTGAAGATGTGGCAACAACTTTTTTGCCTACAAACAGAAACATATGAAAGCAAATTTAAAACGAAGACACAAAATTGCAGAATTCTACAAATTAACGTTAAACATCAATAACAGACTTAAAAACTTAACATCAAGAGCTTTAGAGGCCATAAGCAGACCTCCAGAGTTACTGAAAGATGCACGAAAATGACATTAGTAGCAGCTTGAGAGGCAGGTTAGGCTACTCTTCCTACTTGTCTACTAAAAATGTCTTAATAGCATAGGGGTAACGTCATGAAATTTTAAATGACAGATCTTAAGGTAAATTGAACCCTCATGGGTTCGAATCCCAGCCGCGCTGATCTGAGAGTAATATCTCGGACATTCACAGGACTGATTATACGGAAAATGGTTTAAATTGCCGAACTGTTTAAACATATGATATTAAAAGTGATAGATATCGACATAGTTGATCTGTTCACTATAATGCACGTTTACTTTAAAAGTCTCTCTGAGAAATGAAAAACATACAGAAATTATAAAATATCTTATTTGATTAGTTGATTGATAGTTCAAATCAAAAGAATATAATTAATCATCATGATAGCTGTAAAATGATAGTAGAAGCTAGAAAGAGACCGCATAAAATGAATAAACTATATTAAGCACAAAATAGCCACCAGGTACTTCAAACGAAAATATTATTTTATCAACTTTATTGTACTAATAATTGAAAGCTGCTAGAGTAGATAAGACCAACTGAGTCTGAAATTAAAGTACACTCTGAACAATTGAGATGAAAGAAAACAAGTTTAGGAATGATTGCAGTCTGCCAGTAACTCTATGGGTGTCATCACTATATAGGTGTATCACTCTATGGGTGTCGTCACTCTATGGGTGTCATCACTCTAAATTGCCTATCGGTTTAAATGTGTGATATTAGAAAGTGCTAAATATCGACATAGTTGAGCATTGCGCTATAATGCTTGTTTACTTTTTCACACTATTTGTAATTACTTTTTTACAAGCAAGAAGAGTTTCTTGTAATAGAATTATCCAGAATGAAAGGCAACCTTGAGTAGGGCCGACAACCAGGTCACGGCCTGCTTTCTGAGTAGAGGCGTGGCCTGCTCATTGACAGACAGCTCTATTGACTGCATCTGCTCCTCGTTATCTTTATACCTGATAGACACGCCCACTGGGGCGGGGCTTCCTATCAACACAGACAGCTAATGCAAATGAGAATCCCCTTAAAAGATATGATCATGAAAATAAACAATAACTGACAATTAAAAATAAGTGACAATTACAAAACTGACAATTATAAATAACTAACAATTATAAATAACTAACAATTATAAATAACTGACAAGTAGAATTAATATAAGACAGTAAATAAATTCTTTTTAAGTGCTATTTTTATTCTACACTAGTTCCTACAATAAGTATTAAATGCTGAGACAATGAAATAATTTTTCAAGAAGGAACTAAAACTAAATTGAATTAAAAGATATTAACAACCAGGTTAAGAGATATTAAGAAACTTAAAAAGATGTTAACAACCTTATCCTTACTTATAATTTTTGAGCAATATCCCTTGTCGTGTCCGGATTGTTTGAAGAATAGACGAACCGGTGACTGCACGTGTCATAGAAGGCGACTAAAGCACTATGAGCCAAACCAACATCAGAAACAGCATTCTGTTGCCGAGCGCTTAGGCTCCAGAAATTGCCACAAAATTTTCTAAAACGTATGGAAGAGATTTTTAAAATGGTATCGGAGAAAGAGGAGTGGAGAAGGTCCATTCATATTCTGATCCTAGTTAAACTGGGATTAAAGGAAAGATGATGATGATGATGATAATTATTGAGCAATAAAATCGACAGGCGTTGTAGTAGGAGCGAGGTATTGAATACATACCAGGAGGATCCAGTGTTGTGGGTGACCTAAGCTTAGAGTGGAGCGTTTCTAACGTTCTCAATTCCATCAAATCAACAGGCTCATAGCTTGTGAATGGATTACCAGTGGAGGCACCATCAAACAGCAGATATCTGAATGAAATATCAAACAATCAATCAATTGATCGATTAATCGATCCTTCAATAATACCCGCATTTACTAACCTTTCTTTAATCAATTGATCACTTACGCATCTGTGGTTGTGTAAATTATTGTTCAGAATTTTTTGTATTCACTAAAAAATGTTGCATGGCTATTAACTACAAGGTCAACTGCCAAAAATATGTCGCTCAGCCAATCACAGCGCTGTCCTCCAGGCTGATCGACCAAATCAGCTTACTTCATCAACAAAGCCAGAATATTATTTCTTAATCAGTGGTGTAACTTTTAACTTTTCGCCGTGTTGTGTCCGGGTCGTTTGAAGAATTTGACCAACCGGTGACTGCACGTGTCATAGAAGGCGACTAACGCACTAAGATCCATACCAACGTCAGAAAGGGCATTCGGTTGGTGAGCGCCTAGGCTCCAGTAATTGCCACAAATCTTAAACGAATGGATAAACTTCAAAAGTATCAGAGAATTAGGGGATTGACTGATGATATGGTGTAGGACAGCCCGGACAGGGAGGACTGAAGAGAGTCTATTCGTATCCCGACCCTGGTTAAACTGGGATTTAAGGGAAGATGATGATGAATCAGTGGTGTAACTAATCAACTGTTTAAACGCCCGAAAACAGACGCCAAGCTATGCATTACTTTACACATCTATTCAAGCTTGCAGAATATCAAATTGTGACTAATCAGTAGTTTACGCAACTGTTGATGTTTAAACAGTTGATTGTCTCACTAGTAAATATGACCATAAGTCAGGCAAGATATGAGTCGATCAATTAATCTAGCAATTAAACAGTCAAACACAGTGGTTATAAAGGATAATAAATAGTCATATTAAAAACACAAAATAAAGTCTAATGAAACTACAGACCATAAACAATTAATCCCTGATCTTCCTCCTGTAAAAGTCGTCTCATTTTAACCACATTCTTAGAATTATCCGTGACCAAATTTTTTACATTACATCCAATTTTAATCTTTAATTTAACTACTTAAATATTTTTAATGTCACCACTGACCACTGTGTGCTCCTTTTTGTAATCTAGTTTTTAAAGTTTATAACTTTATGCCTCAAGGATTTGCTTTTGTTATAGGGTGTTACACTACTAATTTTTCAACATGTGCTGGCAGAAACTTGTTAACTCTGTGTGTGACAATTAATGGGACTGCAATAAAATGTATTTGTTACTAGTTTTTATGTTTTAGACACGAAAGACTTTTGCCAGGAAGGATTTTGCCGCTTAGGCGGTTTTTGCCAGTTTTTGCTAAGGCAAAAACTGGTTTTTGCCGGGACGGCTTTTTCCATGGAAAAACCGGATTTTTCACTTAGTGACAAAAACTTGCCAACCCTTCTAGAACGCGATGTCAGTGACAGGCGAGCCCAGGATTTGAACTACGAACATACTGATCGGTGGTCGAGTATCTTACCAACATCGCCACTGGCTCGAGCCAGACAGTAGTTCATCCCAGATAATAAAAGCCGCAAAATCACTAATTTTACATACAATATAAATGATCTCTTAAGCGATGCCAAGACAAAAATAAAAAAGATCCATTAAATGTAACTCAGATGTGCACCTCTCATCCAATGACAGCTTGCAATGCAACATTACTGGCTCTCCATCAGCTGCCAGTCCATTAACCACTAACTGGGAACCTGCGAGAAATGAAACAGATTTAAACACATCAAGCAGCGTACTTCCTGGTTTTACCATAAAAAAGTTATTAATTGAAATAATGTTGAAAACTTTGTTAATATTTAGCCTTGCAAAAGTATCAATATATCTTTATATAGTTCCCACGTATAAATAATAAATGAAGAATAACAAGCTTTAAGTAAATCAGACAATTAGTAACAACAAAGAAGAAATGAAATACAAAGCTCAAGCCGAGGCATTCAGATGATGTTACATTTCAGATGTCAGATGATGTCTGAGATATTAGAGACAATAGAGAGCGTTACCTAGCTGTAAAGTCTTGATATGGACGTTGAAAAATTCATTCTCGCGGGTTGTTATAGCGTTGCAGGAGTTACACAGAAGCACTGGATCAACAAAGCACATTCTCGGCAGACAGCACTTCATATAGCAGCACTTATTGCAGAAACACTGGCCACATCGTCTGCAGTGGTGCTACCAAGAGATGTAAATAATAATGCTTTACAACAAAAATGTCCAGAAAATTTTATATAAAAATTCCTAGAGTAAAGATTTTTCAGCAGATTTTTTACTTAAATTGTCTTTTTAAAAAAACCTAATATTAACGTCTATTTCCTCACTCGAAAGCAATCTCAGTGACTGGAGAGCCCAGGATTCGAACCCCACATATTCTGCTCCGCGGTCGAATATCTTACCGACATCGCCACTGGCTCCAGCAAATTAATATTAATTTATAGGGGTGTACAGGATTTGAGTTTTTCAAATCAGATGGAACCAGAACATGATTTCAAGCACAAATCCGGCCATAACCGGATTCGGATTTGACCCAGTTATAATTGTAATATTAAAACACTATATAAAGTCTATGTTAACGTCAGAGCCCAGAATTTGAACCCTACACATACTGATCTGTGGTTGCAAGTCATCATTATCATTAAGTTATTAACTAGGTTATCAGCGTTTGCTAAATCAATGGTCATCATTTAAACATTCTCTAGGTTATAAGGGATGTTCAATCATATTTTTCATCCATCATGTATTCATTAACCGGCTCAATAAAATCATCATCATTGAATAGTTAAATAGGTTATCAATTTATGTTCGATCTATTCATTATCATTAATTAATCATTAACTAGGTTATCAATATATACTTAGGTTTATGCTTAATCAGGCATTTATTTAATGATAATAATTACTATTAATAGTATTAAGTCATTTAATTAATTAGGATATCAGTATATGCTCTCTAAGTCATCGTCACAAAGTCATTAACTGTCTCAATCAAATAATCAGTGAATTACTAACTAGGTTATCAATATATACTCTAGCAAAGCATAACCATTACGACATCAACTAGGCTATTAGTGTATGGTTAATCAAACATTCATAAATAAGTCTCATGTTCTTCTTGTTTATGGCAAATTTTCAGAAAACTGTGAAAGATCAAACCAGATATATTCAGATAATTGTGAAATATCAAACCAGATATAATAATATAATACATATCCGGATATATATAAAGCTGGTAAAGCTACGGTTAACGTCAGTTTCCTCACTCGAAAGCGATGTCAGTGACGGGCGAGCTCAGGATTTGAACCCCGCACATACTGATCTGTGGTCGAATGTCTTACCGACTTCGCCACTGGCTCCAGCTAAACCAAAACCATTATGATATATCCGGATATAATATATCAGGCTCCGGTCCAACCAGATCCGGAACTGGAATCCGGTACACGCCCATTATTTTACATACACGATAATATACAGTTTAAAACTCAAGAAAATGAAGTGCTGACAATCACTGGAAATAAAAAATTCGAAATATCCTTCCGAGATTGACTAATAAATTCTAGAAATATCTAGCAAAATTCATTATCTCGCACATAATAACAATAACAACAACAATACAATTAAATTGCTAAAGTACTTAGTTTCTGATGTTATAAAAAGCTATGAGCAAATTAATGACAGATATTTTAGCAGGTGATATTAGTCTAAAATTTATGCATTTTAGTTACAATATAATATTCAGGACATACCCTTCTTTGGAAAAAATCAAATTTAACCCGACAAGCCGCGCAGAATGGACACTGAAATATCAAAAATTTTACATTGCAAAATAAATTTAAAATTGTTTATTAACTTTTGGTTTCCTAACCTTAAATTGTATTTTTAAAAGTCCAATTTAGCAGACCTTCACATTTAATACGATCCTCTTATATAATCAAACTAAGTTATCAAAGAACTCATTTATCGAAGACTGTATTTAAGCATTATATCATGATTAGTGTACATGATTGAAGAATTTCATCACAAAATCTTTGTTGCAAATTCTGTTGTAAATGAATGCTCATCATATAGAAGACTCATTCTAAATAATTAAATTACTAATTTAGAACTTAATTAAACTAAATCAAAATGACTAGTTAAACAACGTTAAAAGTATTTGTTGTGAAATAGTTTATCTACCTTCGCTATCATTAAAGGTAGCTAGTGCTGCAGTTCAATTAGCTGAAAAGATAGTAGTTCAAGATTACCTACTTAAAGTTTCAATGATATAATTATTTATGAACTGAGACCAACGTATAAACTCCAATCAGCCAATACCTTTCCTTGGACTACAAAATCCGGGTACTTGGAGTACCCGGAATTTGATTTGCACCATTTCTGAGCAACCCACATTCTGCTCATTGGTCTTGATTTGGTTCCATAGTGCTCAACATTGTCATGGACCACAGTAACACTCTAATTGTATTGTTATCATTATTGTAAGAGATAATATTTATAGTACAAATGGAGATTCTCAACATAACTGTTTAATAAAATATTATTTAACTATGTAAAAACAATTCAAAATTCCTATTAAACTTTCGTAGTGGATGTTGTGTAACCAAATAAATGTAAACAATGACCTATGTGCATTTGTGTGTGCATAACTACATCTTTATAGAAAATAAACGGCGCGGATCTATTAACATCTATTCAATTTGAGCTGATTGAAAGCTTCCATATTGCATAGTGTAGCAGAATAGAGTCGGGCTTTAAAGTCTTCAAGGTAAAGGCAGGGTTAGAGTTAGAGTAAATTAAGGGTGAGGAGTGAGAGTTAGGGGCAAGGTTTATGGATAAATTTAGGGCAAGGTTTAGGGTTTTTGGTCTGGGTTAGGCTTAAGGCAAGGATTAGATTTATGATCAGGTTGCGGGCTACGGTTAACGGTAAAGTTCAAGCCCTTAAGGATTAAGGTGTTACTGGTGTTTGACTGGTGTTACAAGTCTTTACGACTTCCTGAACCAGTTAAGGTTAGGGTTGTAGAATTTTCATTTTTATAAAATTTTCCAGTCAGAATTAAACTACCAAAATCTGCTACTCCTCCGCTGCTCGTAGCTGGCAGCGTTTGTTAACATGTTTTTGATTACACAGTATCCTGGGCCTTAAACTTTTCACCAATTTAGTTACTGACTTGGTTATCAGGTACCCAGGAGGGCTCATCCAGGACCAGAGGACTTCGCATCCTGTCATCCTGAGGAATCATGCGCAATCCACTGTGCGATCGAACTAACTTCTTGTCGGCAGCCATGTGCACACTATATAGGTTAAATTAAGCAGAGCTGATTACATCAACGACCAAATTATAACCCATTAAATTGTTCATTGATATGTTTTCTAGTTTTCTGGAGAGACACACCCACTGGTTTAAATAAAATTTAAAGCTAGACACTTTCGAAACTTTTAGTTATCTTTACAGTTACAAATTCCAGTCATGACCCTAATTAGGCATTTACATAAATTAACTTATAAATATAACACTACAATATGTACAAGGAATTTCTGAGCAAGGCTTTAGCAATACGTAGAAGTCATATTCGCCAAAAATTTAGATGCAGAAGTGGTGAGATTTAATTACTGCCTAGTCTGATGTTTACTTAAATGTAGGTGACCGTGTTGTCATCTAGTCACGATTTTTAGATATAATAATAATAACAACAATTATTAGAGTGCTACAGTCATCATTGACAACATCGAGCACTATTGAGACAAAATCAAACCGGCGAGCAAAAGAAGGTCCAAAAACGGTGCAAATTCCAAAATCAAGAAAATCAATCCAAAGTAACTAACATAACTAGTAAAGTAATGTAACATAACAAGTGACGTGCATGATCATTAAAGAGCAGAGATGTGAGATTTGCAGTGCTGTAGCTATCGAAGCTATTAAGGGGCCCTAAGAAAATTTATACACACACACACACACATATATATATATATATATATATATATATATATATAATATTACATACTTATAGGGTTATATAACAACAACAACAACAATACGATTAGAGTGCTACTGTTGTCCATGACAACATTGAGCACTGTGAAACCAAATCAAAGCCGATGAGCAGAGTGAGGGGTCCATAAACGGTGCGAGCCAAAATTCCAGATGGTCAGTCCAAGGAAGGGTACTAGCGGAATGGAGGTTTGCGTGTTGGTCTCGGTTCGTGGACGTTTAGTGGATATGAAAAGTCGAAGAGAAAAGATTTCAATCGCCTATGAAACTGTTCGTAGAGTAGGAAAGGTTGATCAGGAATAGATGAGGGGGTGCGCAGAGTGGAAGGAAGAGAATTCCAGATCTACGGGGCAGCATGCTGGAAGGAGCGCCTAGACAGCTTGCTACGTGAAGGAAGGCTCGGTCTCTCAAGAGTAACTACCTTAGAGGACCTGGTGGGCCTGGAGGTAGGTTGTCCACTTGTAGTAAGTGGGACATGTAACTATTACCAGGAGTGGTAATAGACTTATAAGTTAGAGAAACTGTCTTGTACAAAATGCGTTCTCTAACTTTGAGCTAGTGTAAGGACTTAAGGATTGGAGATGAGAATATTTGGAGCTACGAAAGACTGCACATGCAAGGGAATTCTGGATGAACTGCAACCTATCAATCTCGCAACTGGGAAGATTTAGAAATAGGGAGTTGCAGTAATCCAGTTTCGATTGCACGAGAGCAGCGCCAATTGTAGTGGCAGTCTCGAGAGAGAAAGAGATGGTCTTATTCGACGAAGATCGCGAATATGAAAGAAACATGCCTGTGATGTTTTAGTGATATGTTCGTGGAATGAGTGGTGGTGGTCAAGGACAACACCAAGATTCTTCACATAAGAAACTGGTGTGACTGAAACATCGGAAGAGAGAGCCAGGGACACCTCGTTCAGTTTTAAAAGTTGCTGAGGTGTTCCAAATAGCACGAACTCAGTCTTGGATGGATTGAGTGCCAAGAAATTGGCAGACATCCAGAAAGATATCTGCTGAAATGATTGCTGTAGACAAGCCTTAGCATCAGGATAGGAGTGGGGGGTGAAGCATGTGTGTATACATAGTATAATAAACTCTGGGGTGGATCCAGGAATCTTTTGGGGGGGGGGGGGGCGAAAATGTTTTGGACAGTGTCCACACTTTTTCGTTTAAGCCCACGCCTTTCCCGGAATAGCGGAAAACAAAAAAAATGCTGAGGAACTCAAAATTTATTAAAATTTCAAATTTTATTTAAATCAAACACTTTTACATTAACTTAATATGACAAGTGTTATAAATTATATCTTATGATTCAAGCCAATATACGACATTACATTTATCATTTTCTGCTACGGCTTCAAAGATTTCAGGTTATAGCTTTGTAAGTTGCACCAGTGGAAAAATCTTAGTCCTAGCTGAGCCTAGATTTAAAATAAAGAATAGGTTTTACCAACCTTTAAAATAAACTCAGCCGATGTGGAAGAACTGCAAAATGAAATAATTTAGGCTGAAGGGGGCTCAAACATCTCCCAGCCAGGACTGGTTGCGTCACTGCTCCGAACACAATTCAAATTTCTTTACTTAGGGGCCTACACGATTTTTGCTCTTACACAGTGGTTAAAGTAGGAATGTGCTAAGTGATACATATGTAATACATACGTCTAATCTATAATGCATGTAGGCCTAGATCTATGTATTGCTATATTTTTAAAACTATTGTACTCCATAATTTGAAAAAAATACTTTTACTTTTTGACACCGAAAAATAAATACTTGTAGGCCTACTTTAAATTAACTTACAACTTCTTTAAAGTTAATTTTACTTTTTAACTTTACGATTTTTTTACTTACGATTTTAAGTTACTTTTACTTTCACATTTTGTCCTGAAAAATTGCTTTTTCTTTTGGATTCTAAAAAATAATTACTGTTACTTTTACTTTTCATAAATACTTTTCCGGCACTGTCTCTACTGGCTATCTTCCTTTCTTTCATCTTTTCTTTTCTACTCAAACTGCTTAGACTATAATTAGTAACTTCACTAGACAAAGAAAGTAAACACTGAATTATAATTGCTATTGGCACTGATATCTTTGTATATCTTTATATTTTTGCATGGCCAATAGCGAAGTCGGGGTTCAAATCCAAGCTATCCCGTCACTGACATCGCTTTCGAGTGAGGAACCTGACGTTAACATTTGCTTTACCAGCTTTTACTTTTACCAGCTTTTACTGCTAATAATAACAACAATTAGAGTGCTACAGTCACCAATGACAACATCGAGCACTATTGAGAATAAATCAAGCCGGCGAGCAAAAGAAGGTCCAAAAACGGTGCAAATTCCAAAATTCAGATAATCAGTCCAAAGTTATTTTAATGCTATTTTCTGATACGCTCATTAGAGAGTGCCTCTCAATCGGTATGATTCAGTCAAACTACGTACACGCTTGTCCGAGAAGCAGCGGACTTCAGTTTGAGTCCCAGCTAGCCTTCTCCAAAAGTAATTCTTGCAAAACAAGTTTTGAAACAGAACTAAACGTCAAACTTTGCTTTAAAGCTGAAAAAGTTAAAATAATAAAGACATGTGGAATCAGTGTATCCTAGTTCATTGAAAGAGAGAGAGCGCGCGCGCGCGCGCGCGCGAGAGAGAGAGAGAGAGAGAGGAGAGAGAGAGAGAAAGAGAGAGAGAGAACTTACTGATTACTGACACGTGCAGTTTGCGGTTTGGCTTGTTTTAACTTCTCAGTTAAAGCTCAAATCTCACTTGTAAAAAGTAAAATTAAATAATCAAATTCACATTCAAATTCTCAGAGGCAGTATAAATATAAAAATTGGCAGTTCAAATCAGCAATAATTATTAAATTAACAATTCAGTTTAAAATGTAACATTGATAAGGTTTGCTCCTTCATTATTTGTCTTTAAAGGAACTTTTCGCGTGTATGGGAATATATATTGAGTGGGGTAGTTAAGTTATAGGCTAGTTAGCCTGAGCGGACTTCAAAGGGTTAGGCTATTCAGCAGCGGCCTGATGGCATTGCCTCAGCTGCAACGGTTTGAGGCGGCTGAAAATGCTTTGAAGTATTAACTAGCTAGAATTTGATGCACAAAATCTTAGATGCTCATACGTTTTATTATAAGTTGTGCATTAAGGTTAGTTGAAATTTATAATTATGCTTCAAATAGATCTTATTATTAGATAGAGTTGCGATTAAGATATTAAGATTGTTAGATATGCTAAAAGAGATACTAAAAAGTACTAATACTAATGTGTATACATGTATGCATGTATGTATGCATATGTGTGTGTGTTTGTATGTATATGTGTATACGTGTATGTATGTGTATATATGTGTATGTATATATGTTGTGTGTATATATGGATATATGTGTATGCGTGTGTATGTATGTATACATTACGTATTGGTCGCACATTTTACTATTCACTTTCTTGCCATTTAACAATATTAATATTTTGCATGTTACTTACTCACTTGATAGCTTTGTAATGTTGTCTTTTGTACTTGTCTACCATTGAATTGGTGAAAATAAATATAAAAAATAAGAGATACTAAAACATTTATCTTAGACCTGCATTAGGAATTACTCTCTAAAGAGCGACATTTAGTTCAATCAATAAAATTTTATTTATGAAAATTATGTTTACGACTGTGATACTTAATTTCACGGGCTTTGAAACAAAGATAGTTGAGAATAGATCATACACTAGCTGAAATTATTTTGTAATAGATAGGTCCTAACTATAGAAAATATCGAAACAACAAGCATATGTACGTAAAATGCAAGGGAAAATCACTCCAAGTGTTATTTTGATTTGACATTTCCAGAGCATCATTTTAGGTGCACCCTACCTTTATGGATTACATTGTCAAGAAACCTGCCAGATGGTATTGATTGGGAAAGAAGTATGATAGTATCTCAAATTGTACAGATATTTGACTTGGATTGGTCATTTTATTGAGAAAATATAATGAGAGATTGCGAATTATGCATGGAGTGAGAAAGAATGCATATCAAAAGCTCATTGTATAAATAGTCAAGAATTTGTTAGGCGACTGTGTGAAGATTATACATAAAAAATAAATTAGTCGGTTAGTCTATATTTCGCATGCTGTTCTGAATACGTAGTCTCTCTCTCTCTCTCTCTCTCTCTCTCTCTCTTAGTGTACTGCCTACTGGCAGGTCCATGGTATATAACGCCTACACTTATCTCTATCTGCCGTCTTTCTCTTCATGTCCACAAAAGAGTGGATCTTTAAATTATTTATAACGTTTCTTGTGAGGTAGGCCTCCTCATCTTCGACTAACATTTACTGGGCAGGGTCGTCATTCCCTGAGAAAACAATCCTGTTTACCCATACGTAGTCTATAGCATTATAATAATTTTAAAATGTGTCAGACTCTACAATTTATTTAATATTTAAATAACTTTTAATTACTCTCTCCCTCTCTCTTCTCTCTGTAGTGCCTATTAGGTGACAGGTCTATGGTACATATTTCTACTCTTGCGTCTTTGCGCGCTTCACAAAGAGCACACCATCGATCAACGAGTTAATGAGTTTGCTAAAGCCCGTGTCCGCAGATTATTGTAGCATATAGCTTAGGAATAATGTGGCTTCTGAGACGGTTTCCTGTTGCCTTACTCAGTCGTCTCTTATAGCACTTACAGTTTACGTTTGGTCTATTCTTCAGCGTCTCGGACACTACACAAACATGAATAACTCAAATCGTACGCCATATATAGTGAAGCTACTCATCTCTCTCTCTCTCTCTCTCTCTCTCTCATGTTTTTCGTTATTAGTTTTGTTCAGTTAAGGTACATATTCCTAAGTAGTGGAATTGGTTGCTCAGTAAGAGCATTAGTTAGACTAAAAGTGTTCTTATCTATAAAGTCATTTCTTTGCAACAATTTATGTAGCCTTTAGCTTGAATAAGTCTAAAGTAGCTTCGAGATGGTTTCCTAACTCAGTTCATGCGTATTCACCTCTTACGATGCGTGCAGTAAACGGTTGGTCCATTCTTCGGTGGCCTGGATATATATATATATATATATATACATATACAGTATATATATATATATATATATATATATATATATATATATACTTACATACATACATACTTACATACATACATACATACATACATACATACATACATACATATATATATATATATATATATATATATATATATATATACATATACAGTATATATATATATATATATATATATATATATATTTTATAAATATTATATATATGCATGTATATATATGTATGTATATATATATATATATATATATATATATATATATATATATATATATATATATATATATATCTATACAGTATAAATTTTTAGCACGAGAAGAAGTTACTCATAGTTACTCAAAATGACTTTATTTTTAGCCTTTCTCTTTTAAAGATATGGATGAGTATTTTCGGATTTGTCTGAAATTTCTTGGATTTCATAGAGTTTGACGATTTCAATACTTCTGTAGTGCTGTACAGGGCCGGATTTATCATGAAGCCCTGCCAGAACGTGCTGAGGCCCCCCTCCGGCCAAAGGGGCCCGAGATTTCTTCAAAAAATTTCTTATGGCTTCAATGTGTTATCACTACTTGGTTACCGCTACTTGATTCATTGCATCAGTGTTATTATCCTGATAAAATAAACTTACTATAAAAAGACTTTGAAGTCATTAATGCTTAATCAAAATAGATTCATAAATAGGCCCACTGTATAGACTTTGGCAAAGAAAGAATATTAATCCAATTGAAGACCTATTTAGAATGTATTGGTTGTCTAAAGATTATCTTCTACTAGTAGTGGGCAATGGGCATTGTAAGTTATAGACAAATTAATACATTAAACTAAGATATTGATCAACTATTATATATCCTGTTTACGGACTTTTAGGAACATGAGAAAACTGTTAACTTTTATCACTGTATTTTGTCTGATTTTATATCTAATAAAACATAATTCAAGCGATTAGGAGTTAATGATTAGGGTTTAATTTTGGGGGTTAGGATTAGGGTCAGATTTTTTCGGGGCCTCCCTAGCCTTGCACAGGTTCTTCATGTCCTCTAAGGTCCGGCACTGGTACTGCAAACAGGTCAGGTCTAATTTCGTTAACTTATCTGTTTGACTTGTATTAAAGGAGATATTCGATTCTGCTAAATGTTTGTGAAATTCCTGTAGTTAAGAATTCCGTTCTATAATTTACGTTGTCGTTAACACCGTTTCCAATTTAGCTTAACGTTTTTCCAAATAATGAAACATTCTGAATTAATATACGAATTGAAATGTAAGAAATTAAGAATTCAGCTAATTGATTTAGTAATTTGGTTTAAAGCAGAGAAATTGCAGTTAAAGAATTCAAAGCTGTTAGTTGAGTGGAAAAACTTAAAAATTTCAAGTTAGTATAAACTTCCATTCATCGCAGAATTAAATTATTCTGGCAGCTTGCATCATAGACTGTACAGATATGCGTTCCTTCAGCTGTCGTTTTGCTACAACGTTATTCACAACGTGCACATTTCTCTGAGAAAGGGATACAAATTCAAGTATTGAATGAATTATAAAATTACAGGATCTTTGTTTCAATATGACGTTATGTTTTCACAACCAGCCTTGGTAACGGATAAATAATAAGTAGAGCTATATAGAGAAAATTTGATTTCACGTAATTATAAAGTATATCAGTTATGCATAGAGTATTGTTTTTTGACGATGAAGTGGAGGGTGGAGCCCACTCCGGCAGTTCTTCTGAACTGTCGGGTGGGGGTACACCTTCGCCTCGGGTTCAAGCCCAGGCCGAACCAGTTGTTCCGGCTGGGAAGTCGATCGGTATCTCTGCGGAGAAGGTCCGCTGCGCACCGGGCGCTGCGCTCCCTGATCAGGAGCGGCAGGCTGGCGGTGAGCAGGGGAAGCCCGTGGGGAGGTGGACTGCCATGGAGTTTGCTCTGAGAGGTCGCGGCAGCTTGACGGACTTGGTGGGTGTTGAACCACGTCTGGTTAACCCACCCGTCCCGATAACCTCTCTGAGCGACTCCTGTCTGCTCCCTACTCGTGCTGTCTCTCCCGCCCGTCCTGTCCTCTCCTCGATCCATGCTAGTCCGAGGAGGACATCTAGTCGCCAGAAGGCGATGGACTTTATTCTGAGGGGCCGCGCCAGTCTGGTTGGTTCTCTGCCCCCTGAGGATGTCCCTATCTCGTCTCTTCACGCCACTTTGTCTGTCCCCTCAGCATCGTCTGTCTCTGATGCCTCGTCCCTCGCCACTCAGACTGCGGGAGTGTCTGCTGGGAGTGATATAACTTCCTCTCTCACTACGCCTGCGTATAAGGACCATGCTGAATTATCTTTGGCTGCGTGTCGGTCTAGCACAGAACATGAATTGGAGCCTATCGGCCATGATTTAGTTTCATCCACTGAGGGTCTTACCTCGCAGGACTCCTCTACTGATCCCACTGATAATGATAACTCTTCTGAAAGTGACACCACGAAGTCGTCACCTAAGGTTGATCTGGGCCGGTTGGGCTTTTGGATTCGTAAGGGACCGTTAGGGAAGGAACAGAAGAGGAAATCAAAGAAAAGGAGAGGGAATAAGAGATCCAAGAAATCTCCGATCCTGGGTGACAGCACATGTGATAAGGACTCTAATCAGGTGGATGACTTGATGTTTGACATGGACTCCAATCAGGTGGATGACTTCATGTTTGACATGGACTCTAATCAGGTGGATGACTTGATGTTTGACATGGACTCCAATCAGGTGGATGACAGACAGCTGGAACAGACCAGTAAGGTGGATATTGTTAGTGTTACAAGTCTCTCACCTGTTGTCTGGAAATCAACTCTATCACACCCAGTTCGCCTCGTTTCGTCAGAGCCAGATATACAGAAGATGCTGGACAACGATTATTATGACTACGTCGACTTCGACTCTGACTCGGAGACCTGCACTGATGCCGAGGTTGCTAGACGTCTGGAGATAAGGATACCACACCCTGCGCCCATGGAAACAACTGGTAGCACAGAATCACTCCATAGTTATATGAAGTCAGTGAAGGAAAAGTCGCGGAAAGTACTGGTGACCAGAGAGTCCCTACTGAAGAAGTTTAAATGCTTCATCAGTCGATTAAATCCCAAAGTCCGTCGGGAGCAATCCAGCGAGCAGTTGGATGAGGATAATAGGCCTGACAGCGCTGAGTATAGCAACTACGAGTACGATGACGATGAGGATAATTGGTCTGACAGCGCTGAGTATAGCAGCTACGAGTACGATGAGGATAATCATGAAAGTGAAGAATGCGAGGATGACGACGAGGATGAGAGATCGGAAGAAGAGGAAGAGCCTCGAGTGAACCGCTGGCCCCCACACTTCTGGAGACAAAGACGTCAGCCTAACCATGCCGACTACGGAGTGGAGATTAAAGCGTATCGTCAGTACTTCGATCATTACTACGTCTATAGTCTAGTGGAGGAGGATGAGGATGAAGAAGAGGAAGTGGATGATGTTTTCTTTACTGCAGGAAGTCCCGTCAGTCCACAGGACATGGATCCACTCGCTGTCTGGATCGACTCGGTGCTGGACGCGCTAGACGTGGAGAACCCTCGAGAGAGTGACGTCACTGATGAGGCCTACAGCTTCGTCGAGTGGCTGTATGAGACTGAGGAGCAGGAGCTCTACCAGGGATCTGTTCGTGACCTCAGCAGGGACGAGTGGAAGGAACTGAGGGAGAGATACCTGGATCATGAGAAGAAGCAGGCGGAACTCGCCGATAGGATGGAACGGGAATGGAATGATCTTCGCGCGGAGAGCACTGACGAGGTCATTGATAGGATGGAAGATGACGACGAAAATGATCATGAGGAATCCTTTGAAGGGGACATAACTGGAGCAACTGTTAGCTGTGAGGAACTGGAAACCGTTGAAGTCGGTGCCAATGGGACAGCTGATAAATCTGTGGAGGAGGATCTAGGGGAAGATGAGGTGGTTACTACGGTGGATGTGACTGATAGAACCAGCGTGGAGGAGGAAACTGACTCTAAACGACCTGCCATTCCAACCCGCTCTCGTCTAGTATCCAAGGCGCCCTCTGGTGTTTGTATCAGTCGGGCTCAGTCTCTCACCTCGGCTTTCTCGTCAGTATTCAGCTATCATACAATCAATAAATTGATCAAACACTATCAATCAGCTAATCAGTCAGTAAATCAATTAATTCCACTTGTCAGTTAAAGCAACCAAAATAAATATAAGCAGTCAATGTATCAAGTAAAGTTGTCAAATTTACTAATAAATTCATTTAAATCTTTATAATTATAAGATGTTTGAAGCAAATCAACCAAGGTTCAGTAAATCAATTAAATTTAGTCAGCAATAACAAATTATATTGAATATCTCGTATTTTCCTTGTGATGCATGTTGTAAACTTTAACTGCTTTGAACAGATATTGCTGGTCGGGAATGTAAAACAGACATTCCCATTTAGAAGGGCATCTGATTAATTAATTAATCGAAAGTTTCTTTCTTTGGTCTAGTGGAATGCATGACATGAAGCACAATATCACTGACCTCAGTATCTGCATAAGTAGCCTCCTATGAAGCGCATGCAGCTTTGCACTGTTCTACTGTTATAAATGTTTCTGTTGTAATGTATTCAAGTGGACAGCAAACTATGCTACTTTGACAGATATAGAAACATATTCCAGTTTAGTTCACTCTTTTCTTTCCCATGCAATTTCCTCAAATCATCAATGTGCATTCAATCATCAACCATCTATTGGTAGATTTTTTGTAGGGATAGGTTTGTTCAGTTTGTGCTATCATATGTCTCTGATTCTATAACTATACCTGACTTACTATTCTTAATATCCAAGTAAGTCTCCTCATGCGAAACACAGTGATTATGATCTCGTCCACAACGTCTATAGTGAGCTGATAGATTGTCTGCTGTCAGCCGAGTGATGTGACTGATTTGTGTGTCTTGGACCTGCCGTGTCACTGAGTACTAGGAATACACTTACACGTACTTGCTCTTTATTGATGGGCGTGGTTTCTTAATTCACAGAAGGCGAGCCGATACAGTGTCTAGCGTAGGACACGCCCTCCTGTCTGGACCACGCAGACCCTACAACGCCTCCTCTGCCCCGCACACCACGCTCAGCCGTGCTGCGACTACTGGCCCCGCATCCTCAGAGCCTGACACCACGTCTACTGCCTCGCTGCCGGCCGTGGCTTTGTTGAAGCCGTCTCTTCATGTAGGAGAGTCTGATGATGAGCTGTCACTTCAGACATGGTTTGTGTTCAGTCAATGAATCAATCATCAATCAATTAATCAATCGATCAATGAAACATCAATTATTCAATAAATCCATCAGTCGTTTTGTAAATCTGTCAGTCAAGCATTCTATCAATATGTCTGTCTGTCAATCAATCAATCAATCCATCAATCAATCAATCAATCAATCAATCGTTATGTCTGTATGTCAGTCAGTGAATAAAACAGCCAATCAGTGTATCGATTAGTAAATCAAGCAATCAGTCTATCAATCTAGCAATCAGTCTATCAGACAGTCAATCTGTAATCCAAACTTTCGATGAGTCTGCCAAACCAAAAGACAACTAATCATGAATCAAACGGACTATCAAGTAAAAACTATAAAATAAAGCTTAATCTAGTAAAGCGTTACCACTAAATCAATTAAAGAAATGTCCATCACTCAATCAATGTTTCTATCAAACGAGCGGCTACAACAATATTTGGCTTATTTATCTCTGTGTCTATTAAATGGCATCAGTCATTTAATTAATCAATTCATCTAATTAGCTTAATTTACTTCTCAATCTGTAAGTTTGTTAATCTATCAGTAACTAAACGATATGATTGATATTCGTTCATATGATGTTCTTGATATTTATTCTTATATTTCTATTTCTCACTAAATGTTTTCATCTTATTTTTTACGTGATATTTTATATTCAAGCAATTTTCAAATAATACTTTTCCATTTCAATTTCTCACATAATATCGTTTATTTAGATTTCTTACTTGATGTCTTTCTATGATATTTCTCTCTCTTGTTATATGTCTATGAAATAGACTTAACCATCTTGTTGTATGTCTATGAAATATACTTAACCATTTTGTAAATTATTAAGAATGATATTAAACTGTGGATTTCAACATCATCCGCTTCCATAAGAACTCCCAGATGATCTACAGCAGTCCAAGTCTGCAACATTCATAAACTGATTACGGTGAAGATTTCATTTTAGGATTTCAGTATTTCAGTTTTCAGTTGTCCTATTTTTCACTTGTGCACAGATTAGCTAATTAAAGCTTGGTTGTTAGTTGCTAGTGCAGATTAGTAGTCGCTCATGAAATAATAAAGAATAATAGTAATTATAACCTCCGACAAAGCAATCCAATCCGCTACTGTCTCGTATGCATCGTATCATGAAATTTTATAACGATTACGAAGTGCAATTAAATAGTTACTAGATTCCATGACAACATAAAACATTTCAATTATTGTAGTATTTACCAACCTCCCGGACACATTACCTTACGGAAAGAAGCCTGACATTAAATTCTTACTGATTGATTTATTTAAATTATTGCTTTATTTACAGTGGATTGGTTAACGGAAAGATGGAGAAGCTTGTGAAGAAGAAGATAAGACTGCAGGAGAAGTCTGCTGAGCTGGACAGTCTACTTCAGGGAAGTGGGACTTCTGCCATCAGGAAGCTATGGGCGAGGTTCCAGCTCCGGAGAGTGAAAAAGTCTTACGTCAAGACGATAGGGTTAGTACTTGTTAGAGCTGATTCAGTGTCTGTTGATTTATTGTTAACATAAGAATTGGGTAGACAGACCTGACTGAGTACTGTCCATGAGGTGGAGGTAGTGGCTGTTAATTAGTTAATTAATTAAATCAATTAGTGAGATGACGAGATTAATTATTTATTTAATGCAGTGATAGGAATCAGGGATACGGTGTGAGAGACGGGGTCCGATGAAAGAAATATGTAACGTTAGAGATGTCGTTCATTTGATGAAATAATGTTTTGACATTTGTAATCAAATTGGCCTTTGTGGCTGGTAGCGACTTGTTAAATGATTCATTTTGATTTCTACCATGATTGAAACTGTACTGAAGAAAATATATTCATGAAGATTTTTGTAAATCATTCAATAGAGATTAGACAATGATTGGAGAATGATTTGATAAAGATTAGACAATGATTTGATAATGGTTTGATAAAGAATTGATAAAGATTTGACAATGATTGTATAATGATTGGATAATTATTTGATAATGATTTGATAAAGGTTAGGCAATCATTAGATGAAGATTAGATAATGATTATAAATATTTAAACAATGATTGGACAATGATTCGACTCTGCTGAGGTAAGTAGCTTGCATGATTAAGATGATCTTGATGAATTTATTGATTAAATTTATTTGAGTTTATGATACGATATCGATATGATGTTGTAATAGTATAATGATAATGCAGTGTGTTATATGATACGATATTGTAATTTTTAATTTATTTGAAAATCACGCTTAACGATATAATTACTTAGAATTTCTTCAATGACTTTTGTGTTCAATTATAAATATGTGGTGTTTCGATAGCTAAGTTCGTTCGTTGGTTTTAAATTATTGTTGAATTACTTTGTGAAAGTTGGGAACAAGCTTGCCTCGTAAGCAGAAGATCAAAGATTATTTCATTATCACCTGGAACTCGAATTTACATGAATCTGGAGTGTTGATAATAATTTAATGATCTCAACGTTCACGAAGCTTTCTTATGAAGGTCTAAATATAATAATATATGACCTAATGTCTTGGAGGTACAGGATCTCGATATTACTGGATGAGTCATAATCTTATGACTAATGACTGGATGAGTCATAATATTATGACTAATGACTGGATGAGTCATAATCTTATGACTAATGACTAATACGTTTGTTTTGTTTTAAATATGTCATCTTAATTTGTTCAACTTTAGAAAATGCATTGCTGTTGTTATTGTTTAGAGAAAGCAACGAAAGTTCAGTTTTTATTTTTGGTCATGTTTCTTAAGTTGAGAGACTGCTTTGATTTAGTTCTCGAAGTTGTCATTGATGACTGTAGCACTGAAAGTGTTGTTATGATCATGTGCTAATCATTAATGTGCCCGTGGCGCTGATGTGGAACCCTTCAGTAGATGAATCAGGATCAGGAGTGAGTTTAGCAGCAAAATTAATAATATTAACTACATGCTTCTCTGCATCATAATTAGGTAAATGCTTTACATATGTACAGTCTCGCAGATATGATAATAAGACTGACGGATAAGAGAAAAGTGAGAAGACATGTAGTTTCACAGATATGTGAAAAGATATGCAGTCTTACAGATATGATAGCCAGACTGACAGGTACTTGATAGGAGATAAGATATGATAAGATGTGCAGTCTCACAGATATGATAATGAGATTGGTAGATAAGAGATAAGTTATAAGATGTACAGTCTCACAGATATGATAATGAGATTGGTAGTTAAGAGATAAGTTATAAGAAGTGCAGTCTCACAGATATGATAATGAGATTGATAGATAAGAGATAAGTGATAAGATGTGCAGTCTCACAGCTATGATAATATGCCTATGATTATGTCTATGATTATATCCAAGACTGTAAGTACGAGTATGACTATGATCTTGTCCAAGACTATAGGCACCACTCTGACCATGATTATGTATATTATTATAATTATAATTACTACTATTGTCAGACTATTCGTAGGCACTTTTGATTCGTAGAAACTTTGAACTCTGTTCTGTTTGTGCCAGCTCTCTTACTGTATGAGATGATTAACTTCTGTCAGTGTTAAGATGAGATGATTAACTACTGTCAGTGTTACGATGAGATGATTAACTACTGTCAGTGTTACGATGAGATGATTAACTACTGTCAGTGTTACGATGAGATGATTAACTACTGTCAGTGTTACGATGAGGTGATTAACTACTGTCAGTGTTACGATGAGGTGATTAACTACTGTCAGTGTTACGATGAGATGATTAACTACTGTCAGTGTTACGATGAGATGATTAAATACTGTCAGTGTTACGATGAGCTGATTAACTACTGTCAGTGTTACGATGAGATAATTAACTACTGTCAGTGTTACGATGAGGTGATTAACTACTGTCAGTGTTACGATGAGATGATTAACTACTGTCAGTGTTACGATGAGATGATTAACTACTGTCAGTGTTACGATGAGATGATTAACTACTGTCAGTGTTACGATGAGATGATTAACTACTGTCAGTGTTACGATGAGATAATTAACTACTGTCAGTGTTACGATGAGATGATTAACTACTGACAGTGTAACGATGAAATGATTAACTACTGTCAGTGTTACGATGAAATGATTAACTACTGTCAGTGTTACGATGAGATGATTATCTACTGATAGTGTTACGATGAAATGATTAACTACTGTCAGTGTTACGATGAAATGATTAACTACTGTCAGTGTAACGATGAGATGATTAACTACACTCAGTGATACTCTGCGTATACTCCTGCCATGATTCTCTTTGTTCATATAA
Organism: Enchytraeus crypticus; assembly: GCA_905160935.1. NCBI lineage: Eukaryota > Metazoa > Annelida > Clitellata > Enchytraeida > Enchytraeidae > Enchytraeus > Enchytraeus crypticus. Next base: position 2,507,967 of record CAJHZI010000882.1, on the reverse strand, counting down.
TAGACAATCATCACCATCATCATCATCTGCCCTTAAATTTCAGTTTTACTAGGGTCGGGATTCGAGCAGAAATTACTAATTAGGTCAGCTGTCACGCAACTGACAATACAATAGATTAGTATTTGTATTAGTATTTTAAGATTCAGTCGTCGTGTTGCCGCTAAATAATTTAAAGTTGGTATTTTTGTGCTTCTAAATTTTTATTGAGTTAATTTTTAAGATTTTTGTTCTTTTAAGAAGTCGTGATTAAGATTTAATATCTGAAGAAAATCCTATTAGGCAACTTTGCCAAATAGGATTGAAAAGAGGAGTGAAATCCAAAAGATGAGTCAGCATCAGAGAAGAGGCGTTTCAGCATCACGGACAGACATCCTGGATGAACAACAATAACAACAATACTGAATTCATGCTTGTTTTGAATATGTTTTATATTGAGCATAATTGTGTTGTATTGTATTGTATATGTTTTATATTGAGTACCATTGTATTGAGTTGAATTGTATTGAATGAGCGTTTTATTGAGTTCCGTTATATTGAATATATTAAATTGCATAGTATTTTCTGTGTTTATTCAAGTTGCTCTTTGCTTTTGCATATACATTTCCAAATTCCATATTCCGCTAACATTACAATATAAATCATCAAATTAAATGCATGTAAATTGCAATACAATGCAATGCTCTGATTTCAATTAAATATATATATATATATATATATATATTTGTAAAGTACAATACAATGCAATGCTCTGATTTCAGTCAAATATATATATATATATATATATATATATATATATATATATATATATATATATATTTAATTGAAATCAGAGCATTGCATTGTATTGTACTTTACATGCATTTAATCTGATGTTTTACATTGTAATGTTAGCGGAATATGGAATTTGGAAATGTAGAGAACAGAGTTGAAAGATTTCGTTGAGATTTTAATTGTCTGTTGCAATGTTGTACTTTATATTTGCGCGTTATTTATTAACATTGTTATTCTAATGTAAATGAATCTTAGATGTATATGTTTTATTTGCCACGCTATTGTTATTGCAATTGATTAATAAAAACTCAATACTATAGAATGTAATAATATTAACGATAATTTTAATACCTCGCTCACAATGTTTTACATAGGGAAAGGTCCATGGTTAATACTTTCACACACATTTTATAACTAACCTCTATCCTATTGTTTAATTTTACTGTCCGTTATTTCATTATTAAAGACGGCAGCTATTTTAATGTTGCTTATACGCCTGCACGTATTACATGTATATTGCATTATTAAGACCAATATTATCTTAATAGAGTGTATATTATACTGTGTATATGTGAATATCTTATGTATGTTAATGTGTTTTTTATTTTATTTAATTTTATTGTATTAATAGTTTTGTATTGAGTTTCATTGTATTGAGTGGTATTGTATTGTATATGCGCTTTATTTAGTTCTATTGTGTTGTATTTTATTGTATTTTATGTATTGTTTGAACTTCAGCGTATTGCATTGTATTGTATGTTTGTATTTTTCTAAGCAAAAATGTATTATGTTATTATTTCTAGTACGGTTAATGAAAGTTTTCATCAGCAATGATTAAAACAAGTAACGCGTCTGTATAAGAGACTAATCACGTCCCGACTTTACAATGCAAATAATTGAAACATAATTAACAATTACATTCTGCTATAAGATGCTGGATTTCTGCTATTTATGCAATCATGCATCAAGTTGTTGTAGTATATATTTAAAATGAGCATGTACATAGAAAGACTAATATTTTCAAGCTATAGACTATATTAATGTGTGGATGTGGCATAGCCGCTTGTGAAGGAATTAACTTGTTGATCGATGGCGTGCTCTTTATGGAGCTTGAAAAGAAAGTAGGAATTCAACTGTGGACCTGCCACTCGGCAGAACGCAAGAGAGATATTAATCGAGAGCTTGGGTTTGTTTCCTTTTTACTAACAGTCGCCTGTCTGAGCTATACTCAGCGATGAAGTCTCGGATTCTGCCTCCCCTGCCTGCCTCCTCACCACCTAACGGCCCTGAGCCGTCGACATCGGCGCCCAGGGACCTCCTGCCCTGCCCGCCGTCTGACCGCCTGCTCGAGGCCTCGACCTGCGTCCCTCAGGAAGAACCTGTTATTGATCTTACGCGTGCTGTAGTGCACCAGGAACCAGTTCCTACCTATGAAACCATTGATACGGAAATTGATAAAGTGGATCCTGATGCACCGGTATCCTGCTCTCCAGTGCAGTTGAACCCAGTCACTCCAGCATCGACATCGCGACATGGTGAGCTGAAGAACAAGCTCAAGTTCTGGAACAAGTCAAAGAAACAGATCAAAGCAAACTCTGATGTTGTTGTCAGACAGTCTGAAGCAGCTCCGCTCATCACGTCCGCTACTCCAGCTAGTTCCACATCTACACCAACTAACTCCATAGCTACACCAGCTAGCTCTACAGCCACACCCACTGCTGCTCATCCGTCGATCCTCGGTAAACTCTCTGCTCGCTTCGAGTTAGTTAAAAGGAGGGTGACTGGTCGCCACAAGGTTGAATGTTTGCCGCAAGAGGAAGATGAAGCGACTGTGAGGACGACACGGAACCTGGAAGAGTGGCGCTCTGGACACATTGATAGTGCCGCGACTAGACAGGAAGTTCCTACTCGGGATGTAGCACCTAAAGTCATCTTTGTGAGGTCTAAAGAACGCTCTGTGCCTGACGAGCAGGCGAGTTACAACGAGATGACTGAAGGTCAGTCTAGGACCATGAACGGCGGAATGAAGGGTAGTGTGATACCGGTCTCTGAAAAGCTAAACCCGGCCACAGCTCACCCAGTTGTAGGTGGAAAGGCTGAGGCACCTGGAGCCAGGGCGAGTCCCCTGAAGAAGGTCTGCCGGACCTCGCCGGGCAGTCTGTTCTCAGGCCGCCCGCTCTCCTCGGAGCCCTACCGCCTGGCCCGCTACCCCTCAGGCTATGACAAGGCGCCTGATGATGTCTGTGATGAACCGACAAGGGATGGTGATAAGAATAATAACAATACGGGTGAAAAGTATGATCATGAGAAGAGCATCAAACGGGAGTCAGAGTTGTCAGCGAGATTGAAAGATGAGGAACCCAGAGCTGCCTCGTCTCGTATGGCTCTCTACTTCGCAGCGGCCCCCTCTCGCAATAAGGAGTTCACATCTTCACGGAAGCCCTCATCAAGTGACCTGGTGCGGAGGTCACCTGACGTTGGTGGGGGATCAAGGCCGCCTACTCGTCAAGGACGTTGACCCAACAGTCGGCAGCGGTTGGGTCTTCCTTCCTTGCCGCATAGGAATTGGAGGATAAAGACAGTTTAATAAATTTATATATGGCCGACTTAGCGTCGATATTAGTAAGAATGCGGATATGTCGTCAAATACTGGCTTAAATGAAAATGATACAGACTGTAGCAAGAGTTTGATGACTGCGAGCGGAATCAAATTTTTAGATTTATAGATAGCATGTGAGGTACTATCTTATCTTGAGATCAAAGGATAGCATGTACTGAGTTACGAGGACTTGGTGCGCCCTAAGGGGCGTCTACTACAGATACCCTGAACAGTCTTTTACTAACTGCGTCAACTACAGGTCACGTCTAAGGTTGACCTATTTCAAGTTTATCTTCAACCATCTTTCCACCACCGAGCAGCCATCTAGTGCCCCTCGCTGGTGATAAGAAATCGAAGAATGCGCAAGCTTTCTGCCTGTGAAAGTCAAATGAAATGTAAGTTTGTGAAGAAACCGAACGGAGTCGACAATAGAATGAATCTGGTGCTAAGAGATTGAGAAGAAGCAAGAATCTGCAGTTAACATTCGACCTGTCCAATCAGGTAATTATTTGTCTCTTTCAGTTTATATTATGATTGTGTGATATATGTGCCTGTTCTGTTTGACTTTTGCGCGAAACGGGTAGTTGGCAAATCTCACTTAATGAGGAAATTGATATTTTCAGTACTGTGACTTCAGTTTGTAACTAAACTTGTTCAACAGATTGAACTATAACTTTCAATTCGTATTATGAAGCAATTTTTCATTATAAAAATTGCTCTTCTATTTTAATAATTGCTACATGTAATTGCCTAATTCTCAGGAGATATCTGAAATCATGTTCTAGTGACGAATATACCTCTCATCCTCATTGTCCGATTAAATAAATAGTTTATTGCTTGATTAATTTACTTGCTGATCTATTCAATGGAGTATTACATTATAATGATTCAATATTATAGTTAATGACTTATGTTATAAATTAAGTCATTAGTTTAAAAATTATTAACAGCTTCTTTAGTTAGTTTTCCAGTAACTTCTTGTCTAATTCTCTTTACAGAACACTACATTCTCTGTGTTACAGAGAAATTAACTCATCGGTTGAAATTAAATAAAAACTTGACTAATTGATCAGTATCAATGCTTGAGAGGTTGCATCCTCTAGAAATTCATTTAAACACTAGCTGGTCGATATTTGCTTTTTACTGTAGTGCACTGCAATTTATGATTTGCCACCTGAACATGCAGGACTGAAAAAGCAGTTAAATGTGTCTTGTGCTTTATTCAAATATTAAAAGTTAAATTATAATGATTGATTTATTAATTGATTGATTTATTCACTGATTTATTCACTGATTGATTTAGTAATTATTTGATTTATTTTACTGATTGATTTGCCTTGCTAACTGATTGAATAGTTGAATAATTTACTAATCCTGTTTCAGGCTGACTGACTCGGTGACATTTTTTAAATGATTGATTGATTGAACGACTGACTACCGACTGATTGATTGATGGATTGTTAGTATTAACGCGCTGAAGAGTCATGGAGCAATGACCTCTAGATCTCGATTGATTGATGATGGATTGTTAAGATTAACGCGCTGAAGAGTCGTGGATTAATGACCTCTAGATCTCTGCTGGTGACGTCTTCGTCACTCATCTAGGGACGCAACCATCACCCATCCAGGGGCTGTCTGGCAAGTCTTTCGTCTGGAATCTGTCGCCAAGTTTTAACTCTGGTGTCGTCAGATCCTCCGTGTGAGTCTGAAGTAAACCTCTAATCGACCAGCCCTGCCGATGCTAGCTTGAATAGGCATCTTGGTATGTCTTATTTTTAATTACTTGTGTCTTGCTTTATGACTCCTCTATTTCTCTCTCTCTCTCTCTCTCTCTCTCTCTCTCTCTCATCCGAGCTCTATGTTGTTCCGAAACACTTGTAGTCATGATTTCACTTCAATTCCATTATATTTCTTTGTTTGATAAACCAACGTCTCTAGCAAATGCTATATCAACTTGCCTGCATAGGATTTATGTAACTTCATTAATAAAAAACTAATATTTGTGAATTTATATATTATTAATATTTATTACTGATCTGTAAAATTTCTATGGATTTCTTAAATAATTAATAGCTACTAGGTCCTAAAGCTCTTTGTATCATATGTCGAGTGATTTGTTTCTTCACTTTATTAGAAACTCCTGACTGGCTAACTCTGTCCTTAGAGTTCTGGACTCTTTACCTTTCACATCAAGAATTGATGCTTTATTGATACCAGGATATTCCTATTGATTGATATTCCTAATTGATTGATATTCCTTATTGATTGATATTCCTAATTGATTGATATTCTAATTGAATGATATTCCTTATTGATTGATATTCCTAATTGATTGATATTCTAATTTATTGACATTCCTAATTGATTGATATTCCTAATTGATTGATATTCCTAATTGACTGATATTCCTAATTGATTGACATTCCTAATTGATTGATATTCCTAATTGATTGATATTTCTAATTGATTGATATTCCTAATTGACTGATATTCCTAATTGATTGAAATTTCTAATTGATTGATATTCCTAATTGATTGATATGCCTAACTGATTGATATTCCTAATTGATTGACATATGTGCCCCTAAGAAAACTAGTGTGTTAATGTCGTCAATTTAATTGATTCATTGTTTGATTAATTGATTTGATATATATATATATATATATACAGTACATATATATATATATCAAATTAATATATATATATATATATATATATATATATATATATATATATGGGTTGTTTGATGCATTGATTGATTAATTTGATTTATTGATTGATTTATATATTGAATGATTAATTTCATTGATATATTGATTGATTCATTTATTTATTCATTCATTGATTCTTTGATTGATTGATTGATTGGCTGTTAAGGGTGTTAATAGGCGAAAACACGAGATCATCAGCGAATACGTAAAGAAAGCCAGCCACATGGAGACATCATCATCATCATCATCAGCAGCAGCAGCAGCAGCAGTACCAGCAGCGCATCTACGTGATGACTTGATCATCATCAGCAACGACCGAGACATAATCAGCAGCTTGTCTACGGCATCTACAGCAGCTCAGAGGCTGCGAGCAGTTTATCAGCAGCTGCAACGAAATTCGACAGCAGTTTCAAGAACTGCATCGAGAGCGGCATTGGCAGCTGCATCTCAGCAGCTGGGTCGTCAGCAGCTATAGCTCTTCTCTTGTCGTTATGAGAAAACCTTTCTGTAAAAAATATCTCAGAAGGAAGAACTGCTGAAGTGCGGCTCATTAGGCAGTTAGGTAGGATTTCTCTCGTTTGCTTTCATTGTTGGAGCTGTGACGATTCCTGTGGTCATAAGACTTGTTCTTTATTTTATCAGTTCTTTATCGTTTTAGTTTTACCTTTTTGGATGAATGTTGGATAAAGATCCTGTGTCTATTGAGTTTAGTCTTTAATAGAGTTTCACTTTGTAAAATTCGTATTTATAAACATTGTTTCTTTTTTTTATCGCGGATCAGAATAAGCAGTGTTCAAATCCCGAGCTCTCCCTGTCAATGATATTCAATCAAATAAAAATCTGAAGTTAAATTAGCTGTGTATGATAGCATTAGTTTTATTAGTTATGCTGAGGAATTAAAAACTTGTAAATAGTATGATGTGTAGTATGAGAAGCTAAAACAGGAACGAAATTGCTGGTTATTAACTTGATGAAGCGTATTCTTGATAATTGGATTGATTTGTATTCTATGTAGGTTGACATGTTTGATCTTGTGGTGTGTGTAATTACAATAAGTGATATAAATGGCTGTCCTAAAGACTATGAATTCAAAACTTGAATGAGCCGAGTCAATGGTATCCAGCTACATCTGATTATGAATTGATTTAGAAATGATCAGTGATTATTGAGGATGATTAGAGATAAATTGATTAATAGATTAATCTAATTGAGACATGGCTGTCATCCTAAGGTTAAAACATCGTTTTGAAAAGCTCTCAATATCATCTAGAACTGCAGCATCTTCGTATACCGGCGGTATTAGCACCAAAAAGTGCTTGACTGAATCATATATTCTATGATTCAGTCTTAGATGATATCAAGCACTTTTTAGTGCTTAATAATATATTATATTATTATTGCTGTTTACCACTTGTGTTAAGTTCGCTAGATTTTATGCTTCAGTGCGCTCATCATGTGGTCAGCTAATTGATTAATAATTATAATAATAATAATTGATTAATAATTGATGTCTAGGGGGCGTCCAATCTCGGTAGCCCATGTATGTGTGAGAACATCAGCTGCCTTCAGCCCTCAGCAGTGAGACTAGATAATCAGCTGCCTTCAATCAGCTGCCTTCAGCTCTCAGCAGTGAGACTAGATAATCAGCAGCCTTCAGCCCTCAGCAGTGAGACTTGATCATCAGCTGCCTTCAGCCACCAGCTAGTGCGACTAGACCTACCTGTTGAGTACAACTCACTTGACTAGGAGGCTCTCGCTTTGCCTGGTTCGAAGTTGGTCCACTGCCTCGCTACTCTGCCCATCAGTCTCTCACCCGCTGCTCAGGTTCGACAGGGATAGACCCGCTGCTCAGCGCCATCGGGTGAGTCACGGGTGAGTCATCGGGGTGATGAGTCATTGGGGTGATGAGTCATCGGGTGAGTCATTTGGTGCTTCACGGGTGAGTTACGGGCGGCTGTTTAGTGACAGATGGTTGGAGGTGTGATCCGTGAAGTCAGCATATCCTGGAGATAAGTCGATTTTGTGCTTTTACCTAAGATCTCGGGCTGTTATGGCTTTAATTATGATTTATGCGATATTATGACCATTAGCGATGTACGGAGAATGTTGTAAGGTGCTTTATGCGTGATAGTTAAGTATACATGTGCACGCAAATCTTTGTTTCAATAATTCAATGCATTTTTTCATCAAAATTTCTACGGTACCCAATTCCACATTCCACAGTGTTAAGATTTAGATCAGGTCCAAGGTTAAATTATTACTATCTGCTGTCTCACTCATTTGTTAGCACACCATCAATCACTTAATATAACCCAAAAACTTAAAACCTACACTCAGATTATCAACCTAGCCCTCTGTATTTTCCTCCATATATTCCTCACTCCACCATTGCCTCGTCTATATTCACTCCATCATCCTCCAACTCAAAATCGAAAATCAATTTTTCCCCACAATTATTTATGCTTCATCCTACTACATCATTCCATTATCCACTTCAGTTTAAAATCACAAGTCAGACCTGGCACCCGTCCCTCAATAGAGTCCCACAATTGATATTCCACTCCTACCTCACTCCCAACTATCTCACTCTATTTCCATCATTCCATCCATCTCAATCCATCTTCCTCACTCCAACTGCTACACTCATTTACCTCATTTCATCCATCTCAATCCATCTACCTCAGTCCAACTGCTACACTCATTTACCTTATTCCATACATCCCAATCCATCTCCCTCACTCCACCTGCTTCACTCATTTATCTCATTCCATCCATCCCAATCCATCTACCTCACTCCGACTGCTTCACTCGTTTATCTCATTCCACTCATCTCAATCCATCTACCTCACTCTAATTGCTTCACTTATATACCTCGTTCCATCCATCTAAATTCATCTACCTCTCTTCAGTTTCCCCGCCATTATCTAATACAACTTTTCTTTCAAATGTTTACCGAATTTAATTTATTAATTTTATCTATTTATTTTATTCATTTGAATTTATTATACTTTGCCACTAGAGTCTAAATACTACTACTGCTACTGTAATATTAGAAATGTTTTCTCAGCCTCGTGCCTAGCGCTGCTTTTATACAGCTACTTACAACTGCTTTTACTTTTGAAATAGAGCTGCATACAGCTGCGATACTGCTGCTGATCTACCTCTACTTTTACACATACTACATACAGCTGCTGTACAGCTACGATATTGCGGATGCCCAGCTGCTAGAATTCGTCGTGCAAAAGTGTTCAAAATATTGAGAGATTTTGTGTCAGAGACAATTTACTGAGACGATTAATGAAACTTAATCCATCTATCTCAGAATTTATCTATATACAAAATTTATTAGATTAGCAATTTACCCGTTTTTAAAATTCTTTTTCTTTTTTTGCTTCTTTTTTGATATCGTTCAATTATTTCAGGTACAAAGACTCATCCACTTTTATCTGCGATAGTTGAACGAACTTTTTTTACTAAAATCAAATTCGTTTTTCCTTTAAATTGTAATTGTTCTAAAATTGAAGACTCATTTATGTATTTATTCATTCATTCATTTAGTTCGTATAAAAAAGCATCCTTACTCTTTTATATGTAGTAGTTGAATGAATCTTTTTTAAATTTTTATTTTTTAAATTTTTTTACTGGAGGACGTGGTACCGGTATGGGGATGGTGGAGCCGGTTAAGAAAACCTTTTTATTTTGAAATTTTAAAGATAATAATATATTTTAAATCATCCTTAATTATAAATCAGAAAACTTCTTAGCATAAATTCTGAGATAGTTGGCAATAGATGGTTAGAAGGTTTCTATGACATAGAAATTAGTCGACTACCTGATCGGGTACTCGAGATCTTCCTGTTTAAAAGAACCGCCGATATCGAATTTAATATTAGCCAGGTGATCAATAGCCTCTGCCAAGGAGTATTCCTTCATTTCAGGTACTAGCATTTTTCAATAGTAGCCACAATTTACCGAAATTTAGGCCATTTTGAGGAACTAGGTGGCCATTACAACAATGACGGAAACGTCTCACGTGGCAGATAACCTGTGACCCAGAAAACGTCTCACGTGGCAGATGACTTGTGCCGCGTGGCATTCATGTATGCCATCGGGACACTTGCCTTCAGACCGGAGTAAACCGACAGGTTGCCTTGGAGATGGAATTTCTGCTAACGGAACTGCTTGTCCAATAAAGTCGTTCATGTTGAGATAAAAAAGATTCATCACGTACATGGACCACTAGCGTCATTGGACCGGGACCACGTGGACCACAGGGGATCACACTGGACCACATGGGACCACACGGAACCACAGGGGACCATATTGACCGGGTCACTGACTGCTACAAAGATAAATATGAGGCCGTCAAGTGCTGGACTCGTCATCTGAAGCGATTTGAGCCGCCGCATCATCTAAGAGGAGCCCAGACGATGTGCAGTCCACTGAGCTTTCTTTCTGCTGACTCTTCGAGGAGCAGAGCGTCCCCCAGGCTATGAGGCGACCACTGGGTATACTGCATCTACGATGAGACGGTCTAAAGACATGTGTCAGGTAGGGGTAACAAGCCTAGCTTAACGTCAGTTTTCAATCTCCACGCATGTCAGTTACGGGGCGAGCACTGGATATGAGCCCTATACCTGCTGATCCGCAGTCTCGTACCCTGCCTATATGCTACCGGCTCATCAATACAGAAGGAGAAGCAGTGAGATGAAATTCTAAGGATCTTTGAGGCACAAACTGGTCAACAGATAACTCTGCATCAGCGCAGCACTGGAGAGGAAGTGCTTTCTGGAATAACGTGATTCCTGAAGCTCCATCTCTGATGACTAAATGATTGCATTCAAACAAATAGAAATTAAAAACACATTTTAAAAAACCCCAAAATAAACAATAAAAAACAAATGAAGCAATGATAACAAATGAAAAGAACATTAAAAACAAAAAAAAACAAAAAAAATTAAAGCAAAATAAGAAAAAATTCTAAAAACAAAGAAAAGAAAAGCAAAGTCAATAAATTTTTTAATATAGCAACGTGCAAATTAAGACCAATTACAATAGAAAAAAGTAATTAATTAAATTAACAAAATGATTAGCATACTGTTATTTTAATAAAATAGACAATTTAACGATAATAATTCTACTACATTGAAATTGTTAGTGTTTAATATAAATTTGTTTAATTTTTTCTTTTGCTTTTTTCTAATCATTCAACTATTTCAGGTAAATATCTCATCCGCATTTATCTGCGATAGTTGAATGAACTTTTTTTCTGTCGCCTATTATGCCAATCAATAAATCTATTTAATTTAATTTTTAAATTAATTTTATTAATTTATTTTATATTTAAGAGTGCATTCGCTCTTACATATGAAATAGATGAATAAATCTTTTTTATACTGTTTTTCATTTTTTTAATTGGAGGAAGTGGTACCGGTGTATGGGGATGGAGGAGCCGGTCAGTAAAATATTTAATTTTTTTACAATTTTATTTTAAAAATCCTAACAATGGTCTTCTCTGGCCTTGACCTTAATAATATCGTCGTCTGAAGCGATTTTAGCACCGCATCATCTAGGAGGTGCCCAGACGATGTGCAGTCCACTGAGCCTTCTTTCTGCTGACTCGTCGAGGGGCAGACCGTCTCCCAGGCTAAGAGGCGACCAGACCACATCATGTCAGCTAGGGTTAGCACGCCTAGCTTAACGCCAGTCTCTAGGCATATCAGTTACGGGGCGAGCACTGGATTTGAGCCGTATACCTGCTGATCCGCAGTCTGGTACCGTGCCTATATGCTACCGGCTTAAAACAGAAGGAGAAGCACTCAGATGAAACTCTTGAGATCTTTAAGGCACGACTTGGTCAACAGATAAATCTACAGCGGCGCAGCACTGGAGAAGAAGTGCTTTTTGGTATCACGTGATTCCTGAAGCTCCATCTCTGATGCTAGGATAATGGAATGTACGAGCTCCTTGTGATGCTGATTTAGTGGAAAGCCTATTCCCCAACAACCACCCTGAGGGATTTAGGATATCTAAAAAAACAAAAAAGTAACTTCAAGAATTAAGTAAATAAAATATATAATTAAACTAAGAATATAAATGCAAACGCAAATATTTAAAAATATGAAAAAAGAAAAAAAGAAATTTTTTATAAAAAAATCCAAAGCACAAATGAAGTTAATTAAGAATACGATTGCAGATAAAAAGAACATCAAAAACAAAAATAATTTAAAAAATCATAAATTAAAGCAAACAAAAAAAAACAACAAAATTGTAAAAAGAAAAAACAAATGAAAAAACACAAAAAAACAATCAATAAATTTTTGGGCTGCTCTTTTGATTGTTCATATGGCTCAGAGGTCTTCTTGCAGCAACTTATGTGGAGCTCCAAACTGTAGACAATCCTCGAGACCTGGGCGTAACTGGTGTGACTCCTCAAAGTAACTTGTGTGGAGCAGCAAACAAAAGACTCCGGACGTCGGCGACCAAACAGAGTTGCTTGGATATGATAGTCCACTGCCACCAGCTTGCAGAAGTTCAAGGGAAGCTTTTGTCTACAGTCGGTGATCGGCGAAGCGCTGTTGTCAACAATAGACCGGAAGTCATTTGGGTGTCTTGCAATCCTATAGAGTTTGCCATCCTGGATTCGAAGCTGACGTGAGGATGTCTCCTCATTTGTCGTGATGGATTCGATATTGGTGGTGTCCTTGCCTGGAACTCTGTTCTTCTCTGGTCGAACCTCAGCCGGACAACAAGAGTGGACGGCAGCATTGATAAGTCTCTGAGGGGATTACAGGAAAAATGACTTCGAGGCTTCCATGTTCCATGGCAATCTCTGAAAAGCATTAGCATGCAACGCTCTGATGTTTGATTGATCTTCTCAAGCAGTTGAAAAGTCCGACAACTGAAGCTTAGCTACAAACAGTCCTGCTAACAAAGACTGCTAGGATGCTGCTTACTAGTTTAGCAGCATACCATTAGTTTAATAAAATAGAAAATTTAAGGATAATAATTCTACTATATGGAAATTGTTAGTATTTAGTATTTTATCAATTTTTGTAAATCCTTTTTTAATGTTTTTTCTAATCATTCAATTAGTTCAGGTAAACGAGTCATCCGCATTTATCTGTTATAGTTAAATGAACTTTTTTTGTCGCCTTTTAATCAATAAACATAATTTTTCATTTTTAAATTAATTTTATTCATTTATTTTATATTTAAGAGTGCATTCACTCTTACATATGTAATAGATGAATAAATATTTTTTATACCTTTTTCATTTTTTTATTTGGAGAAAGTGGTACCGGTATATGGGGATGGAGGAGCCGGTCAGGAAAATATTTAATCTTTTTTTACAATTTTATTGAAAAAGTCCTAACAATGATCTTCTATGGCCTTGACTTTAGTACAACATTTTGCATTACAAGACTATGCTGAACTAAGAGTAGAATCATCTTGCAGAATAAGCTTTATTTTTCTTCATGCTGTTATATTTAATATAACCCAAAACTATATAGTATAATAACGCCTAACTAAAACAGTGCAAGGAATTATGCCGACGTAAGCTTTACATCGACTAACCCATTGGTGGACTAAGCCTTTATACCGCTTAGCTGCCGGTTTTATTCTGGAGGTCTACAGTTCAAACTGGACACAAATATTTAACTATGTAGCTAAATAAAGAACTTCAGTGTCGGAGATCTAGTTTGCAGATTAATAGTAAGTATATTGTTAACGTAATATTCAATGATTTATTTAGTTTTTTCAAGAATCCGTCGATTTCCTGCAAATGCTATCACGTAACGTAAACTCTATCACGGGCTGGTTTTGGGTGTGCGCCCGAAAGGGCTAGTTGTATGACTGGGTGTAATCTATTGTCTTAGCTTCTGTGGAGCTATGACTATGCCTGGCATAGTTGTATAATTATACAACTATGTGTAATATAACTATAATTATACATGTTAATATACTATATATTAATATGTATAAATATGTCTCACATGGTTACGTTGCGTTTATAATCAATTAATCTCAGTTGTAAAGTGAAAGCTGAACGAACTGGAATAGGCGCAAAGTGATGAGAAATCGAATTGTAAAACGTTGTTTAGAGGTGTTCACGGGCTAGTGGCATAAGGGGATCTTTTTTCACGTTAAGTACTAGTGAGCGATTAATAGATATGGAGATAATATCTGTCTTGAGCTCATTACAAGGTGACTGTCTCGTTTACTTAGTTAACTATATGATAATTTTAATTGTTATATGATATCTTGATATATATATATATATATATATATATATATATATATATATATATATATATATATCTTTATGAGATGGCGGCTTCGTATAATGAGCCATGCAGTCATCTCAGTAGAGATAATTGAGTTTATTGAGCCAATTAGATATTATGAGATGATGAGATATTATGAGATAATTAATGAGATGATAGAGACTTAAGAGGCTAACAAGTAGACTCGCATCTTATTTAGAAAGAGTGAAACCTCTCACATCAGATGACATTTTAGCAGATGATGTTACGAGTTGTAACGCCAGACAAATGAGTGTGGTTGAAATACCTGGCTATTAAATCCGATAATGAATTCCTAGCCAGATTTTATTTAAGTATTTTTAAGCTCATTATGAGATGACTGCCTCGTTTCATGAGTCATGCAGTCATCTCATAATGAGCTAATTAGTGAAATAATTAAATTACAAGATAATTGAACTCGTTATGAGATGACTGCCTCGTTTAATGAGCCATTCAGTCATCTCATAATGAGCTAATAAATATGATAATTAATTTATGAGATAATTGAACTCATTATGAGATGGCTGCCTCGTTTAATGCGCCATGCAGTCATCTCGTAATGAGTTAATGAATAGTTATTTTATGAGATAATTGAGCTCATTATGAGATGACTGCCTCGTTTAATGAGTCATGCAGTCATCTCATAATGAGCTAGTTACGAGAGCATTATCTTCTAACCTTGAATCTCAGTTTAGCTAGGGTCGACATTAAAAAGATTTCTAGCAATTTATGGAGCCTAGGCGCTCACCATCCGAATGCTCTTTCTGATGTTGGTTTGGACGCTAGGACGTTGTCGCGTTTAAATTGCGACACGTGCAGTTTACGGTTGGTCCATTTTTCTGCTACACTGACTCAACTCGGGCAAAATTACACGAGCTTATTATGAGATAAATGATGTAATCATGAGATGACTGCCTCTTTTAATGAGCCTTGTAGTCATCTCATTATGACCTAATAGTTACATATTATCATCTAATTAACGAGATGCTTTTGATGATAAAATTATTTAAAACGTTGTTTAACGGTTTCCTCTTTACACTTACAATGTAATGGCATAACGTTATTATAAGGTAATACTTGACTGAAGCAAGCTAATTATTTCTAAGGCATGGTAGCGTTGACTTCAGCTATTTATAGAATATTGACTGCACTCGCCTCATTATGAGATGGCTACGTAACATAATAATGAAATTAGTTAATTACTTGCGAGATATATGTGGACTCCCTATCACTGACGTAATTGAACTCATTATGAGATGACTGCCTCGTTTAATGAGCCAAGCAGCCATCTCATAATGAGCTAATTAGGAGAAAATAAACAAGTTAATTAATGATATAGTGATTGCCGTTAGCTCATTATGAGATGACTGCCTCGTTTAATGAGCCATGCAGTCATCTCATAATGAGATATTGAGCTAATTATGATATAAATGAGGTTTTTAAGATATATTTATTTCTTTATTGTGGCGCTAATGATGCAGTTATTCGTATTTTTAGCCAAATTGAGGATGTACTAGATTAATTGAAAGTATGTGATGATTACTCTGTTGGCTGTGGTCTCTCTCTCTTAGTGTAGTGCCTACTGGCAGGTTCATGGTACATAACGCCTCCACTCTTCTCTGTCTTCCGCCTTCCTCTTCATTTCCACATATGTCCACATATGAGTGGGTCTTAAATCATCTAACATACCTAATCTCGGCCTGCCCCTGTTTCTTTCCTTCCATTCTACCTTCTATGACCTCTTTTAATAGACCTTCCCCCTTAGAATGTGTCCTATCCATCTCTTTTTCCTATTTCTTAAGACATTTATCCACTGTCTATCTGTGCCAACTCTCTCCAGGACTTCCTCATTTGTAACCTTTTGAGTCCAGCTAATCTTCTCCATTCTTCTCCAAGCTGTGGTCTAACATAACTAAAAGCTAAGTCTATAGTCGATTTCGTTCAATTCTTTATTGGCATAGACAGCCAGGCTGGATTTGAATCCACAGCCTTTCATTTAGAGACAGATGTGGTATAATGTCGACCAGCGGCTGCTGTGTCAGCTGATTATAACGTTGCCACTGATCTCGAGTTTTCTTGTGACTAACTTTTTAATAGGTCACATGACCTAGTTAAAGTGGTAGAGGTGTAATGTTAGATTTGCATATCTGAGTTAATTTAACTCATTAAACTCATTATGAGATGACTGCCTCGTTTAATGAGCCAGGCAGTAATCTCATAATGAGCAATTAATGAGGTGATTAAACTATGAGATAGCTTAGAGCTCATTATGTGATGACTGCCTCGTATAATGAGCCGTGCAGTCATCTCATAATGAGCTCATTAAAGAAATAATTAAACTATGAGATAGCTTAGAACTCATTATGAGATGACTGCCTCGTTTAATGAGCCATGCAGTCTTCTCATAATGAGCTAATTATCTCGCTCTAGTGATCTACCAAGTGGCTGATCCAAGGTACATATTCCTGTTCTCAGTTTGCCTTCACGTTAAATTTCATCAAAGTTACTTCATTTATCGACGAGGTTATTCCTTCAATAAAGGCTCTATGGCCTATACTTATCCGCATCTTAGTGCAGGCTATGGCATGAAAATCTAAGGCTTTTGAGATGCTTTTCATTTGTCTTCCTATGTTTTTGACAAGTGGCCTAAGCTCTGTTTATGATTTGTCCATTCTTCATTGTGTCGGACTCAATACGGGAAGTTATAACTGCAAATGTTAATGACAAAATGACTGCTTTCCTGTGACATATGTGATTGCATTATCAACCTGTGGTGTGAATGAGACTGTTGTGTGCTAATTTGATGTCATTAATTAATTAACGAGGTGCTTTGAACCTAAAATCTAATTTAGCTATGTTAACCTGTAAGGTCATGTCATAGTAGTTTAATGTAAAAGGGGTTCAGACTCGTGGTCACTTGCTTATTGGGCAAGTATGTTATCAACTTGATCAATTTTGAAGGGAGCATAATGTGGAATAAACGACTGATGATGTCTGAAATATTCCGTAAGTGAACTAATTGTGCGATAATGATCGTCTTACAGTTGACCTAATTGAGCTCATTATGAGATGACTGCCTCGTTTAATGAGCCATGCAGTCATCTCATAATGAGCTAATTAATGATCCAATTCATTAGCAGAGGTTAGAGCTCATTATGAGATGACTGCCTCGTTTAATGAGCCATGTAGTCATCTCATAAGGAGCTAATTAATGAATTAATTAAGGATACCGTGATTTCCTGGATCTCATTATGAGATGACTGCCTCGTTTAATGAGCCGTGTAGTCATCTCATAATGAGCTAATTAAGAGATAGTGATGTAATTTCGAGATGATGACAGCCTTTCTAGTGGTGCAAATGATGTAGTTATTGGTTATTTTGAGCTAACTGCGAGGATATCATTGAAAACTATGAGATAATACTATGAGATAATTACTGTGTTGCCTGCGGTCTAACATAACTAAAGTCTTAGTCTATTGTCTATTTCGTTGAACCCTTTATTGTCAGAGACTGCCAGGCAGTATTTGAACCCACAGCCTCTTCGTTTAGAGGCAGACAAGCTACAATGTTGACCAGCGGCTGCTGTGTCAGCTGATTATAATATTGCCACTGGTCGCGAAGTTTCTTGTGATTAATTAATTAATGGGTCACTTACCTAATTAAAGTAGTATAGGTGTAATGGAATATTTGCATGATATAATTTAACTCATTATGAGATGACTGCCTCGTTTAATGAGCCATGCAGTCATCTCATAATGATCAAATTAAGAGATAGTGATGTAATTATGAGATAATTACAGCCTTTCATGTAGCAATAATGATGTAGTTATTGGTTATTTAAGCAAACTGCGGGGACATTATGGGCTAATTGAATATTATGAGATAATTAATGAGATGGCTGTGGTCTAACTCAACTAAATATTTAGCCTATACATTGTCATATCCTGCACGGCAGGGTTTGAACCCACAGTCTCTGAGTTTGGAGGCAGATACGCTAGAATGTCGCCCAGTAGCTGCTGTGTTAGCTGATTATACTCGATATCCTTGTGGTTAACTAATTAACAGGTCACTGACCTAATTAAAGTGGCATAGGTGTAATGTTAGATTTGCATGATATAATTTTACTCGTAATAAGATGACTGCCTCGTTTAATGAGCCATGTAGTCTTCTCATAATGATCAAATTAATTAGTTATTAATTAGCAGAGATTAGAGCTCATTATGAGATGACTGCCTCGTTTAATGAGCCATGCGGTTATCTCATAATGAGCAAAATAATGAGATAATTGATTTTATGCGTGCTTAGCGCAATGAGCTAATTAATAGGCGGCTTGAGATAACAAATTACATTTTTATGAATTATAAACTTAAATAATAAAATAAAAATATTTAAAATGGATATTTATTTTATTGAGAGTTTTCATTTTAAGAACTAGTGAATGTGAATTGAGGCTACAGTCGCATGTCATTTTTCGTTAAAAACTTGGATGCGGATACTGAAGATAGCAATGGCAAACCAGTTCTGCACAGAATATTAAATAAATCATGGACATACATGTAATGTCCAAAAACGTTCTTCCGAATGACTGGTCCATGGTAAATATATTTGTAGTCAGCTATCGCGCTCGTGAAAGAGCACTCTATTCGATCAGTAGGTGACCTTTTAGAAAGTCTAAGCCTTATCAAATACATGTATATAGACTTCAGATTAAAGATTGAGAGGCCCTTCAGTTAGGGCCTAACTTGAGTAAAGAAGTGCTTCAGAATCTAGGCTGCTTTCCAGCCTCTGCAGAAAATGCTAAGCGCTTACTGCATTCTTTGTAGGAGGCGTCGAAATAGCAGCTAAGAAGTGAATGAGAAATTACCTGAGATAAAAATTACGAAAGTGGAAATAATTTAAATGAGATGCATAAATTAAATATTTTCAATATAATTTTTATAGTCTACAGAGGTAATAAAAAACTAATAATCTAAATCACTAATAACAAAACTTAAAAATTAAAACAAATGATAAGAAAATAGAAAAATATATTAATAAAATTAATAAGAAAGAATATAAAAATTTAAAAGAAAGAAAAGACAGATTTAAAATAAATGATAATAAGAAATGTTTGAAGTTCGTTTTCTCTGCCAGGACGATGTCACGGGCTCCCAGATACGCGAGCTATAATCATCAGGTTCCGTCGAGAAGATTTATAAAACTATGCTTTGAAGAAAAATGAGACCATAAACGATGCCAGTACATTAATCATAGTAGCACGTTCAGGATCGATAAGTTTATCCGCGATGGAAGGAGGTTTTAAACATACCTGAAAATAGAAAAAGTATGAGATGAGATCAAGTCGAAGAGATTTAGTTACGATGATACTGAACCTCTTACTATTGATTAATGAAGTTCATTATGAGATGACTGCCTCGTTTAATGAGCCATGCAGTCATCTCATAATGATCTAATTAATGCGCAAATTAATTTCACGAGATTTTGAGCATATTATGAGATGATTGCCTCGTTTAATGAGCCATGCAGTCATCTCATAATGAGTTACTCATATATGAGAGATGATGAGTGAGATAACAAGTGACTTTGTTAAGATTTGAAAAATAAACTTTGAAATAATGTTCTTTAAATGGATATTTATAAAATGGAGAAGTATCTTTTAAGAGATTGTTAATTGAAATTAATCGAATAATATCACTTATCCTTGAAAAATCTCAATTGAAGGTAGCTGATATGAGATGATACAAATGTCGAAATATGAAGATAAAAGGAAGATAAAAATAATTTAAAAATTAAAAATTAAAAAAAAATAAATTATAAAATGTACATACACATATCTAAAAATATCGAAACAATTAAATATAAGGATAACATTGTGTAATTGTAAAAGTAATAGTAAAAGTAATGCTTGAGAGCAGTTTTGACGGGACGAGAATGCTTTAGAGCAGTGTGGACGGGACGAGAATGCTTGAGAGCTGTGTGAACGGGACGAGATTGCTTGAGAGTAGTGTGGACGAGACGAGAATGCTTGAGAGCAGTGTGGACGAGACGAGAATGCTTGAGAGCAGTGTGGACGAGACGAGAATGTTTGAGAGCAGTGTGGACGGTACGAGAATGCTTGAGAGCTATGTGAACTGGACGAGAATGCTTGAGAGCAGTGTGGACGGGACGAGATTGCTTGAGAGCTGTGTGGACGTGACGAGAATGCTTGAGAGCTGTGTGAACGGGACGAGAATGCTTGAGAGCTGTGTGGACGTGACGAGAATGCTTGAGAGCTGTATGGACGGGACGAGAATGCTTGAGAGCTGTGTGTACGGGACGAGAATGCTTGAGAGCTGTGTGGACGGGACGAGAATGCTTGAGAGCTGTGTGGACGGGACGAGAATGCTTGAGAGCTGTGTGAACGAGACGAGAATGTTTGAGAGCAGTCTGGACGGGACGAGATTGCTTGAGAGCTGTGTGGACGGGACGAGAATACTTGAGAGCTGTGTAGCAAAGCAAAATAGGAATACAAAAACTTTTCAATGGATTTTCATTTTCATTGTATCAGTTTATGACCGAATTCAGATATGGTAAAACTAAATAAAAACATTGACATTGGTCGTACATAGCTGTTAACATAACTCTGAAGTTGCACTGAATACTTGCTCATGTTCAGTAGAACTATTTTAATTTATCAATCGAAAAAGGATCGTGAAACATATCTATTTTATAAAACTAATAATCATTTTGGTAGAAAAATTTCGAAGCTATCGCGGCACTGGTATACGTGGAGATCATTGTAAGCTCAGAGGTTAATTACATTCTTAATTGAACTGAATATTGGAAACTGTGTATTATTCACAGATCGATTCTGATCAATTGATCAAATAGCAGGTTTTTCTAGTCAAGCAATCATAATAAGCCAGCTGTAATAAAGACTTATTTTCTATTTGTCGTTATGAAGTATTGGATTACTTTGTATCGCACCTTATTGCTTTCAATGATGATGTATTTCAAAAGGAAATAATAAAATATAATTACAGAAGCAGACTAGATATTATGCTGAACGACTTGTAAAGAGAACTCAAGGTCAAAAAGAAAACGGCAGTAAATGGAAAGAGGCATTACTGAAGATTATGCAGAA
The DNA here is from genome assembly GCA_905160935.1 of Enchytraeus crypticus. Classification (NCBI taxonomy): domain Eukaryota; kingdom Metazoa; phylum Annelida; class Clitellata; order Enchytraeida; family Enchytraeidae; genus Enchytraeus; species Enchytraeus crypticus. The sequence goes on along the minus strand of CAJHZI010000882.1, from coordinate 2,486,456 downwards.
TTAAGCACATAAATATTGAAAGAAGAAAACCGTAGTAAAGGAGTTTTCTATGGTAAAAGAGTTGGATAAGCATGTCGTGTGCTTCGTTCACCTGTACGGATGTGGATTATGAGCGATATGGAAAGAAAATATCAGAAAACTGGAAAAGCTTGTAGGTGTGTTCGAGAAAAAAGGTATAGACAAGTTGGATTCACAAAACTACAAAAAGAAGCAGTTGGAGGGTTGATAGACATAGACGACAAATAATGCACTAAACAATGAAAGGCAGATATGATTTGATTCTTTGAGTAGACGGCAACGAAACCTAGAAAAGACTATGAACACACAAATGTGGTTTGGGAGAAACCTGAAAAAGACTATTAATACTTAAATATGTTTAAGAGAAACCTGGAAAAGACTATGAACACATAAATGTTTTTTAGGAGAAACCTGGAAAAGACCATGGATACATAAATGTGGTTTAGGAGAAGCCTGGAAAAGACCATAGATACATAAATGTGGTTTAGGAGAAGCCTGGAAAATACTATGAATACATAAATGTGGTTTAGGAGGAACCTGAAAAATACTATGATTACATAAATGTGGTTTAGGAGGAACCTGGAAAAGACTATGAACACATAAATGTGGTTTAGGAGAAGCCTGGAAAAGACCATGGATACATAAATGTGGTTTAGGAGAAACCTGGAAAATACTATGAATACATATATGTGGTTTAGGGGAAACCTGGAACAGACGATGAACACATAAATGTGATTTAGAAGAAACCTGGAGAAGACTATGAATACATAAATGTGACTTAGGAGAAACCTGGAAAAAACGATGAATACATAAATGTGGTTTAGGAGAAACCACATTAATAGAGTATACAAATGCGGTTGGGAAGAAACCTGGAAAGATTGGAGTATAGAAGTGTGGTTTAAGAGAAACCTGAAAGATTGGAGTATAAAAATGTGGTTTAGGAGAAACCTGTAAAGATTGGAGAATGAGAAGAGTGAGTATAAAATATGGTTTAGGAGAAGCCTGCAAAAAATTATGAGTATAGAAATGCGGTTTAGAAGAAACCTTGAAAAGACTATGAAAACATAAATGTGGTGTAGGAGAAACCTAGAAAAGGCTGTGAATACGTAAATGTGGTTTAAAAGAAACCTGGAAAAGACTATGTAGACATAAATGTAGTTTAGGAGAAACCTAGAAAAGACTATGAGCACATAAGTGTGGTTTAGGAGAAACCTGGAAAAGTTAAATGTGGTTTAGAAGAAAACCTGGAAAAGACTATGAATACATAACTGTGGTTTAGGAGAAACCTAGAAAAGACCATGAATACATATATGTGGTTTAGGAGAAACCTGGAAAAGAAGATGAACACATAAATATAGTTTAGGAGAAACCTGGAAAAGGCTATTAAATCATTAATGTGGTTTAGAAGAAACCTGGAAAAGACTAAGAATACGTAAATTTGGTTAGGAGAAGCCTTGAAAAGACTAAGAATACGTAAATGTGGTTTAGGAGAAACCTTGAAAGGACTATGAACACATAAATGTGGTTGAGGAGAAACCTGAAAAAGACTATGAATACATCAATGTGGTTTGGAGAAACCTGAAAATACTATGGACACATAAATGTGGTTTAGGAGAAGCCTAGAAAAGACTATGAATACATATATGTGGTTTAGGAGAAATCTGGATAAGATTATGAATACATACGGATTTGTTGATTTTCATAGTTGCAGGTGATCGAGTTCTTGATAGGCTGTGATGATAGGAAGCTATTAAGATTATGCTGATAAAAGATAAGAGGAATTGAGCAGGACACAATTCACTCTGAGGTGTTGCTAAATGAGACAATGTACGGAAGAATAGATGGAAAAGAATAAGAGATGCATAAAGAAAAGACGAGGTATTTTAAATGAAACTCATGGAATTTCGTGTGCTTTGGAAGTTAAAATGAAAACAGGAAATAAAGTCAAATGCTGGAGTTACAGGTTTTGGGTCTGCACTAATAATTTGATAGCAGTGCTTTTTATGTGTAAAAGTTAAACTGGGCAGCCGGTTACTTCAGTTAGGAAACAATGATAACTCTCGTTTCAGAAGTGTAATTGTGGAATTTGTTGTTAGTAGATTCTTCTGTGGCGCATTCGAAGTCTTAATAATGGATTAACTGGATTATTTTCTGAATTCAATCGATTAAATGGATGTAACATATCGATGTCTCAATACTAAAACTGGACCTGCATTGTGCTTCATCTCTCATTTCATCATGGCTGGTTCTTCTTAGCCTGCCGATTGGTAAGCAATAACTGTACTAAAGTGTAAAACCAGCCAGTATTGTCTATCTAATTTGTTGCATGTTAGGACTGTACATTCTATAATACATGTACGTTTTATTGTCAATCGATATGGATATCACACTGAGGGTGATTGTTGCTATGTAACGAATGAATGTTGTATCATCCTGTGGAAATGATACCATTAATTGAAAGAGTGACGAGAAGTGGACCTGCCGCTAGGCAGTACTCTGAGGGTGAGAGAGTTGAGGGGGCGGATAGTGAGTAATCCTACAGTCATGGCTACTTAATGCGTGGGTTCTGTTAAACAATGCCCGTTATGTTTGTGTTTTTATAAAGCCTTACTTCAGCCTAAATAATGATGACAATTTCTACTCTACGCCAATTCTCTGTTAGTCATCGGTTACTTGCAGCAACGAATCAATCAATTTATGAAGATTTAACGTCCGGTTTCTCGCTTGAAGGCATTTGTGACCGGGACATTAAATACTACACAACATTGATATGCTAACATATGGTAAGAGAAAGTAAGATCCAAAACAGTGCAACTTTATAATCTTAAACAAGAGGATCCAATGGTGGATCTTGAGCGGAGATAGTACTAGGTGATATTGCCGATGAAGTTAATGATGCACTTGAACATCTCGTGGCTTGTGAGAATAAATTCCGTGGTATTGGATCTGAGAACTCGAATGACATAGAGATGATCCGATAAAGAAAATCTGTAATCTAAAAATAAAGAATAAAAATAATATATAAATAACTTAATATAATATAATGTATGATGATAGAATATAATAGGAGAATATAACATAATATAATATATTATAATATAATAACATAGTATAATATAATATAATTATAATATATTATAATATAATAGCATAGTATAATATAATATAATATGTGATTACTGCATTAAGGTTTATAAGTAAATGTTTGTATATTGCTAAAAGTTGATTGATATCTTGAAATTTCGCTATAATTCAATAATTGTTAAATATGAATGTTGAAGCAGTCCTGATGCATGAATGTTTAAATGTTGAAGCAGTCCTGATGCATGAATGTTTAAATGTTGAAGCAGTCCTGATGCATGAATGTTTAAATGTTGAAGCAGTCCTGATGCATGAATGTTTAAATGTTGAAGCAGTCCTGATGGATAAATGTTTAAATGTTGAAGCAGTCCTGGTGGATGAATGTTTAAATGTTGAAGCAGTCCTGATGCATGAATGTTTAAATGTTGAAGCAGTCCTGATGCATGAATGTTTAAATGTTGAAGCAGTCCTGATGCATGAATGTTTAAATGTTGAAGCAGTCCTGATGCATGAATGTTTAAATGTTGAAGCAGTCCTGATGCATGAATGTTTAAATGTTGAAGCAGTCCTGATGCATGAATGTTTAAATGTTGAAGCAGTCCTGATGCATGAATGTTTAAATGTTGAAGCAGTCCTGATGCATGAATGTTTAAATGTTGAAGCAGTCCTGATGCATGAATGTTTAAATGTTGAAGCAGTCCTGATGCATGAATGTTTAAATGTTGAAGCAGTCCTGATGCATGAATGTTTAAATGTTGAAGCAGTCCTGATGCATGAATGTTTAAATGTTGAAGCAGTCCTGATGCATGAATGTTTAAATGTTGAAGCAGTCCTGATGCATGAATGTTTAAATGTTGAAGCAGTCCTGATGCATGAATGTTTAAATGTTGAAGCAGTCCTGATGCATGAATGTTTAAATGTTGAAGCAGTCCTGATGCATGAATGTTTAAATGTTGAAGCAGTCCTGATGCATGAATGTTTAAATGTTGAAGCAGTCCTGATGCATGAATGTTTAAATGTTGAAGCAGTCCTGATGCATGAATGTTTAAATGTTGAAGCAGTCCTGATGCATGAATGTTTAAATGTTGAAGCAGTCCTGATGCATGAATGTTTAAATGTTGAAGCAGTCCTGATGCATGAATGTTTAAATGTTGAAGCAGTCCTGATGCATGAATGTTTAAATGTTGAAGCAGTCCTGATGCATGAATGTTTAAATGTTGAAGCAGTCCTGATGCATGAATGTTTAAATGTTGAAGCAGTCCTGATGCATGAATGTTTAAATGTTGAAGCAGTCCTGATGCATGAATGTTTAAATGTTGAAGCAGTCCTGATGCATGAATGTTTAAATGTTGAAGCAGTCCTGATGCATGAATGTTTAAATGTTGAAGCAGTCCTGATGCATGAATGTTTAAATGTTGAAGCAGTCCTGATGCATGAATGTTTAAATGTTGAAGCAGTCCTGATGCATGAATGTTTAAATGTTGAAGCAGTCCTGATGCATGAATGTTTAAATGTTGAAGCAGTCCTGATGCATGAATGTTTAAATGTTGAAGCAGTCCTGATGCATGAATGTTTAAATGTTGAAGCAGTCCTGATGCATGAATGTTTAAATGTTGAAGCAGTCCTGATGCATGAATGTTTAAATGTTGAAGCAGTCCTGATGCATGAATGTTTAAATGTTGAAGCAGTCCTGATGCATGAATGTTTAAATGTTGAAGCAGTCCTGATGCATGAATGTTTAAATGTTGAAGCAGTCCTGATGCATGAATGTTTAAATGTTGAAGCAGTCCTGATGCATGAATGTTTAAATGTTGAAGCAGTCCTGATGCATGAATGTTTAAATGTTGAAGCAGTCCTGATGCATGAATGTTTAAATGTTGAAGCAGTCCTGATGCATGAATGTTTAAATGTTGAAGCAGTCCTGATGCATGAATGTTTAAATGTTGAAGCAGTCCTGATGCATGAATGTTTAAATGTTGAAGCAGTCCTGATGCATGAATGTTTAAATGTTGAAGCAGTCCTGATGCATGAATGTTTAAATGTTGAAGCAGTCCTGATGCATGAATGTTTAAATGTTGAAGCAGTCCTGATGCATGAATGTTTAAATGTTGAAGCAGTCCTGATGCATGAATGTTTAAATGTTGAAGCAGTCCTGATGCATGAATGTTTAAATGTTGAAGCAGTCCTGATGCATGAATGTTTAAATGTTGAAGCAGTCCTGATGCATGAATGTTTAAATGTTGAAGCAGTCCTGATGCATGAATGTTTAAATGTTGAAGCAGTCCTGATGCATGAATGTTTAAATGTTGAAGCAGTCCTGATGCATGAATGTTTAAATGTTGAAGCAGTCCTGATGCATGAATGTTTAAATGTTGAAGCAGTCCTGATGCATGAATGTTTAAATGTTGAAGCAGTCCTGATGGATAAATGTTTAAATGTTGAAGCAGTCCTGGTGGATGAATGTTTAAATGTTGAAGTAGTCCTGGTGGATGAATGTTTAAATGTTGAAGCAGTCCTGATGGATGAATGTTTAAATGTTGAAGCAGTCCTGATGGATAAATGTTTAAATGTTGAAGCAGTCCTGGTGGATGAATGTTTAAATGTTGAAGCAGTCCTGGTGGATGAATGTTTAAATGTTGAAGCAGTCCTGGTGGATGAATGTTTAAATGTTGAAGTAGTCCTGGTGGATGAATGTTTAAATGTTGAAGCAGTCCTGGTGGATGAATGTTTAAATGTTGAAGCAGTCCTGGTGGATGAATGTTTAAATGTTGAAGCAGTCCTGGTGGATGAATGTTTAAATGTTGAAGCAGTCCTGATGGATGAATGTTTAAATGTTGAAGCAGTCCTGATGGATAAATGTTTAAATGTTGAAGCAGTCCTGGTGGATGAATGTTTAAATGTTGAAGCAGTCCTGGTGGATGAATGTTTAAATGTTGAAGCAGTCCTGGTGGATGAATGTTTAAATGTTGAAGTAGTCCTGGTGGATGAATGCTTAAATGTTGAAGTTTCACTTTTTAGCTGTAGAGATAGATATTAATTTATACTACCCGACTAGAGACAATCTAGCATTGGTCTTTTAGTCGCTGCAATTATGTTAACAGTTTTAAGAAGTGCTGCGTCAAATGAGCTCATACGAATGTCTCAATAGCGTAGGGGTAACTTCATGAAGCTTTAAATGACAGATTCTGAGGTGAATTGAACTCTTGTGGGTTCAAATCTCAACCGCGCTGATCTAAGAGTAAAATCTCGGACATACACTGGACTGGTTATACGGAAAATGGACTACATTGACTAACGGTTTAAACATGTGGTATAAAGTGATAGAAAGTCTTCAACCACCAACTGAAATGATAACTTGTAAGTGTAGTTTAACGTCAGTTTCCTGTCTTGTAAGCAAATCAGTGACGGAGCGAACGATTGATTTGAACCCTGCTCCTGCTGATCCGCAGCCAAATGCCCAACCCATAATGATATTGCCTACCATATGGTATTATAAGATGTGATACGAGTAGATACAATGAGTAGATATGATATGAATAGATATGATATGAGTAGATATGATATCAGCAGATATGATATGAATAGATATTATATATGAAATTAGTGGATATGATATGATATATGAAACTAGTATATATGATATGATATAATAAGATATGATATGATATGAGTTGATAGGATATATAGTATGAGTAGATATGATTTATGACATTAGTAAATATGATATGATATAATATCTGGTGTAATATCGTACGATATAATAAACTATGATATGATATGAGTAGATATGATATATGAAATTAGTGGATATTATATTATGTCAGTAAATATGATATGATGTGATGTGAATAGATACTATATATGAAGTTATTTGTTTCGATATGGTATACGATATTAGTAAATACGATAGGATATGGTGATAAGATATGATATAAGTAGATATGATATCATAAGATCTGATATAGTATGAGAAGATATGATATGATATATTATAATTAGTAATATGAGACGATATAATATGATATGATGTTGTATCGTACGATATAAAAATATATGATATGATATGAATAGATATGATAAGACTAGATATTATATATGAAATTAATAGATATGATATGAGTAGATATTATATATGAAATTAATAGATATGATATGAGTAGATATTATATATGAAATTAATAGATATGATCTGAGTAGATATTATATATGAAATTAATAGATATGATATGAGTAGATATTATATATGAAATTAATAGATATGATATGAGTAGATATTATATATGAAATTAATAGATATGATAAGAGTAGATATTATATATGAAATTAATAGATATGATATGAGTAGATATTATATATGAAATTAATAGATATGATATGAGTAGATATTATATAGGAAATTAGTGGGTATGATATGAGTAGATATTAGCAAATATGTTATAGAATATGATATGATATAATAATATACGATATGATATGTGTTTATATGATATATCATATAAGTAGATATGATATGATATATAATAATAATAATAAATATGATGTGATGTAATATGCGAGGTAATAAGATATGATATGATATGAGTAGATATTATATTTGAAATTATTAGATATGGTGTGAGTAGATATTATATATGAAATTGGTGGATATGATATATGATATTGGCAAATATGATATATGATCAGATATGATATAATAAGATATGATATGATATGAATTGATATATATATATATCAAACGAGTAGATATATGATATATATGCTATCAGTAAATATGATATATGATGAGACTATATATGATATGATATGATTGATATGATTTGATAAGAGTAGATATGATTTGATATGATAGGATAGGCTAGGATATGATTTGATTATGATATGATAGGATATGATTAGATACGAGTAGATATGTTTTTAACTTCAGAACTAACTCCGAAAGAAATGTCGTGGTAACTGTGAAACCTCTTCTTATACTATTGTGAATATTAACAAATATTTACTGTTACGTTAGCTTTTCTGATCGGTATTCAAAAGTATAGAACTATGTTTTCATTTTCAAAGTTATACCATTTAGACTAAACGCTATAAATTTAATGTATCTGCATTTTAGTTACTGAATGTAAAACGTTTAATTACTAAAACAGAGATATATTTTGCAAATCTTTATTATAGAGAGTAGAAGTGAGATTAGTAGACCTAATGATGTTTTGAAATTCTGTACCGGATAATATTTTTATATTCAAATGTCAATGGCTTGGAAATGAGATTTCTGCGGAGAGTTAACACTTGAATGTAATTGAGTTGAATTGAATTGAGTTGAATTGAGTGTAATTGAGTTGACTTGAGTGTAATTTGAAATGATAAAAGAGGAACTGGTTGAACGTGGATAGTTTACTTCTTAGGAATGCTGGGAGTTGGTTCAGTAATGGCAGACTAATTCACCATCCTCTGGAAACTGGTAATAGCCATAAATAGTCTTAAATTTAGTTTTAAGTCTCGTAGTGAAATGACTAAAGAGCTTTCGTTGAACTCCCTAGGTGACTCGAATTTGTCTTCAGACTGTACCAGCTTAGCTTCTCAGATTACGACATGATGCAGATCTTTGGCCTATCCTCCTCTGGACCCCTGCCTCTACTCCACTAGTCTAGTCAAGAGCAAACCTGTCTCTTGTTACATCCTGAGAGTAATGATTTTATGTTTTAACATAGAGTAGTAGTTCAATTCATAGTGTTGTGTTGTTATCTACTCGTAAGATCAATCGTGATGCTGATCTCCTCATCTCGTGTTTTCATGGAGATATCCTGACCTGGAAAAACTTCCATCAGCTCAACCACCTCTCGGAGTCTACTCCACAGAGTGTGTGAGTGATGAGTTAGTGTGCGAAGTGAAAGAAGTGCTTCTCATTGCATATTAACCGATCCTATTTTTCAAATTTCAAAGCGATCATTTTTAGTTGCTTTTCATTTTTATAGGGTGATTTTTGTTTCAAAGCAGAAAATTGTCGAAGTTCTTAGTTTCACTTGCTGTTATCCTCTTTGGAAAGGTTCTAATTAGCACCAATCGAATGCCCTTTCTGATGTTTATATTGATCTTAGTGCTTTGTCGCCTTTTACAACACGTGCGGTCCACGTTTAGTCTATTCTCTAGCAACCCGGACACTATACGGTTACAACACGGAGTTTGCTTTCTCTTCCATTAAGAAAAATTCTTTCTTCAAGCAATTTGATCCAATTTTGAAAGTTATGCCTTTGCGCCACTTTAATATACCCTTCTTATAGGTTAAATATAGTGTCCGGTGTGGGTTTCAATTGTCTTCGTCTACCAATATGCAGTCGCCTCTTACGAATTTAAATTGTCTTCATCGTCATTGTATAGTCGCCTCCTACGGTTTTCAATCAGTTGTCTTCATCTGCCAATATGTTGTCGCCTCTTACGAATTTTCATATATCTTTATTTGTAAAAATATCATCCTCTATACGTTAAACTGAATGCAGCATTGCAAGTGTTGAATAGCGCCTTTACAAATAGGAGCAGCACAAGTGACCCACTTGGGCTGAGAAACAAAAACTTTTTAACAATTTCTGCTTCGTTAACGAGGATGAAGCCGTAAAAATTTGAAGTAAATTAAATATGGTAATTTTGAAAATTCATCAAAATGGGATCTGTTGACATGGAATGTTTTGTATTTTGTTACTTTCTAAGATCAAAATTGCATTCTTCGGCTGATGTATTTATAATATCTTATAGAATAATTTTTATTTCGGGTCATGTCCAGTTTTTGATATATGGGGAAGGATCTAACGTAAAAATCTTAAAAAAAGACTAGTGTATGAGTTTCTTTCTCGTTCATTTGTCTGTTAGTCCTTCTTACGAACATCATTGTTCCTTTCTTCACAACAGGATGTAACACTTTATTGTCTTTCGTCCGTCATAATAAAAGCTAAGGTTAAATTTAACGTCGGTTTCTTGTTCGATGGCATGTCAGTGACGGAGAGAGCACGTAGCTTATCTCGTACGTTTATTATAAGAGTATCTCATAAGCTTATTGTAAGCATATCGCATCTTCGGCGTGTACATTTGTTGTTCTCTCCTTCTTTCTGAAAGTCCTTACCTTCTAAGTCCAACTTGTAGTTGCTTGCAGTATGGTAAGCAAGTTCCAAATCTTGTTTCTTTCTTTACCAGTGGAGCTCGCTGGCATTACAACTGTTCTTATACTTACCTCAGCTGTGAAAGACTAAAGACTGTCTTCTAAACATTTGTTTTAATGGAACATCAGTATACATAATTATATAATATAGTTCTGTAAGTTTCAGAAGGCCCACTATGGTTATAAAAAACTAAGATAATATTGTTGTTATTGTTGTTATTATTATTATTATTATTATTATTAGTAGTAGTAGTAGTCGTAGTTTTTTATTATTATATTTCTATTATTATTTTGTATGATAGTCCTATCATGTTAATCTATAGAAAATGGATAGTCAGTGATATTAAATTATATTAAAGAATTGAATATATTAAATACATTAAGTTATACAAGGCTATATTAGCACTACACACATGTACTTTTAGTTATATTAAATAATTTGAAATTATTTAGTAATGTATATATATATGTATTAAAATAGTAAAATTATGTAATATAGTAAAATTATATAGTACAATTATATGTAGATTTATTTAAAGTAACGTTGGTTTCATTTCTGCCTAAGGGCAGGTCCATTACACGTAACTATCTTGATATTTATCCTCAGTATATATGTTAGTCAACTCTTACGTATCACGTACAGTACTCCTGTAAATTTATGGTATAACATATTTTAATTTAATTTAATTTATCTTGTATAACTTAATATTATGTATGGTAGTATAATAATAAATATCATAAAACTTAATATAATATTATTTTCTTATATTATAGATTCATTATATTCTAATATGCATCAGCCGCATCTTTTTTGACTGAGCAAAATAAACAAAATATGCAAAACTCCTTTCACTTCGCGCACTAACTCATCACTCACACACTCCTTGGAGTAGACTCCGAGAGGTGATTGAGCTGACGTAAGTTTTTCCGGGTCTGGACATCTCCATGAAAATAGGAGATGAGGAGATCAGCATCACGATTGATCTTACGAGTAGACAACTACAACACTATCAATTGAAGCACGATTCTATGTTAAAACATAAAATCATTACACTCAGGATGTACCAAAAGACAACAAGGATAAAACAAGGTTTGCTCATGACTAGAGTAGTGGAGTAGAGGTAAGGGTCTAGAGGATAGGTCAAAGGTCAGCATCATGTCACAATCTGAGAAGCTAAGCTGGTAAAGTGTGAAGACAAATTCGAGTCACGCACCTAGGGAGTTCAACGAAAGCTCTTTATCCATCTCACTACGAGACTTAAAACTAGATTTTAGTCGATTTTACCTTAGGTTCAGCGGAAACTATTTAACCACTCCACAACTTGCTGTAATATTACTTGTTGTAATGTGATGTATACGTATTAACGTCCTACCATAGTCAGAGACTTTGAATCACTTGCATTTGCCACATTCTTCTTCTTCAAGTGCCGTCCCCGTTCCAAGCCTGGGCGGTCATGGTCATGTTCCTCCATACATTTATGGGTCTGTCCATTGTTGCTCTGATCATTTGTGTTTCCGTTATCTGCATCCATTTGCTTAGGCTGTTAATGAATGTCATACTCTGAGGACCTCTACTTTGTTGGCCATTTTATATCCGCACTGTGGTATTCTTAACCATTTTGTTCTGCATGTGTCTGAAAAACTTCATCTGCTGGCACTTTCTACTATTCACTAGATCTGGACTAATTGACATTCTTTGTTGAACTTCTTAATTTATAACGTGACATAAAATATGCATAACATTCTTCTTTAGAACCACATCTCTGTTGCCTACAGTTTATTTTCCATAGCAGCAGAGATTGTCCAACATTCATTATCATATAACAATATTGGTTTTATCTAACAATGAAGCTGTTTTGCCACATTAGTAAGAATAAAATAGAGTTTAGCGTCAGTGTCCTGAAGGCACATCCGTGGCGGTTCGAGCATTGGATTTGAACACAGGATCTACTAATCCACAGTGGACCGACCATGCCACTTGCTCAACTCTGACACATAAATTCTATTACTAGTAATATAAACCTTAATCCACGAATATTTTTGATGAACCCCTAACCGATGATCCTTTCGCTTCGTGCATTAGTATTGAAAAAGCTTTAAAAGCTACATGCAATGTTAACGTCATTTTCCTCTCACTTACTGATCCGCGGTCGAATATCTTAATGACATCACCACTGGCTACAGCCAGTGTTCGCTATCATCATCATAATCTTCCCTTGAATTCCAGTTTAACTAGGATCAAGATTAGAATATTTTGTAGAATTTTCTCGAGCCTTGGCTCTCACCAACCCAATATTGGTTTAAATCTTAGTGCTTTACCTTCTTTACAACACGTGCAATCCACGGTTTATTTATTCTTCAGCAACCCGGGTACAACACGAGTTATATCCGGATTGTACCCGTTCTTATGTTTGAAACGTAAGATTATTTGACGATTCTTTGCTCGATTGTTTGTTCATAAGTGAATCTTTTAACTTTTGTGTCATGCGTCTAAAGATCCGTATTCTGTAAAAAGATTATACGGTTAAGAGGTATACCACCGTTTGCATTCAGAAAGGAATGTAGTATTTGAGAAGCAAAACGTTAAATACTATTCATAAGTGAACGCATTAAGTCTCTTAAGGTTTATTCTTAATGAAATTATCAAGAATATATAGAAAGCATGACAGTATTAATTTGATTTACAAATTTACAAGAAAAGATTTTCGAGAGTATTGGTACAAATAAACAATTAATTGATGCGTTAAGAAATGTCTAAAGACCTGCCTAGAACATTTTCTAAGGATGTAATGGATTTATATAATAGGCAATAATGTTAAAACGAAGTCTTGGAAAATATGCAATTCTACTTAACTGGAGTGGTACAAGATTTACTTTGAATTTACGTTTGAATCATAATTTGTTTGATGGTATACTTAATTAAATTTTCATTCTAGTGTCTTTTTCTAAAGGAAGCAGCACAAGGTGGAATGGAGGGAATGATATTTTGGGAAAGACCAAAACTTCTGACTTCTACAGGATGATATAATGATGCATTCCAATGAAGATTTGAAAGAAATGAAGGCAGGTGATAGATAAATGAGAGTTATGCAGTATAATGAAATAGAGAGAGAGAGAGAGAGAGAGAGAAAATCAAATTCGAATCAGATTTGCGATATTCAGCTAAAGATTTCAGAAGAATTTGAATCAGTGCTGGTTGAATAACAAGGTGGTAGTGTGGTTCCAATTAATTAATGGTTCTTAATTCAGTATCTATGAAATAATGAAAATAATAGTGGAGACAATCAAAGGCTTTGAGCAGGATTTAAATGTAGAGGATAAATGTAGTCGTTGATTGGTGTTGATCTCCAGATGACAAAAGTATGCTTGCTGGAAGTGAAACTTGGATTTTAGTGAAATATGGAAGGACTGAAATCTTTTCATTGAGGCAAAGTATGACGATCAAAATCAAAAGGAAGAAAGAGACGAAAGTCTACTGGTTGTTTAAGAAGTTTATATCTCAGTGAATGATGACTATTGGAACGGGCGAGGAATTACAAATATTTGAGTCAAACTCAAACGAATGATGGAATGTGAGATAAAGAAAAGATGGTTTCCCTATTAGATAAAGAAAATATAGTTTCCCTATTAGATATAGAAAAGATAGTTTCTATATAAGAGAAAAAATATAAAATGGCGGAGGAAATAAGCCTGTGTTAAATGCGATATTGTAATGGAAAAAGCTAACTACAATGGACATGCCCTAAGGGAAATGGTTTTGCTAAATGAGCTACTATAAGGTAAAGAAGGAAGGGGAAAGAAATAGAGGAAAAGAGAAACAAACGATTAAATATTTATAATGCATTACTGTGTTTAAAAAATGAGGAATTAGAAGATACGAGTAGTTTTATGCAATATCATAGTTTTATTTTGAGTTACAGTGTTATGCAATATTTCAGTTCTATTTTGAGTTATAGTTTTATGCAATATCTTATTCCACGGGATCTTATTCCATCAGATCTTATTCCATCGGATCTTATTCCACCGGATCTTATTCCACGGGATCTTATTCAACCAAATCTTATTCCATCGGATCTTATTCTGCGGGATCTTATTCCATCAGATCATATTCCATGGGATCTTATTCCACCAGACCGTATTCTACCGGAACTTATCAGCACATGCAGTAGAGGTTAAGGAGGTAAAACCTCTTTCAGTGTAAGCTTCCAGTTTCGAAAGCAATTCAATGGCCGAGCGAGCGCTGGATTTGATCCCTGTACTTACTGATCCACTGGTGATAAACCTACCAATAAATTACTGGTTCATCTTAACTGAAGAGTAGCGGAAATATATAGTAGAAATCTCGATATATAAATACAAGTTTACTTAAATATCAATATAACACTCTAATATATAACATAAATATCACTGGAAACATAAGAATGATATTATATAATTACCATATATTGTAATATAAAATCTTCAGTTCTCTACATGATAAACTACGATGGCATTTATTATATGCTCCTGCTATTATAGGGTCATTTGCGAATACTTGTTGAATATAACCGTCACTCGTGACAATATCGAGCAGTTTGAAGTTAATACTATAGTATAGTCATTAATATATGAGCTCCTGTATTGTATTTACAAAGCAAAGCGAAAACTTCACAGCTAACCGCCTAGAAGTCGCAAGAACTGCGACGTCTGTGCGATTTCTATGCGACTTCTGATTGAATGTCAGTCTTCTATCAGCTCACTGGCTCGATAGAGTGCCAGTGGCTGGGCTAGCACTGAATTTGAATGCTGCACCTCTTGATCCGATATCGGACATCTAGCAAACATGTTACCGGCTTGGCCGTTCAGATGTAAATATGCAAGTGTTGAACCTCTATGACTATTTAATTTGATTTACTTTCAATTTCATTTTTGTCATCATTTCGAGGCTGAAGTAAGGCATTACTAAATATTACAGGCACGGGGATGGGTCATATCGTATAGCAGCGGGGACGGGCTTTTTTGCTATGACTGCAGGATTACTGAATGTCATTGTATGAAGTTATTGCGTTATGTCAGAGTATGAAGTTATTGTATTAAGTTACTGTATGAAGTCATTGTATTAAGTCATTGTATTAATTCATTGCATTATGTCATTGTTTGAAGTTATTATATTTATATTAAGTCATTGTATTATGTCATTGTATAAAGTTATTGTATTAAGTCATTGTACTAAGTCAGTGTATGAAGTCATTGTGCTAAGTTATTGAATTAATTCGTTGTATTAAGTCATTGTGTAAATCGTAATTATAGTTATTGTACAGTATAAAAGTTTAAATTGAGTATAACGTCTGTTGCTTATATCAATGAAAGCATTAATTGAATAATCTCGGATTGAAGCTCAGTATCCGTTGATACGTATTCGTATAACTTACCAACGTCTACTGAACCTTAATCCACTGAATCTTAATCCACCGGATCTTATTTCACCAGATCTTATGCCACTGGGTCTTATTCCAGTGAAAATTATTACACTTGATTTTGTTCCAACTGAGCCTATTCCACCGAACCTTATTCCAACGGAGCTTATTCCACCGAAGCTGATTCCACTAGATCTTATTCCACTGGATCTTATTCCACAGAATCTTATTCCACCGGATCTTAATCCACTGGATCATATGTCACTGGATCTTATTCCACTGATCGCCTGGTGTGTGACTGCTGCTGATAGAATCATTAAGCTCTTTGTGGTTACCAAACCTTATGAAGTTATAACGTATTAGAGCTTACCCGTACAACAAGTGTGATAGACTAACCTGGCTGGTTTTACTATAGTACAGTTATTGCTTACCTACTTCTGCAGAAAAGATGGATCAAACACAGTGCAGGTCCTCTGTTCCGTTAAGCAATCGATGATCTAAAAGCTACAAGCCACGTTTAACGTCAGTTTCCTGTACGATAGCATGTCATTGACGGATGGAGCTTTGGAGTTGAACCCTATACGTACGCTGATGGACAGCTTAAGGACTTGCTATCGGCTCAGCTGAAGTGATTTGTCTATAGACATCGGAGAAACTTTCTAGTGATCCTCTAGCAAGCAATGACAGGTAAACTTTGAGGCAAAGAGAAATCTAAGTCAATTTGTATGCTTCTGAAGCGGGCGTTTGAAAGCTGCCGGGTTTTAAAAAAACTGAGTATTGCATATTTGAATATTAAATTTGCTGACAGTGTTGAGAGCTTAAACTCCGTTACTTGACGTTACGCTAGATTGATCTTGTACTGAACCTTAATTCTTGTTTTTTTTACTGAACTATACAAGACTGATCTAGTACTGAAGTCAACTATACCTGACTGATCTTGTACTAACACTTAGGCCAAATTAAACGTCAGTTTTCATTTCGAATAGCATGTCAATGGCGGAGAGTGCACGGGATTTGAACCCTCATCTACTGATCGTCTGTTAAACAACTTGCCAACACGCCGCAGTCTCAGTACTGAACTGAACTGTATAAGACTTTGAACTAAACTGACTATACTAGACGGATCTTGCACTGAATTGAACTATACTAGACGGATCTTGCACTGAATTGAACTATACGAGACTGATCCTGCACTGAATTGAACTATACAAGACTGATCTTGCACTGAATTGAACTATTCAAGACTGATCTTGCACTGAATTGAACTATACAAGACTGATCTTGCACTGAATTGAACTATTCAAGACTGATCTTGCACTGAATTGAACTATACAAGACTGATCTTGCACTGAATTGAATTATACAAGACTGATCTTGCACTGAATTGAACTATACGAGACTGATCTTGCACTGAATTGAACTATACAAGACTGATCTTGCACTATACGAAACCGATCTGGCACTGAATTGAACTGTGATATACTGATCTTGCACTGAGCTATACTACATGTAGATTGATCTTACACTGAAGCCAAATCTTGTGGTTAGATTACTTAACGAGCTGATTAGAGTGTAAAATCTCAGACAATCACAGGATCGGTGCTTTGTTAACTAACCAAATTGCCATGGAATTTAGACATATGGGCTAAAGTTCTAAATATTATGTATGTGATATCTAACTAACCTTTATAGCGAAAAAGCTAATACCGATGTTTACAGCCAATTTTCTCTCTCGAAAAGAAATTTTTGACTACGGACCCGGGATTTGACCTGGACTGATCTTCTCTGATCCTCTCTGATTCAACACCTTTAGAATCCACATTGGCGCACAATTTAGAGCACGAAAAGAGTTATCCTTACATCAATCTGTTGCGCTCTGTGGTGTTGTGTTGCTAAGAGTTCGGCTGAATATTTTTTTAAAGCTGACTGGATTTGAACTCAGTGCCCTAACTTCAAAATCGCACTTCTTAATGGGCAGATGAGACAACATAGTGATAAATGCAATAACTAAGTGGTAAATGCGAAATGTGTTCTTTCATTCTTGTTGTGATCTGCTGTTCATATTCTCACTCTCTTACATAATAAGCGACTGGTAATAAGCGGCTTATATAATATGTTTAACGTATCATAACGAGGAAGTGGGAGGAGTTACAACACAAATGTTTTGAGTTTACGTTAGTTTCGTTTATCGAGAGTCAGCGATACTGAACCCTGGATCCACTGATCCACAGTCAGACACCTAACCGATGATGCCACTGGCTCGTCTATTCTGTTAACTGCTATTGATTGAGAAACTTGCAACTAAACATTGTCTGTCTGAGATTAATAATAAATTATGAAACAGTTAAGACAAAAGTGGCTAAGATTAAGTAGAAATTTTCTAGCAAATTTCAACGCATGTTGTCATGTTCAAGTCGTAAGCTCGACCCCGGTTCGACTGGTTTTCGAACCCGTGGCGTCTATCAGGCTAGTTTGCTGTTTGATAAATAATATCTGACACCAGCAAATAGAAATGCTTGCGTGGTATGTTGCAATATGCTTATGCTGTTTTGGTCAAATGGTTACGCGGCTTGGATCATTTTGTGGATATAACACGTTGTAGAATCACTGGAAAATCAATAAAAACGTCGTTAAACGTATGCGATTTAATATATTTTAATTTCCTTATTGAATGAAAAATAATAGTCTATATCTACTAATATTTAATTTTAATAATAATAATTATTAATTGTATTGACGTCAATAAACTATATTCTTACAATTGAGAATATAACAAGCCGTTTTAGATGCAGTGATCTTCAAGTCTAAATGTGCCACGTTAGTTTAGGATCACGCTGTATATAACAATTATATGCAACGTTATATATGCCCAATTTCGAAATTAGTTGAAATGAAAAGCTCTACTGAACATGTTCATGCAATCAGTGAACTTTAGTGGTCTATGTTGATTCTTACATGTATGTATTGTAAAATCATTTTTAAAAGGTCTCCTTAAATTGAATTCGATCATAAACTGATACTATGCTTCATTTGTTGAAATTTCTGCTACAAATAGACTGTAGTAGAAGTACCGCACAGTGTACACAATGGGCGAGCTCGTATTTACTCTTTCTTTGCATCGCTCATTTGAAATTTTTGTCTGCTTCATGGAGATTCGAGATTTATAAAATCAAAAACTATCTAATTTGTAACAAACGCTCAGGCATAATTAGTGAGAGTAATGATTTTACGTCCGTTTTTAGCCTTGTATAATATGATCGTCGCTGCAGCATCAATTCGTCCCATGCTGTTTGTTAAAACTTACATAGAAAGATCCTAATCGGTGCCAGTTTGGTGATCAGCAGCTTATTAGCGAAATATCAACAGGTGGACAATTCTCTGTTAAAGCCAATGATGATGAAAGATACTTCTTGATAGGAATTTGGAACGTCTAGCTTTAAGAAGATTCCAAGGCTATTGAAAGGGACATATGCGATATAGCGAGTGACAATGTTTGCCAGTGTTTGGTATTTAGAGAAGAGATAAGCGAGATGAAGAGTGGAAGTGTTTGCAAATGCTTGGTGTTTGGAGGAGAGATAAGTGATATGAACGGTGAAAATCAGTGTTTACGGATGTTTGGAATTTTGTATCAAGAGAGCAAATTTTATAACTCTGGATTGAATCACTTGCAAACCACTTTGGATTGATATTCATGAAACTGGAGTGAGTGTGAGATCTTTGAAACCTCTAAGAAGACTTGGAAGAGAGTTTTAAACACGTTGCCGACGCTTGGTGCAAGATAGCAAACGAAGGAGAAGAAACTAGCGGTAAAACAGAAACAGGAAGGAGTTTTAGATGTCAAATTTTGACTGACCATTAAAATGTTAAAGAAAATTCACTAGATTGAAAAATTGTCTAATTTGAAAAGAGCTGAAAAGAGCTTGGTCTTTGAATTACCAGAAGCTATATACTTGTAGATCCGTTTAACGTAGATTTCCTTAGTTCAAATGTACTGTCCAAAAAGATCAATTGAATTTTTGAAACCGTTTATCATCGCTTTCTTGCGAGCATTCTACCAACCTCTTAGCTGTATTTATTTAGTTATTCAGTTTCTTAGCTCTTTTTAAAAAACAGTTTTCATAATTTTCTGTCGGCGATTATCAGGGTATATAATATTAAGTAAAACTAAAAGTTATGAAATTAATAAACAAAAAATAATATTTATGCATATAAGTTTAACATGTTTATATGATTATTAAATAATATTTACTAAAAGTTGGTTAGGCTATGTTATAAAAATGGGAAATAAGTATTGATTTAAAAAAATAAAAATAAAAATAAATAAATAAAAAATAAAAATTTCATAAATATTAAATCATTAAAAATTAAAATGTAAAAAAAATAAAAATAAAATACACAAGTATTAAAAAAATAAAAATTAATAGAAAAATTTAAAGAAGTTTGAATTAATATTAATAAAACCAAAATTAGATTTTTAAAATTAACTTTTAGAAAATTCGATTAAAAATATACAAATAAACAACAACAAAACTATTTGTGATAAGCTATATAAAACATAAATTATGTGTAGCCCTATATTAAAAAGGTTAATAATTTAAAAAGAAACAAGAGTTAAAATAAAATCTTAAACAGTGCTAGTTCAATGATGGAAAGGCAATGTAGAAGATAATTTAAACTGACTATGAGAGCTGTTGTTCTAAAAATGAACAGATACAAAGATGAGGGAACAAATAACTCGAGACATGGTGGAAAATGAAAAGAGAGACCGCATATTCAGCAGTGAATATTTGGAATTTCATCTAGGTGGGTGTCAGATGAGAGAAGTCTGTATAGAAAATGATTGAGACATAAAAGATATCAGCGAGATGAGATGGTCTTCTAATCTAGAATAGTGAACTACTATTAAGTTATATCCCAGAGACCGATTAACGACGTGTATGTTAAAGAAGCTGAAACGTTGTCACTCGATTCGGCTAGAGAGGAAACGTTTGTGAGTATACAACAGGGCTTGATACTGCAATACTGCTTTTGCAGTTATCAAGTATTGAATAGACTTGATGGATTTGAATGAGGTTTGATATGTCAAGGCCACTAAAAATTAGATCAAACGTAAATTGGGTCCATCATAAAAGGTGCCTATGGCAGTATCGAAAAGACTAAAGGGAAACAATCGCAGGGAAACCATGCTACATATCAAAGACTGAATTGAAACTCCGATAAGGCACGAACTTTTTTTTAAAGGATTAACTTACTGATCGTTAGAGTGTTCTTTCTGGAGCGTGAAAGCTGAATGAATAGGAATATGTTCCATGGACCTGACATTTGGTAGAATTTTAGCGAGAGGATGTACGAGCAAAAACTGATGCTACAATAAGATTTTATGTTTTTAAAGCTCGACAAAAGTCGATTTGAACAGAATCGAGACTAAAGCTGATGAGAGGTACTCTAATGTTTGGTCTAATGCTGAAGCGATACCGCTATGTATCATGAGTTTAGCGGTGAAATTGTTTTCAATCTGCAAAATACTAGTATTTAAAGTTGTTAAAATAACTAGTATAGAATGTTTACGACAGAAAAAGCGATTGACCCGTTACTAGGTATTATAAAAGATGTTGAGAGATTGTAAAATATGCAAATAATTTATTTAGTATATTGAAATAGAATATAAGGAAATGCGAAAAAATAAATTATTATTGCTTTATTTATGCCTAATTGATTATTAGGTCTTATAGATAATTGCAAGGGTGTCTGTTTTTATTTCAATTTAGTTTATTCGAGGTTTAATCCTTATTTTCTGTTGTTGTTTTCGTTATTATTTCTCAGGTCTTGTCTGTTTTTACTACCATGTATTTGTTAAATAGGGACCATATGCATGCATATACATGCATTTGAGCTTCTTCACGGGGCATGTAATTAAGTGATTTCTAATCCGACTGTAAGACAGGCTTATCGGTTTATGAAGTAGGATAATCGGGCTATAAGGCAGGTTAATCGGGCTATGATGCATTGATTATCTTGACATGCTATCGAAATGTGTAAGAAGACTGAAATTGATTGTACAATTGAAAATATGTACAATCGACTGAGATTTGACACTTGGTTGGCTGTGTGAAAAGCAATACGTGAGCTAAGAATGTTGGGTGCTTATTGATTTGCAATGCGTAAGCTAAGACACTTTGATGGCTGTGTGAAATGCATGCAATGCTTAAGCTAAGACGCTTTGAAGGCTTTTTGAAATGCAATGCCTAAGCTATGACGCTTTACTGGCTGTTTGAAATGCAATGCGTAAGCTAAGAAGCTTTGATGGCTGTATGAAATGCAATGCTTAAGCTAAGACGCTTTGATGGCTGTGTGAAATGTATGCAATGCGTAACCTAAGACGCTTTAATGGCTGTTTGAAATGCAGTGCTTAAGCTAAGGCGCTTTGATGGCGTATTGAAATGCAATGAGTAAGCTAAGAAGCTTGGATGGTTTATTGAAATGCAATGCATGATCTAAAACACTTTGTTGGCTGTTTGAAATGCAAAGCGAAAGCTACGAAACTTGGGTGCTTACTGAAATGCAATGCGTGAGCTAAGACTTTTGATGGCGGTGTGAAATACAATGTGTAAGCTAATAAGCTTTGGTGGTTTATTGAAATTATGGCAATCAAACTGACTGCAAGCTGTTTCGTGAGTCTTTGACTGCGAAATCGACTTCTTTTAAAGCCTATTAAAATTGCTGGGATTTCGCTAAAGTGGTGAGTTATTGAGTCATTCACTGAGCTACTGAGACATTCGCTGAGCTATTGATGCAGCCACGTAGATATTGAGAAATTCACTGAGCCATTGAACATTCACTTAGACATTGAGACATTCACTGAGCTATTGAGACATTCACTGAGCTATTGAGTCATTCACTGAGCCATTGAGTCATTCACTGAGCCATTGAGTCATTCACTGAGCCATTGAGTCATTCACTGAGCCATTGAGTCATTCACTGAGCCATTGAGGCATTCACTGAACCATTGAGTCATTCACTGAGCTATTGAGACATTCACTGAGCTATCGAGTCATTCACTGAGCCATTGAGACATTCACTGAGCTATTGAGACATTCACTGAGCTATTGAGTCATTCACTGAGCTATTGAGACATTCACTGAGCTATTGAGACATTCACTGAACTATCGAGGCATTCACTGAGCCATTGAGACATTCACTGCTATATTTAGATATTCAATGCAAATACTTAGACCGACTTGAAGGCAAATTGAAAGAGAAAGTTAGCTAGTCGTGTGCGTTAACGACTGAGTTTACCTGGTTGTTGGTGGCTTATTGAAATATGCGAGCTAACCTTGTTTGATGTATAATAGCACATTGATAGCTGTTATGATTTGGTACGTATGTATGTGTTAATCTGTTATATCTGTGCCACTGAAGAATAGACCAACCATAAACTGCACGTTTCATAAGAGGGCAAAAGCTAAGGAAAGCATAGGTAAATCACTTCAGAGGTTATATTATCCTTGAGCTATAGGCCACACTAAGATGTTTATAAGACTTAATTTTTTACGAAGCTACTAACTCTTAATCGATGTTGTGTTCTTTATGGAGCGAGAACATGAGTAGGAATTTTGTGCCTTGGAGCTGCCACTTGGCAGGACACTTGAGAGAGGGGGGGAGATAATCCATTGACCGGGCGATTGATGACTAATCCAGATCTAAGTAATTAGGCATCGACAGAGCTGACCGGGTGATTGATGACTAATCGAGGTCTTTGTAATGAGTCATCGACTGAGCTGACCGGGTGATTGATGACTAATCGAGGTCTTTGTAATGAGTCATCGACTGAGCTGACCGGGTGATTGATGACTAATCGAGGTCTCTGTAATGAGTCATCGACTGAGCTGACCGGTTGATTAATGATTAATCTGAGTAATGAGTCATCGACTGAGCTGACCGGGAGATTCATGACTAGTCAATAGAGGTCAATGTAATGAGCCTTCGACTGAGTTAACCGGGTGATTGATGACTTATTGAGACATAATGGAGTCTGAACTCATGGTTTTTATCACCCTGAGACTATAAATAGGATAATAAATAAGAGGAAAATAAATGAAAATATATATAATAATATATATTTCATTCTCATCCTATATATATAATAATATATAGGATAAGAATGAAACCATGTCACAAGGCCTATAAATAGTATTTAAACACCTTAGGTTAAGATTACATTAAGTTTTAGTAAGGGCTTAAGAAATTTTTGATCAAATGAGTGAAGTTACTGAGTTTGATATTAGACAATGAGAAGGAATAATATACCGTGGACGCGCCACTTGACAGAGCGCAAGAGAAGACTAAAAAACCGTTTTTTTCGCGTCACTCATCTCTCAGACAGGCATGAGTGTCGGGTCAAAACATTATTGAATCCAGGAATTAGAATCCTAGCCGATACAGTCACAGACTCCGCTCCGATAAATTCACAATAATAGATAAATTATGTAATTATGATATAATTGAGCTCAATATAAGATGACTGCCTCATTGAATGTGCCATGCAGTCATTTCATAATGAGCTAAGTAATTAATTAATTTCAGGCGATTTAGAGCTCATTATGAGATGATTGCCTCGTTTAATGTGCCATGCAGTCATCTCATAATGAGCTAATTATAATCTAATTAATGCGTCAATTAATATCGAGAGATTTAGAGTTCATTATGAGATGACTGCCTCGTTTAATGAGCCATGCAGTCATCTCATAATGAGCTCATTAATGCGTCAATTAATATCAAGTGATTTAGAGCTCATTATGAGTTGACTGCCTCGTCTAATGAGCCATGCAGTCATCTCATAATGATCTAATTAATGCGTAAATTAATTTCACGAGATTTAGAGCTCATTATGAGATGACTGCCTCGTTTAATGAGCCATGCAGTCATCTCATAATGAGCTCATTAATGCGTCAATTAATATCAAGTGATTTAGAGCTCATTATGAGTTGACTGCCTCGTCTAATGAGCCATGCAGTCATCTCATAATGATCTAATTAATGCGTAAATTAATTTCACGAGATTTAGAGCTCATTATGAGATGACTGCCTCGTTTAATGAGCCATGCAGTCATCTCATAATGAGCTCATTAATGCGTCAATTAATATCAAGTGATTTAGAGCTCATTATGAGTTGACTGCCTCGTCTAATGAGCCATGCAGTCATCTCATAATGATCTAATTAATGCGTAAATTAATTTCACGAGATTTAGAGCTCATTATGAGATGACTGCCTCGTTTAATGAGCCATGCAGTCATCTCATAATGAGCTCATTAATGCGTCAATTAATATCAAGTGATTTAGAGCTCATTATGAGATGACTGCCTCGTTTAATGAGCCATGCAGTCATCTCATAATAAGCTAATTAATGAGTTTATTAATTATGATAGCTAAGAGCTCATTATGAGATGATTGCCTCTTTTAATGGGCCATGCAGTCATCTCATAATGCGCTGATATGATAGAGTTGATATGGGATGATGTTGATGATGTAGTACTAGAGATTACTTCGGCCTTGGTTTATGATAGATTACTCGGCTCCGTAATTGTGGCAGGGTTGATTTGGGCCCAGGATTGTAATAGTTTACCCGAACCATGCAGCGTGATAGAGTTTAGTCGGGCCCGGGTTCGTGATAGACTTCCCGGGCCCCCTAGGATACGTGATAGACTACCCGGGCCCGCTAGAGGATACTTTACATTACGTGATAGCATCTGCATTAGCTAATCGTATTCACTAGGTCTCTGTTTAAGACGATCTGAAGGTTTTGAACGGATCTTTGACTTCCGATTTATCTCTCTATAATCCCATTTAGCTGTGAATGAGTAAGATGATGCTGATGCGATCTTCAAGTGCTGAACTGAGAACTGGCTGACTGTGTAACAGTCACAAATCGTTTTAGCAAAAGAGTTATTCGTGCAGGACCCTGTTGTAGATTTCAGGAGCCTCAATCTGTTCTGCTTCAATCAGGAGCCTGGTGTAGGTCTTAGGAGCCTCAATCTGATAGGCCCGGGTTTACGATGTATTACCCGGGCCCTACTTTATGACAGATGCGATGGGCTCGGGTTTACGATGTATTACCCGGGCCCTAATTTATGACTGATGCGATGGGCCCGGGTTTACGATGTATTACCCGGGGCCCTAATTTATGACACATGTTATGGGCCCGGGATTACGATGTAGTACCCGGGCCCTAATTTGTGACAGATGCGATGGGCCCGGGTTTACGATGTATTACCCGGGTCCTAATTTATGACAGATGCGATAGGCTCGGGTTTACGATGTATTACCCGGACCCTAATTTATGACGGATGCGATGGGCCCGGGTTTACGATGTATTACCCGGGCCCTAATTTATAGATGCGATATGGGCCCTTATACTACATTATCAACCCAGGTCCATATCGAATCTATCACAAATTAGGCCCGGGTTTATAATGTAGTATCCGGGCCCTGGTTTAGAGTCAAGGTGGGCCCGGGTGTACGATGTATTACCCGGGCCTTGAAGTGTAGTAGCCTGGTAACATGTGGGTTATACTCCGGCCCTGTTTTTAATGGATTACCCCGGCCCTGCATCTTGACAGGGGTTTTTTTGCCATTTTTATACTTAAATATCACAAAAAAATAAAAGTGACATAAAGAATCAAAAACTTCTAGCGAAGAAAAATTATACAAAAATCATGAATAAATAGAAGTCTTCAGAAAATAAAAACCAACAACATAATATTACAATAGGAACAAAAAATAGTAACTACCAACAAATTTAAAAATGTGCGAAGTGCAAAACGAGGCCGTCTTCAAATCAGAATTAGAATACTAATGAGGAATGAAAGTTAATTCAGCTACATGACTGGAGCTATCTTCAGGAAGATGAGCCGGTGGAATATCGGTTACGTGCCTGACTGCGGATCTGTAGATACAGGGTGGGTGGGTCAAGTTATTGATTGGTGGGGCAAATCCAGTGCTTTCTCCGTTGCCAATATGCTTTAGAGACTGAAAACTGACGTTAAAATAGACTCAAAGCAGAGCTCTTCCTCAGATCTGTCAGTCACTTCTGACTGAAACTGTCAATCACTACTGACTGACACTGAGTGTACAGATGTGTTGGTCGTCGGAAAACAGGATTACAGTCGGAATCTGGAAGTACAAACACGCAGCGCCGCGACAATACCGAAGCGCCGCGCAACACTAAAGCACCGCGCAATATTGACTCGCCTGTCTGTAGATATGCGCTTAGATATGCGCGGGAAAGTGGTGGCGCTAGGTTGTAGTGTGTTTAACGTCATTGTTCAGAAGCACAAGGCTTCTCTTCAAGACGACTCGACACACTCGAGCTACCGGCACAAAGATTAAGGTAACGTAAGTTACTTGAAGATTCAGACCTAATAGTGGTGGCGCCACGCTATAAATTGGAGGTTAAATGGTCACGTCCCATGGAACGGACTTTACCTAATTGATCAGGTTCACTATAGCGGACACCGAGGAATGATGAGTACAATAGAGCGGACACCGAGGAATGATCGGTAAAATAGAGCGGACACCGAGAATCAATGGCGCATAATGTCACGTCGTGCTGGTTATCTCTTGCTTTGGCAAGTGCTTACAATGCTTTACTGCGCTATGGAACGCTTTACCAAGTACTTACAATGCTTTACTGCGCTATGGAACGCTTTACCGAGTACTTGCAACACTTTACTGCGCTATGGAACGCTTTTACCAAGAAATTATAATGCTTTACTGCGCTATTGAAGCTTTAGCATGTACCTAAAATACTTTACTGCGCTATTGAGCGCTTTAGCAAGTACTTATGATGCTTTACTGCGCTACTGAAAACTTCAGCAAGTACTTATAATTCTTTACTATAATTCTTTACTGCGATATTGAACGCTTTATAGCAAGTACTTATTATACTTTACTGCGCTACTTAACTCTTTAGCAAATACTTATAGTGCTTTTCCGCAATATTGAGCGCTTTAACAAGTACCCGCAATGATTTACTTCAATAGTGCTACTTTATTGTAAAACTAATTGTCATTACAATTATAATTACTGTTATTATTACTATTATTATTATTATTATTATTACAAGTATTTTTGTTTTTATTATTAATATTTTTGGAAGTATATTATACTCTTTACGTATTATAGTTTCTTATTATTTTTGAGTAAATTATTTATTATTTCAATACTCTGTGACATTTTCCTACCTGTTGTCACAGGTAATGAATACAATTCCTGCCATATATACGAAAAATACACTTGCTATTCTTTAATCCTTTAATACTTCGCATTTCTTTTCCATCTTCCATCCGAATATTTATTTCGTTGTTTTCAAAACCCTTAAATTAATCATTTTCTTAACAGTTTCCATTAATCATCTAATATTGTATCCTAGTCCTTCCCTTGATGCTTCAATTAAATCTTGCCTCCATTAGTCCCCATCCATTAAATCATATCCATTGAATCGTACATCAACTGAATCTCAATCCATTGAATCCTACATCCTTTGAATTTCTGTCCATTAAATCCTACATCCATTGAATCCTACATACATTAAAGCATCTACATCCATTAAATCCTACATCCATTGAATCCTGCGTCCATTGAATCCCATATCCATTGCATCATACATCGTCCGTTGAATCATACACTCATTGAATTCCCAACCATTAAACATACATCCATAGCATCACCATTCTTTAAATCATATCCATTTCCATTAAATTATTAGTCCATTAAACCATCCATTAAGCCACCAATTCATTAAACCATAGCTTCAATAAACCACCGCCTCTAAACCGCAATGAATTCTCACCGTCCTCATATTCGTGTTGACCAATGAGTGGGTCAGTATTGTAGGCAGTAATTTAAAATTGGGCCAAACGAAATAAAATCGAAATAAAATGCATTTAGGTTTACTGATAGTTTTTTCTTACCCTTGTCACATTGTTTTTCATTTTCCCAATTTTCACTCCTTTCCTTCAAAAGTATTGAAACAAAGAAAGATCGCCCTGCACTATGGGCACCCAAGTGAATTAAGAGGCGTGAACTTTATGACTGTCGATTGAATAACTGTTATCAGCTCTAGACGCGCCTATATAGCACTGCGTGCACATGTGGAGTGTGGGTGTGAGGAGGCGTGCGAGTAATAGAATGAGTGACAATCAAACAGTGATTGTAATTAAAGCACTAATTAATTAGTGGCTAATAAAAGCACTAATTAATTAGTGATTAGCGCTTAAATGTTGCGCTAGCGGCAGCGGCAGCGTGTGATTGAGTGTGTGTATGTGGCAAGGCGTGAACCTACAGGATTATGTGTGAGTTTCTCTTGGTGTAAATGTGTGTGTGCACGAGATTTCTAATACTGTAGTGATACGTACAGTTTTGAGTTCAGATGTACCTACACTAAGATTTCTGCCTATAATAAAATTTCCTAGGACATCTGAACTATTAGAAACTGATTTGTAATGATGAAATTATGCTGCAATACCTTTGAAGGTTATATTACTACAGTAGTGAGCCTATTCCGAGATCTTTAGGTATTTTATAAGCACAACTGGTTTCATGTTGAGTATACTGTTGCTAAATTGTGACAAACTTAATCTATCTCTGCTAAAGCGATAAGGCTATTATATTTCAGATGATCTGCTATGATTTACTTATTGATTGTAAAAATATTCAGTCTGTTGGACTGCTATGTCCATGTAACTCATGCCTCTAGGCCAGAAGCTGCTACATTACTGCTGCTGCTGCTGCTCATGATGATGATGATGATGATGATGATGCATGATGACGATAAGGATGATGATAATGATGCTATAAGAAAAGCTGATTAACCTCTTATGTCGTTGAAACTCTTGTAGTGAGCATAATATTTGTAAATGTGGTGATGAAATGAGATATGATGAATATAGTGAGGAAAAGGTGAAGCCGATTTATAGTATACGATACTGATGATTATGATAAAGAAAAAAATAAGGTATACTCCTGTAATGCTAGCAGTGAATATAATCCTGTGAAGTAACTGATGAAGAGGTCAAAAACAAGAGGCAGTGGAAAAATGAATATGGAAAAGAACGGAAAGGATTCAAGAGAGAGAGAGAGAGAGAGAACTGGAGAAAGATACAGTAAATAGGAAAACTACTTTTAACGCCAGTTTCCAAACTCGAAAGCGCTGACAGTGGCGAGTGAGTGAGAGGGTGGTGAGCTGAGAGAGAGAGAGAGAGAGAGAGAGCGATAGAGAGCTATAGTGAGTGAATGAATGAGAGAGAGTGATTCTGAGGGAGAGAGGGGGGGGAGAGAGAGAAGGAGAGAGATTGATTTTGTAAAATAAATTTGTTCTGAAATTATTTATTCTTAACGTGTTTTCTATTTTCTACTGTTGTTCGTTTGTGAGTGAGTGAGAGAGAAAGAGATTGTGAGTGTGAGAGGGAGAGAGATTTTTAAATTTGTTCTGAAATAATTTATTCTTAATGTTGTTTCTGTTTACTACTGTTGTTCGTTTGTGAGTGAGTGAGAGAGAGAGAGAGAGAGAGAGAGAGAGAGAGAAAGAGATTGTGAGTGTGAGAGGGAGAGAGATTTTTAAATTTGTTCTGAAATAATTTATTCTTAATGTTGTTTCTGTTTACTACTGTTGTTCGTTTGTTTGTGAGAGAGTGATAGAGAGAGATATTGTGAATGAGAGGGAGGGATTTGTTTAATTTGTTCTGAAATAATTTGTTCATAGCGTTCTTTGTAATTGATATTTGTGAAGTTGTAGTGTTTATCGGGCTGCTTAATGGGCAGGTAATGAAGTGGACACGGTATCTGCCGCACCGTGTCCACTTTGACCTGCTCATTGACCAGTTAACCCGTATTACGAGCTGTTTTTGCTGTTTTTCTCGCCGTTATAGTTTTTGTTGTTGAATAAAAGTTTTACTCGTTATTTCGTATCTCGTTCGTTTGTGAGTGAGTGAGAGAGAGAGAGAGAGAGAGAGAGAGAGAGAGATTGTGAGAGAGAGTTTGTGTGTGATTTTTAATTTGTTCTAAAATATTTATTCGTAGCGTTCTTTGTAATTTATACTTGTAAAGTTTTTATGTTTATCGGGCTGCTTAATGGGCAGGTAATGAAGTGGATACGGTATCTGCCGCACCGTGTCCACTTTGACCTGCTCATTGACCAGAATACTCGTGTTTCCAGTTGTTATTCTCACCGTTATAAAGTTTGTTGTTCAATAAAAGTTTTACTCTATATTTTGATTCTCCTGTTTGAATTTAAGATCATTGGCAATTTTAATAATAATTAAGTAATGCAAAGAATTTAACGTCGGTTTCCTTAAGCGGAGATGATTTCAAAGAGTAAACGTATATCGTATTACTCAGCAGTATCATATTAGGCCTACTTACAGAAAAGAGTCTTCAGTAATTTTTCTTCTTCTAGTGCCTAACAGCAGGTTCTCGGCCAATAACTCTTATATCCAATTCTATCCTCTGCCTTCCTTTTTCATCTCTGAATATGAATTTGTTATTAGATCATCCAGCATCTCATGTCTCAGTCTTTCTCTAACTCTTTGCCTTACATTCTTCCTTCTATTGTATCTTTTAGCAAACCATCACCGACCTTATAGTATGTTCTATCCAGTATTTCTTTCTATTTCTTATCATATTTATTAACATTCTATCTGTACCAACTCTTTCAAGAACATCTTCATTTTGTAATTTTTCAGTACAACTAATTTTTTCCATCCATCTCAAAAACTTCTCCTTCGCAGTATATTTATCAAAGGCAATTTACAATCATTAAATTCATTTTCCCTATAATTATACAATTGCAAGATAAGGATTCATGAAAATGTACAGATTCTATCTAGTTTTCCAAGGGTTAGTTTAGTATAGACATTTAGTTCTACAATAGATTCGAGTTATATATTCTGGTAACAAATTTCAGTTATTGAGTCCCTGGACGTGATAATCACTGTTAACGTTAATAATCGGTGCTACTAGTAGACAATAATACGAGACACAAGATAATACAATACGGGCACTACATAACATGAGACACTAAATATCACGAGACACTAAATAACACGAGACACTAAATAATATTTGAATATTATTAGACACTTAATAACATGATACACATAATATCACGAAACCCTTTATTAGCACGAGACTCTAAAAAGACACACTAAATAACACGAGACACTAAATAACACGAGACACTAAATAACACAAGACACTAAATAACACGAGACACTAAATAATACGAGACATTTAATAACACGACACACTAAATAACACGAGACACTAAATAATATCAGACACTTAATGACATTTAATAACACGACACACTTAATAACACGTGACACTTAATAATACGCGACACTAAATAATACGAGAAACTAAATAATATCAGACACTTAATAACACCAGACATTTAATAACACGACACACTAAATAACACGAGACACTAAATAACACGAGACATTAAATAATGCGAGAAACTAAATAATATCAGACATTTAATAACACGAGACATTTAATAACACGACACACTTAATAACAGGAGACACTTAATAATACGCGACACTAAATAACACGAGGCGCTAAATAATGCGAGACATTTAATAACACGAAACGCTCGGCGCATGCAAGAACACAATCGAGACACTCGATAACACAAATATAAAAAATTCTTAAATAAATTAAAAAAAATATTGTTAACGTTAGTTTCCTCACTCGAAGGCGATGTCAGTGACGGACGAGCCCAGGATTTGAACTATGCACATACTGATCCGCGGGATTATTAATTATGCTTATAATATGCATAATTTATTTTAATAATATAATATACTTGTTTCTGATCATACTGATAATTAAAATATAAATAGATACACTCTCAATATAATACAAAATACAGGATACAATACAGGGTACACGTTGCAGAATTGACAGTAATTAACTGAAATGTCTCAAGAGCTCAGAGTGTAGAGCTGCTAAAAAATATCATGAAATTTTAAGTGACCAATCTTGAGGTAACTTTAAGCTGTAACGTTGGTTCGATTCCCGGCCGAGTTGCACATATAGCATAATATGACGTCCCTGACATCATCCTGGATGAGGAAACGAAACGGACGTTAAACCTTTATTATTATTATTATTGTTATTATTATTATATACTAATTCCCTATATTATTGAGTCTCTTATTTTCTATAAGTATATCATATCTCTAAAATTGTTTTGTTGTTTTGATTGTGATTAATTAAATTTAAATACTTTTGCATGCTGTTTTACATGTACTGTTCAGTTACCTTCAGTACAGTACAGTAGTAGCTACATAATACGAACCACCCGCCTTCTCTCGAAAAGACTGGGACCTGGACACCCACCAGTTAAATTATCCACTGATCTTTATGACTCCCCACATTCAAATATGTAACAAAATTATTTACTACCCTGAATATATACAATATTTGCAAAAGCCTCTATGTAGTCTATTTCTAAGACAATTTGCAGCTGTCTCGATTTACAAAAGTCTTGATTTACAATTTCTATAAGGAAATTCACCTACAATACTTATTTGTAGCCCCTCCTATGCACAATGCAAATGAGTAATATTTATACAGAAATATGCAACAATCTACGTGTATATGTAATATATTTATCATGTACTATACAACAATATCCCTGTGTTGTGCTCGGGTGTGGTTGGACCATTGCAGAATAGGGCAACCGCAAGCAATCTGCTGCGTACGTAAGAAGCGACTAAGGCAGGAGCTGAGGATGGCAAGATGGGACCCACCTCACCATGAAATATTTTCCCCCAGGTTTAAATGGTAATTAATTCATATAACTGAGGAAGACAAAGGGAAGTCACCTCAGGAGCCATACTTTCCCCAAGCTATAAGGTGTATATAAGGTGTGGATAAGGCATAGACTTTGTGAAGGGATTAACTTGTTGATCTAAGGAGTGCTCATATGAAGCGAGAAAGCATACTTGGAGTATGAATATGTTCCTTGAACCTGCCACTTGTCAGTGCACTGAAGACGAAGACTATACAACAGCCTATGCGTACAATATAGGGCTATATTTGTAAAGTAATATGCAACGCTTAGCGCGCAGGTAATGTAAAAAAGATATAAACGACGTACTGCACCTGAGACGGCTGTAAATAGCAGATAACGTGTATATTCAACTGACTTAGATTGGGCTAAACAGGATTTATTTCTCAGGGGATGACGCCCCTGTCCAGAATTATTAGCAGAAGCTGAGGAAGGCATAGGGAGCCAACCTCGTCATAAGCAGAATCTCAAGAGTAATCAAAATGAATTATATAGATGATTTAGAGATTGACTTGTAGGCCTACCTGTACGTGGACATGAAGAGGAAAACGGAAGGCAGAGATTAGTGGAGGCGTTATATACCAGGGACCTGCGAGTAGGCAGCGCACTAAGAGAGAGAGAGAGAGAGAGAGAATTTAAAGTGTACGTTCTTAATTAGAATTAAATCGAGTAACTGACTTAACTAATTTAAAAGCATGCAAAACTTTTCTATCAGGGTAGCCCTATAATTTGTTTTCTTAAAAACATTCAGAGTACTTTTACTATGTACTACTTTTTAGTTGTGTACTTTTACTTTTTACTTAACTAAAATTCTGCTAAAGTACTTTTTACTTTTACTTTTACTAACCATGCATTTACTTTTATTTTTACTTAAAGTATTTTGTTGAGTATTACTTACAACACTGCCTATATATAGGCCTATATATACATATATTAAGATAATACGTCATATATATATAATATATATATATATATATATATATATATATTCATATATATATATATAATATATATATATATATATATATATATATATATATATACAATGTATATGCATCATATATATATATGACGTCATATATACGTCATATATATATATACGTCATATATAGTCTATATATTCGTCATATATACGTCATATATATATACATATATATATATATATATATATATATATATGAGATTATATGATCTTATCCTACATGCGTGATAGCTTGGCCTACAGGCTATTTTTATTACATCAATTATATAAGTTATATTAAAATTCATAGTTTAAAATAGGCTAAGATGCGAGACAGCTAGGCCTCAAGCCCTCCATGCTGTATTTATCATATTCATTATATAAGCTATGTGAAAACTCGATCATAGTTAAAATGAAGATACAAACTTTAATGTATAGAACTTTAATAAAAGGTGTTTACTTTGAAAAATCACCATAATAAATATTTTTTCATTCGTTGGAGGCTCCATCGTGCAATATTATACTTGATTGTTTTGCGGAATGTAACTGCAATGTGGTTGAAACTCAGTAATACGCGAGTTGAAACTAGAGATGGGAATTTTATGTATTTCCAGAGTTCGGGTTCGGTTCGGTTAGCAGTTGACAGTTTGAGAGTTCGGCCAATCTCAAAACATGAAACATATCGTTGTGGAATGCCCTCTAACCCGCCTGCCGGGTGGACTGTCTACGCTGAGTTGCCTTACAAGTGAAGCAACTATCTGGATTAACGCATACGCTAAATAAATAACAGCAATGTAATATATTCTAAATATGTAATAAATATAAATTTTGTAATTTTTAAAATACCATTCTGTTAATAAATAATGAAATACGTAATAAATATATGCGAATATATTGAACATTGCCAGCCGTCAATATAAGCATACACCCCTCACCGCTCTCCCACCACTCCCCCACTAGGCCTTTTTATTATGTGATGGTTACGGGAGGGGGGTTGGCTGCTAGAGCCGAAGAAGGCCTGAGTCACGGATTAAATGGGGCCGGGGAAACTATGCAGGGACGTTACCAATATTAATATACATCCGTTTTCCAAATGCTTATACGGCACAGAGAATTAGGAAGTGTAGGAAAATTCGTAAACAACCGGGAATCGAACCTCGGACCTTTCGCCTTGGCCTCTAGCTCGCTAACCATTGCTCTCTAGTTTACACAGACACTACACTTCCCAAATTTTACATTACTGGAATTTATGCCTAAGAGTGCTCAATATGCTTCAATGGGCTTAGCATCTCTTGGTACAATATGCTTCAATGGGCTTAGCATCTCTTGGTACAATATACTTCAATGGGCTTAGCATCGCTTGGTTTCGACTCAACTAAGACATATCTTGAAAAAGAGTGTTCAATACAAAAAGTATTGAGAAATATCAAAAATCTCTAGCTGAAATATCTTGGAATGAAATGTATTCAATGAAATCTCCTGATGCTATGGTTAAGTACTTAACTAATACTCTAATAAACCAGTCCAATATTCATCTGCCGCTTAAGCGCTGCTCCAGAAATAATTTCAAGGATAAATGTTGGGTCAATAAAGATTTAAAAGCAAAAATTAGATATAAAAATTCCTTATATTTTAAAGCGAAGCAATCAGGCATCAGTAAAGATATGACTATTTACAAATCCTACAAAAAAGATCTTGACAAATTAATAAAAAATAAACGTAGAGATTGTTACAAAAATTTACTTGACTCTCGGAAAAACTCAATAAAAAATATCTGGAAAACATTAAACAATATATATAGCTTTAAGAAACAAAAAGAAAACTCCCATATTGGGTATATTACTAAAAATAATGAAAAAATTCAGAATAAATCTGGCATTGCTGATATCTTTAATGAATATTTCTCTGAAATTGGGTCAAAATTATCGGAAAAATTCAAGGCTATTGATAATACCCCGACTACTTTAGACAATTTCTTAATCATCCTTGCCAAAACTCAATTTTTGTAAACCCTACCAACAATATCGAGGCATCGAATGTAATTTTAACTCTCAAAAAGATTAACTCCACGGGTCCTGATGGCATATGTAACAAAATTTTATTAATATCCTCTTCTTTCATTGCTGAACCACTAGCCTTTATTATAAATTGCAGTTTTAGTTCTGGGATATTTCCAGAAGGTTTTAAAACGGCCAAAGTCATACCTATACATAAATCAGGTAAAAAGGATGAAATTCAAAATTGCCGACCTATCTCACTACTCAATAATCTAAGTAAAATTTTTGAACGGTTGATGTATAACCGCCTATTCAAATTTCTTGATAAATATAAATTGCTCTCCGATAATCAATTTGGCTTCAGAACGGGACACTCAACTGTGAATGCAATTTATAGCAGTTTAAATATGATCCGAGCCCATAAAGCTAATAAAATGCATTCTTTAGGTCTTTTCTTGATCTTGGCATAGCTTTTGACACTGTCAATCATAATATGCTTTGTCAAAAACTAGAATACTATGGTGTAAGAGGATTAACTCTTCAATGGCTCCAATCCTATCTATCGAATAGACTGCAATATACTACAATAGAACAGTCTTCTTCCTCTATAAGACCTGTCTATATAGGCGTCCCGCAAGGCTCAATTTTAGGGCCACTATTATTCCTTATTTATATCAATGATATGCAAAATGCCTGTCCAGATATCTCATTTACTCTGTTTGCTGACGACTCAAATGCCTTCATAAATGGCAAAAATTTGAATGACCTATTTTCAAATGCCAAGAGTGCTTGTGACATGATAGGAAAGTGGGCTTCTAATAATCACCTAACGATTAATCTGGCCAAAACAGCCTACATTATCTTTTTCCAGAATTTGAAGGATGAAGAGTTCATCTCTAATCACAAACTTAATTTACAAATTGATCAAACGACACTAACAAGGGTCAAATGCGTAAAATTCCTAGGTATGGAGATTGATGAAGACTTATCTTTCAAAGGTCATGTTGAGTCAATTATAAAAAGAATTAAAAGCACAAATGGCCTATTGTTTTATCGAAGAGATCTAATCCCTATGTCATGTCGTCGTAACCTCTATTTCTCACTTATACATTCTCGTATCAGCTACTGTATAGAAGGTTATGGGCATGCCTCTTTGAACATCTTAAAACCACTGCATATTATCTGCAATAGATCATTAAGACTTTGCAAGGTCAAAATCGTTTTAGTCATGTTAAAGACCTGTATATTTTTACAATACTTTACCTATTCGATTGTTACACAAACTTTGTTCTGCCAAACTAATCCACAAATGTCTCTACAATAGAGCCTCAGCATCTAATGTTTTAATTAAAATGTTCGACCTCAATTATTCTAATTACCCTACTAGATTAAATGAATCTAGTTATTTATATAAAAAATCAGATATCTCATTCAAAACTTACGTTAATACTGCTTGCACTAATTGGAATGAAATTCCACCTCCAATTCGAAATATATGCATTCTGTCATCATTCATTACCAAATATAAAAACCATTTAATAAGTAGTTGGTAAGAATATTCCTTACACACTACTTGTGCTGTCCGACCAAGCTATTTAATTCCAATTTATCTAAATGGTAAAAGTTTACGCCAATTTACTTTAATTGTTTAGTGTATGTTTCTGTTTGTCTAATAACCCTGGATAAATAGGTGTTCAACTAGATAGAACGATTCTCGTTCTCTTTGATGGCCTATTGCTTTTGCCTCTACTTAATTTGTTTGATTGATGCTATTTTTTATCTTGCTTTCTATTCAATGTTTGACTATTTACGTGTGATTGTTTTCATTTTGTGCGGTATGTGCTGAGTTCCGATCTAATAAACACATTTCTCTCTCTTTCTCTCTCTCTCTCTCTCTCTCTCTCTCTCTCTCTTGATGTTGTGGGGGCCGGTATCCCTCAAATTCTAATTTTTCAAATTCATTAATGAATTGTAGGCCCAAATCCTAAATTCTCAGTCCAGGTTTCCCTATCGCTGGGTTGCCGTTTATGGCTAATTTCCTTATATTCTACGTGGGTATACACATTAGCGACGGGGCTGCCAGGGTCCCCGAAAGCACCATCATCCACAAGTCGGTCTTTAAATACGTTAGGTTAGGTTAGAGGGTTGGCTACTAGAGCCGAATATGGCCTGAGTCACTCAGTCACGGATTAAATGGGGTCGGGAAAACTATACATAGACGTCACTAATATTAATATACCTCCGTTTCCCTAATGCTCATATGGCACAGAGAATTAAGAAGTGTACTAAAATTTGTGAACCACCGGGAATCGAACCTCGGACAAGCAACAGAAGCCTTCGGTAGTAGGGAGGGACTTTTAACAAAATTCTAAAGAAAGACACAAAGATAAAGATAGTGAAAACCCTGGTGCGAACCACGCAATTATATGGATGTGAAATATGGACCTTAAGGAAGGAAGATATCGGGAAACTAGAAGCATTAGAAATGTGGATATGGAGAAGAAGGGAAAGAATTAGCTGGTCTCAAAATAACATAAATAACGAAGTTCTGGAGAGAGTTGGTACAAATTCATGTAGACAGTTGATAAACGTATTAAGAAATAGGATAAGAGCTGGCCAGGACATATTCTTAGGTGGGAAAGTCTACTAAAAGAGGTCATGGAAGGAAGAATGGAAGGAAATAGAGGCAGAGGCAGGCTAGGATTAGGAATGTTAAATGATTTAAAGATCCACTCATATGTGGACAGTGGACATGAAAAGGAAAGCGGAAGACAGAGAAGAGTGGAGGCTTTATATACCATGGACAGTAGGCCTGAGGACTAAGAGAGAGATTGAGAGAGAACTCGTACACGGCCGGCTTGTAAGCTATATATTTGGCTATCAAAATGATCTTTCGTATCGTCCGTTTAGTTCTACATGTAAATGATTCGTTCAAGAACACTAAAATAAAATACTAAAGAATTTTGAAAATTTACATTTAATGTGAAACTGAATTTTAAATCAGTCAGAGCGATTGAAGATCAATCTAGATTAATCGGCTCTACGTAGAGGTCTACATTTCTGATACTATATGGAGAAAAATAATAAAACATTAAAAATATAATTTTAAACATCTAAACA
Organism: Enchytraeus crypticus; assembly: GCA_905160935.1. Lineage (NCBI taxonomy): Eukaryota > Metazoa > Annelida > Clitellata > Enchytraeida > Enchytraeidae > Enchytraeus > Enchytraeus crypticus. The sequence continues at coordinate 2,446,882 of CAJHZI010000882.1, read as the reverse complement.
CTAATTTCTAAGCGATAGCATACTAACATACATACGGAAATAGGTTAGAGAAAGACCTAGATATTATATGCTGGATGATTTGATAACTAATTCGTATGAAGAGAAAAGCGGAGGATAGGAATGATTAACACAGTAAGTGGAGGTCACTGGAGAAATTGTATGCCATGAATCTGTCAACAGGCAGAGTACGAGAGAGACGTAACAATTCATTATGGAAAACATACCTACTGCATATACATTTTCTTTGCAATGTTCCTATTTTACATGTAGATCGGAATAAATTCTTCTTGGAAGCCTTGGGATTTAGTGATATGCTTTCATGAAACGTGCGAAATTTTCTGACACCCTCTAACGCTACTTTGATATCCTATGACCTTCGTTTTCAGATATTGAGAGTTGCTGATTGTCCGACTAAAAGTTTGGGTGTGGTATATTAAATTTCTAAAGTATCTCAACCCTGTAATATACTGTATTCTGCTAAAATCTATAAAGTCATCACAGATCTGCATTGTGAAAACCCGGCGACCTAGCTAACAGATTAGAGGTTATAGCATGTAAACTGCGTAAGACGACTTTAGTCTAGATCTTAGAAATATGAGTTCGTTTATGTAATGCTGTACACATTAATCATTACTACACATTACACACAATTAAAACATATAATCTACATAAATACTGCTTTCTTCACAGCCGGCTCTACTTAATAATAATTTGTTGAACTTGTATATGATCAACATTGATTGAATCTGCGATTAGGCCTAACTCAATTTGCATTAATTTAGAGATGTTGCTTGCCTCGACAATCAACTGTCAGCATATTTATCATGTTTTCGTTATATCTCGATCAGTTAGTAACTGATCGAGATACATATTCAGCAGAATTGAAGTAAATATTACTTTATAGTGTATAAGAATATCGAAATATATGTACAGTATAATAGGACAGTAGGATATGATAATTAAAAAAAACGACCTTCTTACAGTCCTTCTGCAAGCTCTTTATTGCAAGCCTATAAAGGCCTCTAATAAGTATGATAGTATAACTGAAGAGCGTAATGCATATTCAGCAGAAACACGCAAAGTTTCATCAAAAACTTTCGTAGAAAACTTTCATCAATTATCGTATAGTAGAAATAGTGTAGTGTCTATAACAAAAATAATAATAATAAAATTGTGTTTATGCTTTAATGCACACAATTTACATATTTGTTATATTTTTTATTCCATTAAAAGCTTACTGTTGTTATTTGGCAAAACTATTTACCATACTGTTGAAATATTTAACTAAATATTGTGAATATAAATTTCCTGCATAATGAGATTTAATTAGTAACTAATAGATTTATTAGTTAGCACACTTATCTATCCCTGGCGCTGTATTTTAAGACACCAATTATATAATACTATGTGGTTAGTATACATTTTGATGCAGGTGAATTGCAGCCTACGGCCAGAAGTTAACCGGAGTTCAGTAATTGTTTCTTAGCTCAAGGCGTGCGATGTTAACTGCATATTGTTAAAGTCATTCTTTCTAGTTGTTCCATTCAATGAACCACCGGCATTCCGTACTGGATAAACTAAACCACTGTGAACAACAACTAATACTAATAAACACACGATATAATCATCAAAATATTTATATTCCTAATTTTGATGAGAGTTAATCAGTTTAGGAAATATGAACAATTTCAAAGATTCTCCGCATCCCTGGCTTGCTGCTCCGGAGCCATGTTGTCAGGGGCGATGGCGTCAGTGTCCCGCTTGCTGCGGGAGGTGAAGTAGGGGCGACCACTCGAGGAGACCCCGTTCATCTGCTGGTCGGAGCCCCCGGTCCTGATGTAGACGGCTATGACAGCGATGACGAGCAGGGCCGCGAGGACCCCCAGCACGACCCCGGCCACCTGATCGGGAGTTAGACCCCCCTGAGCTCCTCCCACAGGTGGGTCCGTGAAGGGTGGGGCGGGGGTGACGGGCGGCTCCGTGGGGAGTAAAGCTGTAATAGTATAAATATTGTATAGTCCCTCCCTTAGTGCACTGCCTACTGGCAGGTTCATGGTATATAACGCCTCCACTCTTCTCTGTCTTCCGCTTTCCTCTACATTTCCACATATGAGTGGGTCTTTAAATCATCTAACATACCTAATTTCGGCCTACCTCTGCTTCTGCCTCTTTTTCCTTCCGTTCTACCTTCTAAGACCTCTTTTAATAGACCTTCCCCCATTAGAATGTGTCCTATCCAACTCTTCTTCCTATTTCATGATATATTTATCAACTGTCTATCTGTGCCAACTCTCTCCAAAACTTTAGTATAACAGTAAATAAATATTTTAATAGTATAATACCTTGTATAGTACTTTCCTATAATTTCTTTTATATGTGGCCTAATATTTTGGATTTTGGAATTTGCTTCTTTTTGAACCTTTTTGCTTACCGGCTTGGATTGGTCTCAATAGCGCTCGATTTTGTCAGGGACGACAGTAGCACACTAATTATTTTCATCATTAGTACCGAATGAAAAAATAAAACATAGGCAAATGTTGCAATCGATCAGTCTTTACTGTTTGGAGAGAGTATTCAATCATTTAAAGAATGGCAACCGGCTCCATTAAGCCAGACTAAAGTCGAAATTTAAAAAGAATGAGTTCGATATGGATTCTTATAGAGAATAAAATTACGATTTCAATGAGGTAATTTTAATGAGGTAATTGTAGAATTGTGGAAGATATTCAAGAACCAAGAAAGATATGAAAATTGTAAGTCACAAAATGCCATATTATAAATTATGAGAAATTTGAAATCAAACTTTATCAAAACTGAAAACTGAATGGTTGAGGAACAAGATTTTTCTCACACTGGCGACATACAGCGTACTTAAGAGGGCAGTCTCAGATGAGTTAATAAACCATTGGTCAGATCTCAGTGTGCAGCCATTCAGATGTTCAATCAGTAAATAAATCATTCAGTTATGCTAAAATGAATAATTGCAATAGTTCTGATTTCTCAATCAGAGGAAAGCCAAACCTACTTGCATGACCTAACTATATTACATATTGAATTCTGTATATAGTCGTAAAATATAAATGGAAATTCGTAAACTATCAATCAATCAATCAATCAATAAATAATAGATCAATAAATCGATGATTAGTTTGTTTGCATGACTATTGACTATTTATTTGAGCTAGCTAACCTTAGTGTTGTGTTGGTGACAGACGAATAAGAATCTAATAAATAGCTGTTTGTGATTGTAATTTAAAGGGAAGTAAGTAAAGATATTGTTCAATTAGTCAATTTTTTAAGACTATTTTACTGAGCAGCAATAATTAACCTTGGTTAGATTTGATGTACCAGGTCCCGTTGTGATCATATCCTGTGGAATATCCAATAGCATTCACCGGATACAGCTCCAGAGGCTGGTAGTCCATGAACTTATCCTTTCCCACTATCTCTCCTCTCCCTACCTCGATAGCTCCGTATATCCATGTGACCCAGAAGAATCTCATCTCCGTGCAGTGCAGGATTCCTGGTGTGTCCACTCCCACGTAGTCCGGGCCTTGAGTCCCCCGTATCACAGATCTATACAACAAATGTATAAATAGATGTACACAACAAATCATAACAATTAATAGTGTGCTCACTATCGTGACCGCATTCCGGGGCGTGATAAAATAACTTGTACTAGATTCAGACTTATGAAAAAAGAGTGCCTTGGTAAATATAGGAAAATAGAGACTACCTTGCTTTGCAAATATTAGTAAAAGCGTAGTTGTTTGTAGCCTTACTTAACAGCTTCATTGCAACGAATTTTATTGTGTTGAACAGTTATTTTATTTGCTTTTCTAACTGTGTAAGATCTGTGTTGTGACAGATAATATTGAAAAAAGAATTATATATATATATATATATATATATATATATATATATATATATATACATGTATAATATGTATATATTCTATATACCAGTCGTTTCTTGCAATGGTGAGATAGAGGGAGATGAGGGGTTTAAGGAAGATGATTAAAAATTTGCATCTATCAATCATTTAATCTGTCGGTTCAAAATATCGAATCACTTTATTTGTAGATAAATTAATTCTCGCATACCTGGTATTATGATTTCCACCTATGAATAAGTCAAACACATCGTTCCACCACCTGACCTTGTTGGAGAGAACCAGGTGGACGTCACTGCAGGCAGCCACTCCGAAGATGACGGCGCTGCGCCTAGTCACTGTCTCCCACATCTGTTCATAGGTGAACGTGGTGGGTGTCAAGAACCACACTGACTCCACTGCACAGTGCAAGCACACAATAAATAAAAAAGTAAATATAATGTAATAGAATAAAGCCCGGTATTGAAATGATTTGAAATGTATTCTCACACCCTTTTAATCGTGATTTTCAGAGGCCGAAATCAGCATAGTTGCATCATAAAGTCAAATTTCGAATCCAATTGTTACTAGATAAATCTTGCAAAAGACGTATTTAATCTTAAATATTTCAACCACAGTACAGTAAAGTAAATACATATAGTGAAATGATCGTCTATGTTGAAATCTATCACTTGTAATACCACATTTTTCAGCCGTTAGGCAATTTAGACCATTTTCCGTATAACCAAGCCTGTGAATGTCCGAGATTATACTCTCAGATAAGCGCGGCTGGGATTCGAACCCACGAGGGTTCAATTCACCTCAGGATCTGTCATTTAAAACTTCATGACGTTACCCCTACGCTATTAAGACATTCTAAATTACAATTTTTAACTCAATTATTCTTTTGATATGTATACAATTTATGTCTACTTAAGTGTAGATATAAATACTTTCCTAAATAACCAGCTAATAGCTAGGCTATGATAAATATTATCTCAAACTTTGAATGAATGCATTATCTTTTCTCGCGTGCAAATGTGCGAACCGAATGCATGTATATGAACCGAATGCATGACTGACTGTAGGTGGTCCTGAAAAGTGGAATATTTGTTAATATATCATAAGAAACACTACGTCGATTTCAAATTTTAAGAAAAAATTGTTAGTTTTAGTAAATCCCTAAAATATAGCTACTGCTACAACCTAGCTGTCAAAATATTAAATAAGTATAAAATATTACCCCTAAAAATATAAAACTTATCTGTAAAAATATATCTTATTAAATCAAGATAGTCATTCAGACACATTTTGTTATGTTAGTTCTTTCTATTTTTTATATTTTATTAAATCATTTCTACAACAAACCTGAATTTTTATCTACGTGCCATCTAGCGTAGTAGTCTTCGCTGGTGCTTTCAAACCCCACGTAAGCTACAGGTACTGGGTTCGAGTCTTGATGAAACATGAATTGGTAATGGTCTGGAATGGTGCCGTGCCCCACGCTTAGTCCTTGACTCGACGCTTTTATCCAGAACATCCTGGTGTCCAGACAGTTGAGCAAGTCAGGTGTGTCCACTTCAGTCACCTGTTGACCGCGCACTGTGTCATGGGCACAAGATGTAAAAAAGCTAAGCTAATTAGTGACTAAATTAACCGACATGAAAAATAGCAGTTACAACAATAATATCACGCATTATAGTAAAACGATATCAACTATGTTGATATCTATCACCTTTAATACCGCATTTTTAAGCCGTTAGGCAATTTAGTACATTTTGCGTGTAACCAGTCCAGTGAATGTCCGAGATTTTACTCTCAGATCAGCGCGGCTGGGATTCAAATCCGCGAGGGTTCAATTCACCTCAGGATCTGTCATTTAAAACTACATGACGTTACACCTACGCTATTAAGACATTCTAGTTATTAATAGTAATGAATTAATATATTAATTTAAAACACGATATTATTGCCACATAATATACACTAATCGATAGTACCAATTTAACTTTATTACAGATATTACAGGAATTGGCATGGGTTAGAATAAAAACTTATGTCATCTAACTAACTCTATTACTACTGGTAAATCTATGACATTTGTACCTCATGCCGGAAAATATTTCGAAATACGGGAGTAGGCCTAATGTACTGATTTAGCAGTGTTCAAAGACTGCTTATAGTAATGTAAATGCACAAAGATTGCTTATTTTCTTACGAGGAGAGTTGAGTCGATAACGCAGCATTGAAGAATCTCCTCTTGTGTCTGCGAGGTGCAAGCTGATATGTTGAGATATTTTAAATAACTTAGATAATGTTAAATAATTTAGTGTAGTTCGTTAGGAAACAGTTTGGCGTCTTAAATGGTTATTCCTGTGACGATGTTATTTAATCCCATCTTCTAAAACACCACAATATCCAGCATAAACAGCTCAAATAACACAAACATTTAGAAAATTGAAACCGAAACAGTCAGAATCTTTACGAATGACAAAATGTTATTCAAAGAGGAACCAGAATAATTTTATAGTTCTCAACTCTAACCAGAGATGGATGACTTGGTGTTATTGAAGGAGCCGAACTTGAGCTCGTAGCAGTTCTGATGGTTCCTCTGGGCGCAGAGATAGACCGATACTTGTTCACAGGCTCGAATCCTCAGAGGTGCCCAAGTGATCGATGACGTCAGCTCAATCCATCTCACGTGATCATGTAGCGATGTGTAGAACATAAAGTAGTCAGCTGTGACAAACCATAGTTATTTACTAATCTCTCAACAGTTTATTTTAAATCATAACATTTTATAAGAATCTTCACTAATTATTGTTTAGAGCCTTCCTCCACTCCCGTGATAATCATATCGATGTATCTATAAAAAAAGAAATAGAATAATATAAAAATGAGAAGAAAATATAAAATAGCAAAGAAAAATTTAAGAAATAAGTCATCGCATACATAAGTGCACTCCGTTACAGGTTAAAGCATAAATAGAAGCAACAATTAAGTTGAATTAACGGCTTAAAATCAATCTGGGAATCTTTAGGAGGGATATTACGTAACGGTTAGAGTGTTTGCCACGGATTGAAGTAGCCTGGGTTCATATCCCAGGTCAGGTAGCAACTAATGGCTATCCCACTGGGCCCATGGAAGGTTAATCTTGTATCGTAGCGTTCTATTTGCGCTATAAATAGCAAAGATATGACGAACCATGAATAGGATTGAAAATAACCTGCCAGGAACCTGTAAAACAGTCTCGAAGACCGATCACCGGCCATGACACTGCTATACAAATTATCGAAGGTTACTAATATTATTTTTTATAATTATCTTTTAATGCTCTGGTCTTATAGAGCTCAGGGTATTTATTGTTATTATTATTATTATTATTATTATAAGATAAAAAGGACTTTAATTAAAAGAAAGATGAAAAACTATTTAAAATAGTTCCTCTACGCTCTGTTATTATTACTATTATTATATAAAATAAAAAGTACACTAGTTATGAAGCATTTGTAAAAAAAGGTCTAGTAATAGCTCCTCAGTAGTGTTACAACTTACAGAAATCCTCGTTGAAAATAAAGTCACCGTCGTTGCCAAATCCGGTAGAGACGGACACAGCTTTGACGGGATAGTGTTCCATGCTGAAGGTGTGGGTGTAGAGGACGTGGTAGCCGGGCAGGGAACCTCGACCCATTTGGATGGTCGGACCCTCCCACCCGACCCAGAGGTCCACGTGATGCTGACAACTGAGAAGGTCAGGAGTAGGTATCTCAGCTCCAATCACTTTTCTGTCAATTCCTGTAGTTCAGCAATTCATTATATAATTTAATTGAATTATAATTATGAACCGAGGCGTGGAGGAAAGTACTGAACTAGAAATTAATAAGCTGCTATTGAAAAATATCGTTAATATCTTTTAAATATGGAGACGTACGGATAAACGTGACCATAACCGACCCGTCTAGTAACAGGCACTTGAAGAACAAGTAGAAAAAGAAGAACAAGAAGAAGAAGTACTTGTTGAAAAATATCGTGAATATCTTTTAAATATGGAGACGTGTGGAGAAACATGATCATGAGCGCCCAGGCTTGGAGCAGCACTTAAAGAAGAAGAATAAGAAGTAGAAGAAGAAGAAAAAGAAGAAGAAAAGAAGAAGAAGAAGAAGTACTTGAGGTACTACCTGTGACCTCATGAAGCAGAGTAAACTTGTTGCTGTATCCTGAGATGACGAGGTCGTAGTAGGACTCTGCGGGATCGACTCCCAGCGTGGGAGACATGGCGACGTGACAGTCGCTGCAGGCTCGCACGCTGAACACGAGGTAGTTCTGCTGACTGACGGACCTCCAGAAGTGATTGAAGTCCGCGAAGGCGTGTGGAGTTCTCACGACCACCCGTTCTCCTGGAATAAACGATCAGGATTTAATTTCAGTTCAGTTTCAGAAGGAAATTAAGGGGTAAGAGCAATTTTCATTTGTATGTAGAATTTACATTTTTTCATTTTTTGTGCAATTTTCATTTGTATTTGCCGTCCCTGACATCATCCCTTTATGAGGAAACGGACGTTAAACCTTTATTATTTATTATTTTTAGAACATTTTGAAATCTGTATATATTTTGTAGAAGAAGCGAAAATTGATGATACAATTTAACATTAAAGTAAACTCTACCATAAAAAGAAATGCAACACTAAAACGATAGCGGAGCAGTATTTATATATTTTATAGAAGAGGCTAAAATATATATTAAATATTAATAAAATTAAAATTAATAAACTAAATTGCATCATTATCCAAAATTGCAATAAGCAATATCAAAGTTGGAAAATTTACAGTTTTTTGCAGACAGAATCTAAACGGAAGACAGGAGAACTACATCACTATTCTTCCCTTTGTAAATTGACACATACTTTTAGGAGATCTTCATAGCAGAGATATTAAAGGTTCCACAGTACTCGATGTTGTTATGGACAACCGTAGTACTCTAATCGTATTGTAATTGTTGTTGTTGTTAAATTGAATAAAACTTTATCACAATAAAATTCTTTGTAAATTAAGAACTATCAATGGATAATTGTGATTTATATTTTTCTTAGGATTTTGTTTTAAATATTTTTATTTAGAAAATCAAAAAATGGATCATTTGCAGCCCGGCAATTAAGTTGAATAAATTTTACTGTTTCTTCAATATGAGAGCTGTTAGAACGTACCAATTGACTCCTGCACCCGCCATTCACCCGCAGTGATCCTGGTGGCCACGCCAAGCCCTCCAACGTGCCAGCCCAGAGACGATCCAAGCTGCAGTTATACACGGTTAATATCAAAGTTCTATTCTTCTTCATTCAAATAGACAGAAATATATGGAAAATGAGGAGAGACAAAAGTATTTTAATGAAGAGACTTTGGGAGATGAGACGATATTAAATGAAATCATGATGACTTCAAACAGCTGAATTCATGATTGCATTCAGCTATTTTGCTTAAGGACATTGAATAGTCTATACTTGTGCATGTAAAAATCAGTAGTAGAATTGATCACTCATGGTATGTTTGAGACTATGCAACACTGCAAATGCTAAGACAACAATTTAATGTCTATTTAAGAAGAAAATTTTGTAGTTAAGTAAAACGACAGAAAGTTTCAGACAGAGGTTCCTAAGCATGATTCTTTCAGCGAATGATAGTGCGCATGAGAGAGAGAGAGAGAGAGAGAGCTTGACACGAGGATGTGAGTTAATTTTCGGTTAAGCTATCTCATCCCGCTTTTCAAAGTTACTTGTTGCTATCCAATAACATGAGAGATTTAGAGTTGTTTCTCTGAAGAAATTCAGGACAAAGATTAAGAAGCTGAAATCGATTGCGAGGAGCAAGAAATATATCATTGCCGCTCCAGAAACTTGATCTTGGGATATTTTTAAGGTTATGAAAAGCGGTTGAATGTCTTTGGACCTCGAATAACTAAGGAACGTTTCTTTTTCTTTCTCAGAAAGAGAGAGAGAGAGAGAGAGAGAGAGAGAGAGAGAGAGAGAGAAAGAGAAAGTGCCTGAGCTGATGTCGTGCTAAACTATCGCAGACCAGTTTTTAAAAAGTCTCCTGCGTTTATGCAGCGAGATGGGAGACATACCGTTGTTTCGATGACGACGTCTAAGGAGTATATAACACCTCGCCCCAGTCTAATGATTCCATCATGCCAGCTTAACCAGAAGTACTTGGGCTCAGTACAGCTGAGTATACTGACAGTATCCTTCTCGATAATGCTCTGTGTCTGACCGAAGTATCGAATCAGGGTCTTAGAGTTACCCATCGCTCCGATCACAACCTCTATCGACTCTCCTTCGAACGCTCTCTATAATTAAAGTAGCGCAACTGCTACATTTATAATTATGTCCTTGACATAGTCTTACGGTGAGGAATCGGACGCTAAATTCTTATTGATTGATTGATATAAGCGTTTAATATTACTTAACTTGCATTCTGTCCATTTAGCGCTTCAATTAGATTTTAAAGGAAACCACGTTAATTGCAGCTCTAATTTCATTATTTTAAATTGAACTCAAGCAAATGTAAAGTTATCTTGAAATCGAAATAAAATTACAAGTAAGGCACAGCAGATACAGAAATCGCTTTTGTCCGAGATTGAAATTGGAATTTAAAAGCGGATATGCGATATATTGTTGAACTTTCAAGACTTCATAAATGGCAAAATAAATCTAAATATCTGTCGAATATTTCTCTAGTTCTTTTTAAGTAGATATACTTAAGTTTATAAACTTAAATATATCTACTCAGTTAGGTAAACATACTACACACAGTCTGTTTTCACGTCAACGAAAATCCTTTCGATGATATGCATACACGTATACCATCCAGTATAGTACATGCAGTACATATATAGTGCACATATAGTTCGTAAACCTACTTTTACAGTAGGCCTACATGGTCTGTACGCATATATTATCTTTAATGTAATATAGAGCCGCCTTTAACTTTGTTTCCGTATCACAAGGAATACTGTCAGAGTCAGCTCGGCTGGGATTCGAACCTATGATCTCCTGCTTCTCAGTCAAGTGCACTATCCAGTCGTCTGGCAGCTTTCCAATATATTACTCGCTCTGCTCAATCTCTGCTCACACGTGAAGCAAATTATTCAAACAAACGCTAAACAGGGTTTAAGCATTATGATATGATTTGCGCTTTATTACTATCTTATTACAATATTACGTTGTATTTCATAAAGAAGTTAAGATATATCTGATGTTGTACAATCTAAATGTTAGCATTGGTTTCTCTTTTTAGATAAGTATGCCACTTAGGCTGTTCAGAAAAATTAATTGTTGGTTTTAAAATTAATATTTGATCTTGATAGAGCGGCTTTAATTCATAACTTGAAACAATATCTGATTCCCACCAGTTCCTTGGAGAGGAGAATGGACGCCTCCTGACAGGCTGTCACAGTTGTGACGAAGAACTCTTGGCGTGGAGTGACGATCCAGGTCTGGTTGTAGAGTGGCTCAGAGACCGTCGTGTTCAGAGGAGCGGTTAGCAGGTAGTTCACACTCTCTGTGACCAAATAAAAAATAAACAATAAAATTTCTGATAAAGTTATTTCTCATTTGTTGAAGAGATAGGCTGTTTCTTTTTAAGACGCCAGGTAGTTTGTCCAGTTGGCATTACTAGCAGAGATATCATTTCTCAAAGTATAAAAGATGCAAAAAATAAAACAATATTATACGTGTACAGGTAGTTTAATGAAATGGAAATTATCTGATATTTGCGATCCATTAAAAAGCTAACAAAAGCTACTGTTAACGTCAGCTTCCTCACTCTAAAGCGATGTCAGTGACGGGCGATCTCAGGATTTGAACCCCGCACATACTGATCCGCGGTCGAGTATCATAACGACATGCTTAGATTGTACTCACCTTGATCATCGTGTATGAGCCAGCGTCCAAAGCTCTGAGCACCAGTGGCGATACTCAGATATCTGACTGTGAAGGGCAGTGGGTCCTTCCAGAGCAGCAACCTCTTCTTCCCGTACATTGACCCTCGACCTAGCTGTTATAAATCAGCATTACATGCGAACATTCACTGTAAGATAATCAAGAGCTAAATATCCTTCCGTGATTTTAGCTTTTACGTTAACAAAATAGAATACAACATTTCAATATAGAATATTGAAATGTTTTGTAATGAATTCTAGCGCTCTTTTAATTGTGATTTTAAGAGGCTGAAAGCAGTATAAAGCATACGTTTAACATAGTTTAGCAGTATAAGTTGTATCATAAAGTCAAATTTCGAATCCTATAGAAGGAAGTTAAATCTTGCACAAGACGTAAATGATTCAACCACAGTAAAGTCAAGTTAATACGCATTATAGTGAAATTATCAACTATGTTGATAACTGTCACTTTTTAATACCGCATATTTAAACCGTTGGACAACTTAGTCCATTTTCCGTAAAACCAGTTCAGTGAATGTCCGATATTTTACTCTCAGATAAGCGCGGCTTGGATTCGAACCCACGAGGATTCAATTCACGTTAGGATCAGTTATTTAAAACTTCATGACGTTACCACTATGCTATTAAGACATTCAGTACAAAAACGAAACAAGACTATTCGATAAGAGATCTGTAACCAACCGGTCAAGAAGTACTTGTTCATTAAAGTTAATTTTGCAAGGCTACTTAATATGCATCACTCAATATAGAATTCCGAGTCGTAGGCAACGATGTATGAAATCAGTGTATTTTAGCCTCTCTCTCTCTCTCTCTCTCTCTCTCTCTCTCTCTCTCTCTCTTCAGTGCACTGCCAAGTGGCAGGTTCAAGGTACATATTCATACTCAAAGTATGCTTTCTCCATAAGAGCACTCCTCAGATCAACATGTTAATCCATTCACATAGTCTATGCTTTATCCATACCTTATGTAGCCTATAGCTTGGGAATATTATGGCTTCTGAGGTGGTTTCTCGTGCCAGACAATAAAAACTAAATCTATAGGGAGATACTTCATTTTCGAAATTTGTTACATGAGACCGCGAATATGAATTTTCAATCAACCACTTTAATGACTGTAATTTTCAGTTCTTAATCCGAACTGTTTCTGACAGCTTCCCTTGTGATAAAAAACAACGTTAAACCTAGCTTTACTTTATGTAGGTTTAAAAAAAATCGAATAACATTTCAATAGTTCGTAGAACGGTTGCTCTGTTTTCCCGTCTCTCAATTTAATTATTCTGCAGTTTATTCAAGACTCATTCTTCTTAGTAGTTCATGTCATTGTAATTTAAAAATCTTACCTAGCGCCTGCACTGTGTTTCAGCAATCAATACTATTCCAGAATTGGAGTTTTTGATAGTATGAAAAAACTAAAACTAGTGCTTTAGTTGAAAGAATTCCGTAGACCAATTTCTGAGGTTAAAAAAGAACTTGAGTCAACAGTACAAAGCTGGTAAAGCTAAGGTTAACGTCCTGGTTACACTGCATACATTGTGGATTATATATTTAATTTTCGTATGATAGCTCTCGTTGTATCACTGACACCATGACTAGATCAGAGTTGTACCAAAACAAACTGTTCTACATTTAGTTAAACGGGTTTACGCTGCACTTTATTTTATACTTCAAAATTATAATAATTCAAGGCGCTTTAATATCTAGTATATTTCAAACCTCTAGTTGTCCTCGATACCAGCAGATCCAGAATTCTCTCAGCTCATTCGCTACAATCACGTTGGCGAGTCGAACCTGTGCTTTGACGGTGGCCTCCGGACCCGCTACCTCTGTTCTAACCAGGATCCTGTCATTGGTAGGTGAGTCCACTCCGATGGCAAACTCATAGACGTTGGAGTCTGTGCCGCCGAGTCTCTCGGAGAGAACGATGTAGGCGTGAGCGTTGCTGGCCGTCATGGAAAACGTCCAGAAGTGCCGATCCTCCACTGACTTCCACATCGTCGTGTATCTGTGCTCCCCAAACGTGTGCATTGCTTGGTAGCTGCCTGGTAGTATATCAAACAGTGACAAAATTGCGCTGAGCGCAGCCTTGTAACTGCCTGGTAGTATATCAACAGTGCCATATTCGTGCTCCAAATATGTGCAACTGTGCATTGCTTGGTAGCTGCCTGATAGTATATCAAACAGTGTCAAAATTGTGCTGAGCACAGCCTTGTAACTGCCTGGCAGTATATCAACAGTGCCATATTCGTGCTCCAAACGTGTGCAACTGTGCATTGCTTGGTAGCTGCCTGGTAGTATATCAAACAGTATCGAATTCGTGATGAACACAGCGCCAAATTCTTTCATAAATTCTTTGGACTGATCGAGTGGGTTGTTGAGCTGGTTGTTCGACAGCGGATCAATAGATAGAGGGTTTAAATTCAGTATTATCCCCGTCACTAATATGCTATATCCTGCTATAGCAGGATATTGACGCTAGATTTGACTTTATCGTTAATAAGTTGCCTTTGGCTTGGCTTTTGACTTTAGTAAGTTCACATCAGTTTCGTAAGTTGAGATGCTTATTGAGTAAAATCTCCATCTCCAACGTCGATAGAAAGAGTAATTTATAAGAGACTAAACTGCCTATCATTGAAACATGAGGTGAAAAAGTGATTATATCATTAGTACATGATGCATATCATAAATGATGTATACATATATCATCAGTAGATCAAATGTTCATTTAACTATAATTAGCGCAGAGTGTTTGTTGCATTCAAGAAATTTTTGTCATAATAAGTGTTTGATTATTTCCAAAGTCAGGCTTACATTTCAAGTTTACTTTTCTCCCCTTATCTCTGGACAGACCTAAAGCCCCTTTGAAAGTAAATTAAATTCGAATTTCCTATGGATTTTTCAACAAATTGCTTTAAAATACAGTAATACTCAACATTAATCCTACACGCGTTATTAGAATTATGGCTTTCAAACAAAAATGCCTACACCTGTTAGAATCATGACCATGGTTAATTTATGAATGAAAAAATAAAGAATGCAAGCCGCAGAATCTGAATAAGATATACTCCGATTCATAATTTTTTATTCAATGAATTACCGAAACTAAAATATAAACTAATCTTGCAACTTCAGATTACATTAATTACATTACATTACATTAATTAAAGGTAATTAATTACATTGCGAATCATTTGAGTAAACAACTAAGTGACTAAACTGATAATGACAACTAATATCAATGAAATTGAAGAGATTTTTGATAACATCAGCGCTCTCCTACCAGTATTCTCGTTGATTTTCCAAATCGCGGAAGAGCCTTTACCACTAGAGAGTCCCACAGCGTTCACGTACACCTCAGGGTCGCCCCTCCAGTTCATCAGGGTCTGCTCATTGGCTATGGGTCCTCGGCCCAGCATAAAGTTTCTGTTGTGCCAGGACACCCAGAACGTTCTGAACTCGTTGCAGTGGAGCGGGTCTCTGACGTTGGTGGAAAAGAGCGGCGCACCCGAGGAACCTGGAGACCTGAACTCCAGCTTGGTGTTGTCTTCCACTCCCAGAGCTACCTCCAGTATCGGCTTCTCTTCATTGCCCTTCAAATGTTGAGTGATGTAAATCAATGTAAATCAATCAATTGGTTGATTTCATTAATTATAATTCAGAATTTTGTTACTTAGATATAATCGAAAATTAGTATTTTTATATATACATATATATGTATGCATATATGCCAGTTTAACCAGGGTCGGGATACGGATAGATCTTCTTCACTCCTCTCTGTCCCATACCATATCATCAGTCATCCCCCTATTTTTTTAAATCACTCTTAACCACATTTACTAATAGTATGCATACATATTTATAACTATATATTCATCATATACATGTATATGTATATGCTGTACACGTATACTATTATATATATATATATATGTGTGTGTGTGTGTGTATGTGTGTGTGTGTGTGTGTGTGCATATATCTACATGATCTATATACAGGAATAGTATATAAATAATAAATAAATAAATATATATATATATAAGCCTATGTGTATGCGTAATATACGTGCATATTAAATATACATATATACGTGCATATTCATGCATAGTATGAAATATATATAAATATTTATATATATATATATATATACAACTATATACATGTGTATATATATATATATAGATAAATATATAAATAAATTTATATATATGTATATAATATATAAATTTACATGTATATATACACATATATATATATATATACGTGTATATATATATATATATATATATATATATATATATATATTACAGTAGGTACAAGTCAGA
Organism: Enchytraeus crypticus; assembly: GCA_905160935.1. Classification (NCBI taxonomy): domain Eukaryota; kingdom Metazoa; phylum Annelida; class Clitellata; order Enchytraeida; family Enchytraeidae; genus Enchytraeus; species Enchytraeus crypticus. The sequence continues at coordinate 2,430,739 of CAJHZI010000882.1, read as the reverse complement.
AAAGAAAAGAAAAACCCTTTCAACACAGCAAAATTGTAAGAGAAATTTTTCAGCAAGAGCAAAGCTGATATTGAACGCAAGTATGAACAAAAGGCCAGCCGAAACAGACTGCATTAGATTTTACAAAGTTAATGAAAGTCTTTGCAAAAGAAAAGAGATCTCTCGCTAATCTCTGGTTTGCTCAGCATTAAGTCAGTCTATGAGTTTTGACTTTATTTTTTTAATGCCTTGGGCTGCGTAGGGCCCTGGGATAAAAAGTAAGTAAAAAGAGATTTTATTTAATTAAAAGTTAATAAAGAAGCGGATAAAATAAAGCCTCTATGCTCACTCTGAGATAATAATTCTACAACTGGGATAACCATCTACACTTTGGATTAACCATTATTATTATTTTGAATTATTATTATTATTATTATTATTATTATTAATAATAATAATATTATTACCTGATAGGCAGCGAATGCCAGCAGTGCCTCGCTGCAGGCCTTGACCTCGAAGACCATCTGCCGCCTGTCGGCCATGATGTACCAGGAGTGATTGTACGACCCGTCCCCAGGGGTCTGAATGTAGGTCGGTTCACCTAATAACAAAAATTAACCTAAGGTAAATAAAAAAGCAAACAAAAGATAAGCTATAGATCTACTTAATGCAGTCCTCCGCCTTTAATGCAGTCTGCATCGGTAATTCTTTTAAGCAGATAGATGATCTCGAGTAGCCGGGCGGCGATTCAGCAAGTTCGAATTATTTTTATCTAACCTCTGGTTATTTACACTCGTGGTAAAAAAATTAACACTAGAAAGAATATTTCTTCTGTTAATTCTTTTTCGCAAAAGAGGCACAGAACGTCAGGGCTTGTGGATGGTGATTGCCCTTTCAGTTTTACCGAACAACAATATGGTTGTTATTGCTAAATCTTTATATTAAATGAGAGTTTAACGTCAAGCTCAGTAGCCTAGAGGGCTTCTCTTCAAAATCTCAGGTGTACATGTGTATCCTGAAAGGTGAATGTCCGACATTTTACTCTCTGATCATCACCACCGGAATTGATTTTGCTGATCAGACAGCAAAATCTCGAACATTCACTTTTCAGGGTACACAGGTAGGCCTACACCCAGGGTACACCGGTAGGCCTACACTCAAGTTACACCGGTAGGCCTAAACTCAGGGTACACCGGTAGGCCTACACCCAGGGTACACCGGTAGGCCTACACTCAGGGTACACCGGTAGGCCTACATTCAAGGTACACCGGTAGGCCTACACCCTGGGTATACTAGTAGGCCTACACCCAGCGTACACCGGTACACCTTGTTAGATCCTAATAATAGTAGTCTTATCAAAGCTTATAGTGATGTTTGTCAGTCGTTTATTTATAGATGACTAAACAGTAATTACTAATTGTTAGTATTGTGGGTTTTTTTGGATCCATGGTAAATATTTTTCTGTAAACCTATTGCGTAGATCAGTTTTTTGGGTACTATAGTAGCAAGTTTCATGTAAATGATTTCTATGGTTCATTTTTATTGATATGAAAAATTATTACAAAATTTTCATTTTCTTTCAAAATGCAAAATACTGATGAAATAGTTTATTTTCAAATTTACATATAGTAATCTAAGTTAAAAATTTTAATAAATTTTTTTTAGCTCTTCTTAAGTGAAGGTTTATTTTTTATTGATACAGTTCATTGTTGAATGTGCTGTTTCTATGTGCTATTTGTGTGTGCTGTTTGTGTTTGATATTTGTGTGTCCTGTTTGTATGTGCTGTTTGTGTGTGCTGTTTGTGGTGCTGTTTGTTCAATGCTGTTTTTTGCTAGCATGTGTATGGCACGGGGTTCTTGCGTCCTCATTGGCGCTGTAAATTATTGCAATTAAGTTTAATTCAATTAGTAATTAATTGCTAAATTTGATAAATGAGTTAACGAATGAATTAACAACAATAACAAGTTAAATGCTCCTCTTACAATCAGTCTCTTATTTTCTCTGACTACTACACTCTCTCTCTCCTTCTAGTCGTCTATTGTTCATATTTCATTCTGGAATTCTTTTGAGATACTACGAGTGTCCAACTATAAAGCTCCGTTATAAGGGTACGTGTAATTTCTCAAGTGCACATGCTAGCAGTAACAAATCAATCAATTGTATGGAGTACACCATTAAAACGTCACTCTAAGATGTAGGCAGGACATCACTAGATATACAAATGGCAATAAATTGATGGGTAGTCAAACAAGCAACTTAGTAGTCAAACAAACTTCTTCTAAACGAGTTTATGTCTGGAATTGAATTAGAAAATAATTGGTAACCATTGTTAATTTACATGAACATAATTGATTAATAGGCCTACACAATTAAGAGTAGAGATTGAATAAGGAACAAAGGATTTCAAAAATGCAGTATTGTTGACAATTTCTGAAATTTTCTAAATAGTTTAATTAAAATATAACTAATTTAGACATTTTACAAAACATGTCCCTTTCTTTGTACTCTAGACTCAACTCAAAGCTACATATTCTGATTGGTTTGGAAAATTACGCAAAAGGCTCTTTTTACTGCAGCCGAGAGTCTAAGATTATAATACCCCTTAAAAAGTAATTTTGAGGGCAGCTCAAGTATGATTGATTTGAAAAACTTTACAGATCTCTAAGTTACAAATAGAGCCATAGAGCATAATCTCTCATTAGCGTAATCTCATGAGTGTAATCTCTCATAAGCGTAATCTCTCCTGAGCATAATCTCTCATGAATGTAATCTCTCATAAGCGTAATCACTCATAAACGTAATCACTCATAAGCGTAATCTCTCATGAGCGTAATCGCTCATGAGCGTAATCTCTCATGAAAGTAATCTCCTTGAGGGTAATCTCTCATGAGCATAATCTCTCAAATGTGCGAAAGAACAAACAATATCAATTCTGCGAAGAAACTCAGGATTTATCAGAGAAAGTAAATAGTGCCTTGAAGCCAAATTTTGAGCTGCCAATCAAAGTTAGGCCAAGTATATAAGTAACGGATTATATATATATATATATATATATATATATATATATATATATATATATATATATATATATTTATAGTATTATTGCATATATATATATATATATATATATATAGTTTAATGCCAGTTTTCTGTCTCAAAATCTCTGTTTAGAGATGGAAAGAGCAATGAATTTGAATCCTGTACCCACTGATCCGCAGTGGAACAAATTGTTAACATACCACTGGCTCACAAAGTTACAGTTTAACTTTCTATCATTTGTTGTCTGCAATAGTTAATAATCCTAGCTAGCCATTCAACTTGATGAAAGTCTCGCATAGAATAGGTAACATCACCTTTCCCATTACAAATTCATTTTAAACCTAATTGATTAAACCACAGAGATGAGAAACTACCTGAGAAAATTAGCTAATTATAACATTATTCTTGTTTGAAATCCAGAAAAAGGACAATATACTACCACAGAGATACTAACCAAGAAAATTAATTAATTATAACATTATTCTTGTTAAGATTCCAGTAAATGGAGAATAAACCGTCCACTTCCTTACACTAATCAGTTCCGAGGAGGAGTTAAGTTACACTGGCTGGAGCCAGTGGCGATATCAGTAAAATATTCCACCGCGAATCAGTATGTGCGGGGTTAAAATCCTGGGCTCGCTCGTTACTTTCATCGCATTCGAGTGAGGAATCTGACGTTAACATTAGCTTTTTTAGCTTGTATAAGTAAATACAAACCTGGACTGTTTACTTTGTCATGGCTCGGAGGTCGCCACGAGATCTGAGACTTCACCAATATAAGCGTGCATGCTGCGTATTACCATACGGTATACTCATTACATATTTACAGTATAGCAAACATATCTTTATGTATAACATATGCAAGTATATATGCAAAACTGAATGAGTTATAGGCCTATGAAAATTATTTTTAAATTTGAGCAATTTATTATCAACTACATGTATCTTATGTATCTAGGTTTTATGCGCACATGCACATGTACCTATTATATCGGTTAATAATAATAATAACACAAATTAGAGTGCTACTGTCGTCCATGACAACATAGAGCAGTATTGAGACAAATCCAAGCCGGTGAGAAAAAAGGAAGGTTCAAAATGGTGCATATTCCAAAATCCAAAAAACCAGTCCAAAGGTAATGGAATTTATAGATGAGAAGGTTTTCGTGATGGTTGCAACTCATCATCACTGGATGGAAGAGAGAGATGCAAAAGAAATGTCTTCAACTGTCTATGGAACTGCTCATAGGAAAGTAAAGGTCGGTGTGGTTCAAACGAAGACTTCCGAAGAATAGATACGGAAGAGAATTCCAGATCAGCGGTGCAGCATGCTGGAAAGAACGATTAGATAGCTTGGAGAGTGAAGGCAAGCTAGATCTCACAAGAGTATTTAATTTAGAAGACTGAGTAACTGAAGGCTGCATCACTTTAATCAAAATAATTAATTTGGTTGGTGGCCGATTGTGCCTGTTGATGGAATAGTTGGTAGCATACTTGTCTTCTTAGCAAGGAACCGCGGGGTGAATCCCCAATGAGGTGTACAGTACGTACTTATGGCAGTACAGATGTGATACAGAAAATTACCTTACGCTTAGTTTTTTATAGCTTGCATGCAGTAAAATCTTTGACTCACAATTTAATATTTAGTAATAAGTTTGTTACTACAGATCTGGGGTTATTACAACGATTCAGAACTGCGCGAAACTGTGCGAATGTGGTACTGACGAGGATGACAATGACCGTTTAATTAAAATAATAGTGATTTAACGCCCGTTTTTTTTATACAAGAATGACGTCAGGGATGTCCCTTATTTTAATGCAGTGCTGCCAGTAATAACGCGACAAGATCTAATAAGTGAGTTTAACAATTTGGCGAAAAATGCGTTAACAAATAGCTTCCCGTTGTGTAAGAGCATTACGAGAAGTATAAGGCAGATCTTCAAATGAAGCCCTCAAAAATAAAAGTGACGAACTCAAATCTATTAAATTTTGTCATTACCGTATTTAATTTAATCTTACATTAAAAAACTCATTTACATTACTAGTTTGATTTAGAATTGGATGTCGGAATTCTTTTTAAATGGGCAGTGAACTGCATACACTTCTTATTATTATGGAAATGTTTAATTGGTAATGAATTAAATTAAAGTTTTTATTAAATATTATATTGTCGCCTGCTCATATTGGAGTATGCCCCCCGACAATTAGGCCTCAATCCCTGCTCAGTTAAGCACCTGTCTAACCGTTTTTATGAAATACGATTGTATAAAGGATTCCAACCAAACCTTCGACGTCTTCAGCAACTAATAGACATGTACATATATACCGTACAAGTGCTAACTACATAATGAATATTATCAAATGATGTTGTATGATGCTTGTTGATTGCCCGTGTTGTGTGCGGGTTGCTGAAGAAGAGCTTCATCGTGGACTGCACGTGTCGTAGAAGGCGACAAAGCACTGAGATCTAAACAAACGTCATATAGGGCATTAGGTTGGAGAGCGCCTAAGCTTCAGAAATTGCAAAGAATTGATTAAAATGGACGGAAGAATCGGAGATTGACTGATGATACGGTGTGGGACAGAGAGGAATGAAGAAAGTCTATTCGTATCCCGACCCTAGAGTTAAACTTGGATTCAAAGAAAAAAGAATATGAAGAAGAAGATGAAGAGATGATGATAATGAGGTGGTGATGGTGGTGGTGATTATGACGACGACGACGACGATGATGATAATGATGACGATGATGATGATGACAATGATGTTGTTGTCTGCGGTTTGCGAAGAGTAAGGAGCCTCATTAACTACAGTTCTATGATACCAGCATTTCGGCTTACGTCCTGTGTGATCACTTCCTACATGAGGATCGACGGTACTTACCCAAGCTGAGAATGCTCAGAAGGTTACTGACTCCAGTGCGAGCCATGCTACTTCACACGTGTCTGAGAATCTTTCCTAACTCTATCTCTTCTGAATGCGTAACTGACAACCTTATCATCCAATGAACACTGCAAAAACACCAGCTCAATGTGTATATTTCTAGTTTTACAGTCTGGTTTGAAGTGTTTATAAGCAATACATTCGCGCAAACAAATTTTTTTTATCGTTTCAGAAGTTTAGTTAAGGCAAAGGCTCTGTCTGCAAAAAACTAAAACGGAAAAATTTAATACGAAAATCGTGAACTATTTTGAATATATTTTTGCAAACTTACGCAAACCTAACTCAGAGAGAAAAGCTGCAGATTGAAAGTTCATTTGGTCTAAAACATTGACTTGTGGATTTCTTCTTAGGAGAAAAATCTTAAATAAAAATTATGTTTAAAGGAGAAAAATGCACTCAGTCTATAAACTTATAAATAATGAAATTGTATAACAGACATTATAAATGTTGGTTATTGCTACTCAAAAGCCAAAGATATTTAATTAAAAAATTATATTCATTTAGATTAATAAATTTTAAATGACAAATTTTAGTCAGCGCCCAACGACTTCCTTTTTTAATATTTAGGCTTCAATTTCCACTAGCCGATTCCGTTACAAGTCAACCCCCGAAGCTTGTGAGTGACTTGCAATTTTTGTTACTGAGAGAGCTATTTCAGTAATCGAAAAGAAATGTCAACTCTTTCTAATAAATATGTATTATATTAAAAATACTAAAAATAATAAATATTACTTACAAATTAAAGCAGCTGGTAGGTCTACATATCATAAAGTAATATTAAGCCAGTAAATATGAATTTTAAGACTATGAATATCGTAATTTGAAATACGAAATAGGGAAATAAAATAAAACATTATGGACAGAACACTCCCACCTGAAGGGCCACGCGTACAGCAGACAGAGTAGTGCAGAGAACCAACTCAACTGAACGTCTCATATACGCCCCCTGTTCACATAGGCTACTGGTACAATTAACTGAGATATACATGTAGGCCAATTTAAACTGAGATCAGATTACAAGAATATATTCACGTTATACTTATAATATTTCATAACGCACTGTTCAAATCATACACGTACCAGTGGATTTTGACATTATTCGTCAAAAAGATATAAATGTTCTGAAAGAATATTCACAGAACACAGGCCTATATAGAGGCCTATCTCAAACTGTTCATGTTTTGAATTCTTTCACATTTTTACTCATTTGATAATTGACTGAGATGGTCTGTCTATTTTGCACGCAATTTTTATCGTTTGTACATGTATGTGACATTTGCAGTCCTATTGGTTAGGGGTTAGCATAGTGTTTATGTTACTTTCATTGAAAATATTTGATCGAAAACAGCAAGTACTAGAAATGCTAGAAAACCGCAAGCCATATCAAGTCTGCATATATGACAGAAGTAAGTAACACGTACTTTCAAATATAGTTTATGATATATACTAGCCTTTTAAACATATTGTATCCGGGTTGCTGAAGAATAGATCAATCGTGGACTTCACTTGTCGTAAGAGGCGTCAAAGCACTATGATTAAAACGAAAGTCAGTAAGAGCATTCGGTCGGTAAGTTCCTTAGCTCCAGACAATACTAAAGAGTTTTCTAATCCCGATACTAGTAGAAACTAGGATTTAAGAGAAGAAGAAGAAGATGATGATGATGACATATACTGAGTTGTATTTAAAGTTCCTTTTGTACGCATGGTCAGTATGGAACATCTGCTTGCCCAATGTTAAACGTCTGAGCTAGCACAATATAACTAATAACGCGATTTTGCTTTATTCTATATTCTTTCTAATACATGTCCAGTGGAAAAGAGGTATGGTAAATATTGTGATTAGAAATAAGTTAGTGGGTTAGAGAATTGGACTAGAGAAACTTGGCATAACTTCTATCTTGCTCACTGTAGGCCAAAGACAAATCGTTCGCATGACCCTGAAATTCAATTGATCAACTACTCCATAAATAGCATACAACGTAATTTGCCCCCCTTTAGTAATATAACTGATGAAACTAAACATACGATAATTATTATCATATGGAAACACTTTAGATGAACCGCCAGCTAAAAATCTCAATAGGACGACGAAATAAAAGCTTTGCAATATACAACTTTGTCTAGCAGATTTTGTACCGAACGACATTACTGAGTGACTTGTAAAGTTTATCTTTATTATTTGCATTCATTTATTCCCTATTAACGTCAGTGGTTTTATTGGAACACATGCAGTTTTGAGATGGACTCTATTTCTTCTTGTACGCAAGGGAAATTACAATAAATTACTTGAAGCAGTTCATTAAGTTAGCGCTCAGATCAGACCAGATATTGGAGTGCATTGAAGTGGGTGGTTCAATGACTGTCATTTACATTGTCAGGCTAGAACTGTGTACTGTGTCAGGTTAGTACTTGTCAGGTTAGTACAGTATCAGGCAAGTACTGTGTCAGGCTAGTACTGTGTCAGATTAGTACTGTGTCAGGCTAGTACTGTGTCAGGCTAGTACTGTATCAGGCTAGTACAGTATCAGGCAAGTACTGTGTCAGGTTAATACTGTGTCAGGCTAGTACTGTGTCAGGTTAGTACCGTGTCAGGTTAGTACTGTGTCAGGTTAGTACTGTGTCAGTCTAGTACTGTGTCAGGTTAGTACTATATCAGGCTAGTACAGTATCAGACAAGTACTGTGTCAGGCTAGTACTGTGTCAGGTTAATACTGTGTCAGGCTGGTACTGTGTCAGGTTAGTACTGTGTACTGTGTCAGGTTAGTAGTGTGTAAGGTTAGTACTGTATCAGGTTAGTACTATATCAGGTTAGTACTATGTAAGGTTAGTACTGTGTCAGGTTAGTACTGTGTCAGGTTAGTACTGTGTCAGGCTAGTACTGTGTCAAGCTAGTACTGTGTCAGGCTAGTACTGTGTTAAGCTAGTACTGTGTTAGGCTAGTACTGTGTCAGGCTAGTACTGTGTCAGGTTAGTACTATGCCAGGCTAGTAGTTTGTCAGGCTAGTATTGTGTCAGGCTAGAACTGTGTAGTGCTAGCAATGTGTGTGTCAGGCTAGCAATATGTCAGGCTAGTACTGTGTCAGGCTAGTACTGTGTCAGGTTAGTACTATGCCAGGCTAGTAGTTTGTCAGGCTAGTATTGTGTCAGGCTAGAACTGTGTAGTGCTAGCAATGTGTGTGTCAGGCTAGCAATATGTCAGGCTAGTACTTTGTCAGGCTAATACTGTGTCAGGCTAGTACTGTGTAAGACTTTAACTGTGTCAATCTGGTACTGTGTCAGGCTAGTACTTTGTCAGGTTTGTATTGCATGCTTTAGAGCATAATTTGTGGAGCACTTGAATTTAAAGGACATTTTATTGAGCACGAGGATTGAACTAGGACTAGCTCTCTGCTTAATGAGCAGTCGTCACAAAACTGCTATAGATGATACTTTGTTATCTTTTTCGGTCATTAGTTTAAGGATTATTTTATATTTTTATCATTTACAATTATCGTTCTCATAATCTGAGTTTGTCATTTGACAAAAGTGTCATTTACTGAGATAGTATGACATGGATCAATACTTCGACATTGCTGTGTCGAAGAGCTTTGACACCAGCAATAACTTCTATAAATACTACATGTAATATTTCTGGATGCGTCAATATGTTTTACGCGAAAAGAAGGTTTATATTTTTGTGTAAAGAATTTGCACTCTGCATCTACAAGTATAAATAATAAATCCCGCAGTCGGTATTCTAATTATGCGTGTGCCCTGCAAGCTTTTGTTGCAGTTAGATGTCAATAGACTTGAAGTTTCTGTGGATGACATTCTCTAAGGTTTCAAAATGAGAATTTATGTTTCTAACTCTTCAAGAATGACCACACTGATTATAAACTCTGTGATGTATTATTTCTAACAATTGTGGAGTAAGACATTCTGTCACCATTTCGTTCACGAGCGTATTGCATATTACTAAAAGCAAAAAACTTATGAGATGGCTTTTTAAATATTCAACCGCTATATGCATATAGCGGTTGAATACATCTCATGGATTCTGACATAGTCAGATCGGAAAAATGAATACATTTAAAAACAAGTTTACCAGTATGTAATTGGAACAAATGAAAAATTGGTAATACATTATAATTCATATAAAGTTGTTTAACATTATGAAATTTAAGTTTATTCTGTAAAGTTCTTAGAATACGGTTACAGGCAACATGTAAGGGTTGAAGCAACTGTTTGGTTGTATTTGCATAAACTTCAATTCCATATTGAGCCCTTGATTGCATCAATGAAAGGTATAAATTGCTACGACAATTCATAGGAATAAAATCTCTACGATTGTATAACATACTATTAAAATTTTTAATTTTAACGATTAATGATTTAATATGATCACCAAAAGTCAAATTGTCATCTAATGTTAAGCCTAAGAATGTGGTAACATATGTTCTATTAATGCAATTATTATCAAGGGATACACTTAAATTGTTAGATCGAATAGCAGCTTCATCGTCTTTATTGGAGTAGAATAATACATACGAAGACTTCGAGCAATTTACAGTTAGCTTGTTACTTATAAACCATTTACGTATTTCAGAGCAAACGTGATTCGCAGAGATAAACAATTCATCAATAGACTTATGTTTAACAAACAAATTAGAATCATCAGCATACAGTTTAATGGACCCAAATGTACAGGCATTATGAATATCATTCATATAGATTATAAAAAGTAAGGTCCTAAAATTGAACCTTGAGGAACTCCGATACTAAGAGGTAACACACTAGATATGCTGTCACTAATTAAGGTGTATTGTTTTCTTCGAGATAAATAAGAGCTAAACCAATCATAGGCAGTACCACGTATCCCATAAAAATGCAATTTGTGAAGCAGAATATTATGATCAACAGTATCAGAAGCTTTTGAGAGATCTAAAAATATACCAAGTGTCTTGTTTTTATGATTATGTTCAGTAGATAATAATTAACACTAGAGAAAAGAGCATCAGTGGTAGAATGGTCGGATCTAAAACCAAATTGATTTTCATTAAGGATTTCGAACATATTTAGAAATGTAGTAATGCGTTTATGCATGATTTTCTCAAATATTTTACTTAAATTATTAAGGAGGGAAATTGGTCTATAGTTTTCCACTAAATCATGTTTACCTTTTTTATAAACAGGGATGACCTTGGCTAATTTGAAATTCTCAGGAAAGTAGCCTAATTCTAACGATTTATTAATGATAAAGATAAGTGGGTTAACAATGTAGTTAGCAGATAATTTTAAAATTTTACTGGATATACCGTCATTGCCAGTAGAATAACTTTTATTCAAGGAATGAATGAAATTTAAGACTTCATTGTTGGAAGTTGGAATTAGGAAAATAGATTGTGGTAGAGCCTTGTTAAGAAAACTCTGATATGATACATCATTTCGTGGGATCGCATCTGCTAGCCGTAAGCTATTTTGTATAAAATATTTATTAAATTCTTCGGCAATGTCCTTGTTCTTTCTAATAACTCCACCATTTGTAGTTAAGTGATCAATAGTCTGAGTCTTAGTTATACCACGATAACTGGTAAAATTATTCAACGTTCTCCAAATCTTCTTAATAGAATTAAATCTTATGTCTAATTTATTTTTATAATAATTTTGACGGAAGTTTTTGATAGCTTTATCAAGTATTTTTCGGTAAATCAGATAATTAGTTTTATCAAGAGGTAAATTGGATTTTTGTATGTATAATATAGATTGTTTTTATTTTAATTCTAGACTTAAGACAAAGTACTAGACTTTAATTCTTTAGAGATCCACGGTTTATCCTTATATGTTTTACGAGAACATCGAATTAAAGGAAAGCTCAGCTCAGAGGCAGTAATTAAGAAATGCGTTAGATGAGTAATAGCCTCATCAATATTAATCAAATTATAGATTGGTGTCCAGTCAGTTTTCGAAAGATGGTCATGGAAGTTGTTTATGTTTTGAGTGCATTAAATTCTAGTGTAAGGGCGATCACAGTAGTTAACTCTTTCAGTTTTAGATACCAGCAGTACAACATTGGCATAGTGATCAGTAATATCGCTTGTAACCGTAAGGGACTTTGACTTTACACTGGTGCCTTTAGTATAATCCAAACCGAAGTTCGCGAAGACATGGTTAATTATGCTACGCGAGTCATTAATACAATGCGTCGGAATTAATGATAACGGCATAAAGTTCAAATTGGACAGCACATTAACATAGCGACCAATGAAATTTAACGTACTAAATTTTAACAAATCAATATTCACATCACCACATATAAGACGCTTTTTTAAAGGTTTGCATATGGAGAGTAACTTGAAAAGTTTATCAATAAAAACAGTAGCAGATTGACTCGGATGTCTGTAAATCAAATAGAGTCTAATTTTACCATGCATAAGTAATATATCAACGACCAAGAATTCTGCTGTATTATCAAAGAAATTATTATTATTGGAAGAATCAATGATGTTAAAGGTGATAGAATTATGGATTAATACCGCCACACCCCCAGCTTTTTGTAAAGTCGGGGGGCAATATACAAACTTGTAATTAGGAAATACATCATCAAAAAATCGTAAATTAGTAGACCATATTTCAGAAAGTAATATTACATCAAATTTATTTTTGTATGAATTTAAGAGATCTATGAGTTTCATATAATTGGCATTTAAACTTCTAATGTTAACATGAAATAACGATAGATTGTAATTTTTATATAGGTCGTTAATAACATCATTAGAAGATTCCGGAGTGTAATAACCAATTTTGGGATTGGCTATTAAATCATTATTAATTAGACCATTAAGAGTAAGAGTAGTATAAACAGACGCCATTTTAACAGAAGCAATGTTTAACGTCATAATTAGTTTTTCACAGGATTAAACCACCATTCCCTGACTACTGAGTTTTCCGGCCAAATGTCTTCATCAATAACTTATCTTTGTATTTAAGTTTGCATGAAATCACAAATGCACTGGACTTATACTCAAGGCCGTCCTTACCAATACCCGAAAGTTTCTTACAGAGACAATCTGGAATGTCACTAGCCTCTAACACACACACATATATATATATATATATATATATATATATATATATATATACTCTGTAAGTATATGTACACAGTGTAAGCCTATATTTACCTAAATAATCTCAAATTTAGTGAATAAAGCCCTTCCAAGACCATGTACATGTATGATCATGCATTGGACTAACTAGATCTTAAGAAAACTTATAATATAAATCTGTTTTATATAAAATCTCCAAACAGATGAATGTATGACAGTAAGCCCATATTTGTTACATACAAATTGAAACTAAAAATATTATTTAATTATGTCTCACAATTTTTTATATACCCAATTAATAAGTGGCAAAATTATCCCCGAAAAATCTGGCAGTGCAGGAATATTACACTAAAACTAAAACAAGATCATGTTTTTGTCCTTCTTTATAAGGTTTAGCCTTTATATTGAAAGAGTTACTGACAATGTACTTCTTTCTGAGGGCTTCAATATATAACTAATTATTTTATTGAATTGGTAAGTATTTAGCAGAAAAAATTCTTCAGTATCTTTTTGAGTAAGAGTCCCTTTCTACTTACATATCGAATACGTGCCAGGTTACACAACCAGTGATTTTCATCTAACTGATCACCATGAAATAACCGAAATTGTTCAGTCTACGAAAAGAAGTTCAAATGCGGGTTTGATGATGTATTTTATATTACCCTAATAAGCATGATTTACTACAGTTCCAAGCCTTTAGCAATAGCACATTATATAATAAATTACAAACTTTATAAATTATCTATACATGTATGTTACCTGTACGTATATAGGTATATCTTATAGGCAACTAAATACGAACTGAGAAAGGCAACGGGAAACTACTTCCAGTGATTCGCAATCGTTCACCTATCGTGGCAGTTGAAACGATGGCGAGGATTTCCTTTGTTAAAGCGGGTAAAGCTAATGTTAATATTAGTTTCCTCACTCGAAAGCGATGTCAGTGACGGGCGAGCCCAGGATTTTAACCCTGCACCTACCGATACACGGTCGAATATCTTATCGACATCACCACTGGCTCCAGTCAGTTCCTGGAATTTTGCTGAAAGTCGGCCGACTGTACGGTTTTATCCTACAGACACTATTCAAATCTTATTTCGATAGAGCACGTCCTGAGCTCTGTACGTTGAACCTGTGTTCTGGTGACCTAAAGGATATTTTCGTTCAAAGATGTCAACACTCGGTCTTCCATGTGGTTGTCAAACAATATACTTACCGAGCCCGAAGTGGCTTAATTTCGTTGTGTTAAAGCGCAGCTAATCCGACCGCGCTAAACTCCGCGTCAATAGAGAAATGAAGGGCAAGTATCCTATCTTCGCAGACAATGGTTCATGCCATTGGTCCAGATTCAATGATTTGTAAAAGATCAATAGATTAGCTAAACATCCTTAGGAGCAACCACTTTAGTGTTCCCTTAAATTATTAACTGCTCCTTCCATCTCTTTCTCTTTCGCTCTCTCTCTCTCTCTCTCTCTCTCTCTCTCGATCTATCTGTGCTACCCTTCTCTGCTCGCACAACTTGGTAACAGCTGTTGTTGATTGCTGGACAATAGGGACATTTTGGTGTTAAGAAGCGGAAGAATTCATTTCACGGTTTTCGGAAATAATTTCAAGTTGCATTATTCAATTGTTTAAATTAGACAAATTGCATAGAAAAATCAGTCTGTGTAAAAAACCTGGGGTAAAAAACATATTAATAATAATATTTTTTAAAAATTATTATTATTATTATTATTATTATTACTATTGTTTTTAATATTATTATTAAACTATTCATTTTATTATAATTATTATTATTTATTTGTTAAATGTTTTACCCCCCGGGTGTAAAGAACCCGAGGTTTGATAAAAACGTGCTGAATCGTCGCCCGGCTACTCGAGGTCATCTAGCTGCTTAAAAGAATTGCTAAAGCAGACTGCATTAAATCTTTGTAAAGTTAAGGAAAGCCTTTGCCAAAAGAGAGGTCTCTCGCTTATCGCCTGTTGGCTCTGCAATAAATCGTTCGATGGTTCTAGACAATAGAGTGTCTTATGGTAGAAGCATGTATTTAATTGACGAAGCGTTTAATGCTAGTGCTGGAATTAGTAGGAATTCTAGTTAAGTTTCTTGCAATTCATTTTGATTGTTTTATGATCCTATGTTGTGTGTGTATATGTGTGCATCTTGATCCTGTCTGTTTTTGACGAATAAAGAAATGAATATATTAGCCTTCCTATGCCATTAATGAAGTCAACTCCATCGGGATTCATGGGGACATGATATTATTATTATTATTATAATCATTATTATTATTATTGTTATTATTATCATAATAATAATAATAATATTATTATTATTATTATCAACTGATCCTACAGGAATCCGAGTTCGACAAGAGAAAATCTGGATTTGCCGGTTCTATCCCAGTCAACCAGTCTAGTAGTGATTGCATATCCCTGTTCATCGATGACTCCTCAGAAGTTAAGGTGGGGAGAGACACTCCGATTCCAACTTTTGAGCAGGCACCTCTTTTTGGTACGCCAGCTGTGCTCGGTGCGTCAGGGTTATGAATTGAAATGAAGCCAATGGTACGTGAGTCAGAATCTACCCTTTCAAGGACAACTTGACGGCCTCACAGGCGTCGGTTACCTGTATCAAGTCAGTTCTGGGTGAGAGTCAGGGTAGCAACCTCACATATCTAACTCCAGGGTCCGCGGTAAGTGTATCTGACGAGAAGATCAATGGAAGTAGAAATTTTGCATAGAAAAAGCGATAAGCTGCTAGCATTCAAGAGAAAAGAGAGAGAAAAACAATTAACGGAAGCCCATGACAGTGATCCTAATCAATATGGTGCTAAAGATCATCTTGAACAATATAGTGCCGTCGTACACGACGGCACTATATTGTTCAAGAACATCGATGTCAAGAACATCATGAACATCGCTGTGCTGATCATGATCAGCAAGGGGAAAATCATCATGAACAGCTCGGTGCTGAAAATCACCATGAACAGCTCGGTGCTGAAGATCATCATGAACAGCTATGTGCTGAAGATTATCATGAACAGCTCGGTGCTGAAGATCATCAACACGGTGCTGAAGATCATTATGGACAGCTCAATGCAGAAGATCATCATGAACAGCTCGGTGCTGGAGATCTTCATGAACAGCTCGGTGCTGAAGATCATCATAATCTGCTCGGTGCTGAAGATCATCATAAACGGCTCGGTGCTGAAGATCATCATGAACAGCATTGTGCTGGAGGTCATTATGGACAGATTAGTGCTGAAGATCATCATGAACAGCTCGGTGCTGATGATCAACATGAACAGCAAGGTGCTGAAGGTTATTATGAACAACTCGGTGCTGGAAAACATCAGGAACTGCAGTGTGATGAAATCATCATGAAAATCATCATCATGCTGAAAATCATCGTCTACAGCGCGAGAATCATGACCAAATTGATAATCGCAGCCGTCAGACACTTCATAAGAAACAGAAGAAGAAGTTGCAGTCGTGGAGGCTTCAGATTCAGTCGGTGCTTCATTTCAATCTCCAGAAGCAAAAACATCATCATCAGGGCTTTGATCGACAGCGTATCGTGTTAACCGTGAGCCCACCAGGATCTTCTGGCTCCCTGCCCCCACCGCACTCCTCGACCCACATATCTCTGCGAGGGGCAGGGCTTCAGCTCTCAAGCCTGGCCAATGCGAGGGGTGACTCCGCAGTGAGGCGATCCACGTGGATGTTCATGGGTCGCTTTCCGCAGAACCCGATCGGCTCACCGGCTGGGTTGACCCCTCAGGTTCATCTGCGTCCTGTCACAGCCACCTCTCAGCCGCCACAGGATGGCTTCGTTCAACCCACGGCTGACCTGCTCTCATCGTTCCACGTCAACCGTCCGTCCAGTCTAAAGATCAACGCTCTGATAGAGCCTCTCGGTAGAGCTCAGTCTGCTCCCACGAGATCTGATCAGCAGCAGTTTGGTCCGACACTGCTACATCAACAGCAGCCTGGTGCTGCGTGAATGAGGCAGGAGCGCATCAGTCAGCTGATTGGCGGGGAGCAATTTTCTATGATATCGGAGTTGGAGTTGCTGAGGGCACTTCTACCTCCCCGGACGTGACATACCTGGAGCTAAGGAAGCCTCCTAACTTCGAGTACCTCTCAGGGCAGTGGGTGCGCCTAGCCTGTCTGGCTCACAGCGGCAGTGAGTACCTCCCCTCACCCTAACCTCGGCGCCCCACGAGAACCATCTCAGCATACATGTCAGGGCCGTGGGTCCCTGGACGAAAAACGAAAAATATTAGAGAGCTTTACGACCCCCGTCAACTGGTCAAGAAACCCCTGCCCAAGGTTTATCTGGACGGTCCCTATGGAATAGGACATCAGGACTGGAGCAAATACGAGGTGTCTATATTGATAGGTGGAGGCATTGGAGTCATTCCATTCGCTTCTATCCTCAAGGATATTGCTCACAGGTCGGAGAGAGGCAATCGGGACATGATGTGTAAAAAGGTCTACTTCATCTGGGTGACTCGCACCCAGCGCCACTTCGAGTCGATGACAGACATCATCAGAGAGGTGGAGCAGAAAGATCATTCCAACGTTGTGGTGGTTAACACCTTCATCATACAGTTCAAGGGAAAGTTTGACATTGGCACCACCATGCTGTACATATGTCAGCGCCACTTCCAAAAGATCTCAGACAAGAGTCTGTTCACTGGTTTGAGGTCCACCACTCACTTTGGTCGACCTGATTTCCCGGAAGTCCTGAAAGTCGTCATGAAGGAGCATCCATCGACTAATGTATTCGGGGTGTTCAGCTGTGGACCACCTCCCCTCACTCGCAGCGTTGAGCAGGCTTGCTCCAGGGACAACGCCTACACCAGCGATGTGCTCTTCGTTCATCATCACGAAAACTTTTAATCATCATTGATGATTGATTTAGTTAATTCATTTATCTATACAATTAAGTATATTAATAATTATCAGTCAATTTTATTATTATCATTATTATTATTATCATAATCATCATCACCATTATTATTATTTTTATTGGTCTCACGTTAGGAATCATTCGCTAATAACATATTGATCGGTGCCTGTAGAAAATTACAATTAAAAAATTTTATTAATCGTGTCAGCAATAAAGGTAGTAATTATTCTTTGAAGTGGAGATCTAGTCCTTCCTTTAAAAGTGGATTTGCTGGCTTCATCCACTTGCTGATTTCGTGTAATTCGCTACTGTTTATAATAATTCAGATTATCGTAAAGTTTTTGAGTCTTTATGAGTACATCTACAGGGCGAATTTAACAATTATTCCGTGAAATATTAAATTTTACTTAAATGTCTCCTTTCCAGATCTGAGCTCTGTACACAAGGAGAAATACAAATCAGATTTACTTTATAAATGAGCCGATGTTATTAACTGAAACGCTCGCAACTTTCGTATGTTTGCACTCTCTCTACGTCTCTCTCTCTCTCTCTCTCAGTCTCTCTCTCTCTCTCTCTCTCTCTCTCTCTCTCTCTCTCTCTCTCTCTGTAAAGTTATTAATTCTAGGCCTGGTAATTAATTGTGATCTTTTGTCAGTGTTATATTTACTGTGCAATAGAAGCAAGCCATTTGTGAACTGACTTGAATGACCTGAATCCAAATCTTTCTATGAAAAAATTAGAAATGTTAGTATATGATCAAAAATGTCCAATATATAACTTTTTTGTTTTTTTTGCATGTCACTTTAATTGTAAGCTATAAAGGGGAACGCGATAGAACTCAATTCCACTAGTTAGAATATTTTCAAATATCAAATATTGGCCCTCTTGGGGCCAATATTTGGAATACTAGGGCCCCTGTGTAATGGAAGAGGTTTCTAAAGATATTGATCGTTTCACTAGCTCTCAGTTTTCACTGTAACCACTGTATACGAGTAGAAAGGGTCTTAAGTAAAAAAATGTGAACTCTGTCCCGGAGCAGAGGTTCAACCAGCCTTGGCTGAGAGGGGCTTAATCCACTAACCGCCAAAATTAGGTCACTTTTGCAATTCGTCCAGATCTGCTGAATTTCTTCAGCGGTGGAAAAATATTGACCTACTTAAAAAACAAATGTAGGATTTTAGGCATTTTAGATTTTCCTCTGACCTTATTACGGGATAAAGGTATTAAGAAATAGGAATAACAGTTGGATGGACACATTCTAAGGAGGAAAAGTTTATTAAGTAGAATGAAAGGAAATAGAGGCAGAGATTAGGTATGTTGGATGATTTAAAGACCCACTCATATGTGGACATGAATAGGAAAGCGGAAGACAGCGAAGAGTGGAGGCGTATTATACCATGTACCTTCCGGAAGGCAGTGCACTAAGAGAGAGATGGGGTTAATAAAAGGGGAAACACTATGAGCCGAGCGAGCAGTAGTGAAATAATTTTGGATCCCTCCCCACAAATTTTTTTCTGGTTGCTTCGTATGTCCCGGAGAGGGCGAGGCGCCAGCAAAAATGTGAACACCGTCAAAAACAATTTCGCTCACCCCTTAAACATTCCTGGATCCACCACTGATGATACTTTCAGTGACAATTCGGAAGGTGAACACCTGCATCTAGGAAGTTGGAACAGGTCGATTTCTCTCAAAAAACTAAGTTATAATCAATTAGTGTTCAGTGCATTTAACGAAAGATTAAATAAAATTATGAACCGTTTTTTAACAAGCATCTTCTGACAAACTTCAACTGAAAATTTTCTTGGTTTACTTCCTGAAATTCTGCAAACGAAAACTTTTGTTTTAGTAAAATTTCGAGCGGCAGCGCTTAATTCAACGTTAGATTCGGCATCACGCCATATTACCATGTTACAATAGCAGCGTCATGTTACCATGGCAGCATCATGTTACCATAACATCATCATGTTACCATGACAGCATCATGTTACCATGGCAGCATTATGTTACCATGGCAGCATCATGTTACCATGACAGCATCATGTTACCATGGCAGCATTATGTTACCGTGGCAGCATCATGTTACCATGGCAGCGTCATGTTACCATGGCAGCGTCATGTTACCATGGCAGCACCATGTTACCATGGCAGCACCATGATGGTACCGACCCCAATCAGTTCTGTAGCATCTTTCGTTCGTAGATAGAAACATAGAAGCTAGCAGTGTTAATAGTTGAAGCAACACCTTTACGTAGAAACTCGGTGGAATGACCAGGGGCCATATCCTTCCTATTCTGTTACTATTCCTTGTATAGCTAGTGGAGAAGTGCATTACATA
Organism: Enchytraeus crypticus; assembly: GCA_905160935.1. Classification (NCBI taxonomy): domain Eukaryota; kingdom Metazoa; phylum Annelida; class Clitellata; order Enchytraeida; family Enchytraeidae; genus Enchytraeus; species Enchytraeus crypticus. The sequence goes on along the minus strand of CAJHZI010000882.1, from coordinate 2,410,444 downwards.
TAAGCATATTATATATATATGCATGTATATATGTATGTATATATATATATATATGTATATACAATTGTATATAATTGTATTCATATATATATATATATACATGTATATATATTTATATGTATATATGCAAGCATATTCTACCTGATATGCTGTCTAATTTTGATTTCATGCAACACGTTAATCGTTTAGTATCCTGGTTAATGTACACTGGAATATTAGGTTGATGAGTGCAGCGTAAGGGAAGACCAACTAGTATCTGATAAACACATTGGGAAGCCAATTCATAAGCCATAAAATTACAAACATTTCAGTAGAGATGAACTAAAAGCCTTCGTGATTGGATCAACTGATTGATCGTTTGAGTGCTCTTGGAGAGTATGAGAGCACACAGCGAGCATAAGTATATACCTTGGACAATGGACATACCAATTCACAGAACACTAGAGAGTGAAGGATATAAAGCCCATTTCAAGTTCATCTTGTAATAGTTTATGCTATTTTTTCGGGTCGCCATTAAATCCCAGATTGAATACCAATCACATTCACAATCAAATTCAATCACAAGATCTAAACTTTTTGCGATGTGCCTGCCCCTAACCCTAACCGCTACCCAAACTCTAACCTTGAAATCTTAAATATCGATGGCTCTGTATTGATGGCTATGTAGTGATGGCTATGTATTAAGGGCTTTATATTGAGGGCTCTGTATTGTTGGCTATGTATTGAGGGCTCTGTATTGAGGGCTTTGTATTGATGGCTATGTATTGAGGGCTATGTATTGAGACCTATGTATTGAGGGCTTTGTATTGAGGGCTTTGTATTGAGGGCTATGTATTGTGGGCTATGTATCGAGGCCTATGTATTGAGGGCTTTGTATTGAGGGCTTTGTATTGAGGGCTATGTATCGAGGGCTATGTATCGAGGGCTATGTATTGAGGGCTATGTATTGATGGCTCATCCTGGATGAGCGATGCTGAGCCAGGTTTTCGCCGCTGCAGTCAAGCCGCTGAGCTGATGACACTAAAACAAAGCCTATTGCGCTACGGGTTCACTGAACGAACTCAACGCTTGAGTTAACTGAGCGGTGGATGCTGCTACTCACAGTACGTTACAGTGACGATTTACAACAAAGCTTTACTCTTGTTATAAAGGTAGTCGACTTATGTCGAGCTTATTTTAATATTAGAACGGAATTTAATGTTAGTTTTCTTCAGTTTGGTCAAATTAATTGTAGTTAAACAGTAGATAGTTGTGATTTTATATTACGCCACTGGTTGATATACATAGTCCACTGGCTATGCAATTAATTGATTGATGTCGTTTTCAGTGGGCCTACTGATCACTCTAGAGTGCGATTATGAATTCTTCTATCAAGTTATCAAATTATAAATTTAGCATTTATTATTTCAGAGCCAATTTTATTAAAAGAGTAAAAATGGGGGAGTTAGCAAGTGCATTCTAAGTCTACATGAGACACGCTAAATAAAACAAACAAATTAGTAATTAAATTATTAATTAAATCGCCGAAATTAAAACGCAAAAGTTGAAAACAGTTTTTAAAAAAGTTTTAAATTGTTTTTCTTTGAAACAGGTATCATGACAACTGTCTACTGTAACGTGAATGCGTCATCAGCGAAAGTAGAATTCAGTACTCTTAACCTAAAGTTCTTTTAAATTGCAGAACAAAATTCGCCAGATTACTACTTTTTATAAAAACCAGATGTTACTCACTTATCTGTTTATAATGTGCAAAAGGAATAAAATGTTTACTAAGAAGAGAAGGCTTTCTTTGAATGTTTAAGAATAATTTTCAAGATTGGAATTTTAATAGTTTTTAAATTTTTTGTACAATTTTCAAATCAAGTTTTTTTCCCCTGTTCACAGAGATGATTGAATTTATGCCTCATGACAATAGAGTATCTTGTCAGCACTCTAGTGCTCTAGACTGTAATTAGAGTATCATCAGGGTAACAGGGTGGTACTAATCGCTGCTCCATTAAGTTTTAAACCACTTATAGAGGACAGTATGTCAGCTCGAGGCACTCTTTATCTCACTTTTGTTTTTATTAAGTCCATCATTGTCTCTCTCTCTCTCTCTCTCTCTAATTCTCTCTCTCACTCTCTTTCTCTCTCTCTCTCTCTCTCTCTCTCTCTACCACACTGTTTCTTTATCGCTGTATTTATTCAGAGGTTTACCCCATCTGTTTATATATTACACTCAATAATGTGAAGTCTGTGTTTAATGTTCACTTAGTTCATTTTAAATTTTAATTTTACCTGGAAATCTTCAATTTGTAAAGAGTCACAAATTTCTCATATGTAAGGAAAAGTTCCTGAAAGTCTCTCGAAATTTAGTATATACGACTATAGCTTATTGAATGAATATTAATTAATTAATTAATATCATAAGAATTGAAATTGAAATTATGAAAGCCACTTTGAACCCTTGCCCGACGATTTGTAAACTAAGCTATCTTGCCTTGTACATTTTACCCTATTTTTAAATTAAGTTCTAATTTTATCAATTTAGTCAATTTCAAATTTGAAACTTTGACTGCTAGCATAAAGTACAGTATAAAGTAAAAAACGTAAAAATTATAAAGTACATGTTGAAATCAGTGCAAGATCAAGAGAATGATAAGCTAATTCCTATATTTAAGATAAGTTATCAACGAAATTTGAAACTGATTTTAATGATCGATTTAAGGAATATTAACCTTGATTGCTTCACTTAAATAATATTAATATTGATTTAATATTAAAGAAGTTGCTCATATTTATCTATAGAATACTTAGTATTGAAGTGATACTGAAAAACATTTGCGAAAACTCAGTATAACTTAAATATTGTTCAATATAAGCGTAGCCCTACAGTCTTATAACAAGTTAAACACAATACAAGAGTATAGGTTAAACATAAGTTAAACACAATACAATAGTACAGAACAGGCTAACTAGAAGTTAAACACATAAAAGCCTATAGGTTGACTAAAAGTTAAACACTATGGCAGAAGGAAATTGTTCTATATTCTATGGAGATGATCAAGGCATTCAGGTGCAAAGCTCTCATGATACGGGTATGTTGCAATTTTTATTGTCATATACATGTATATCTAGAATTATTTTGGGTTGCTACAATAGTTTATAAATATTTCTGCAGGCCATTTACTTTCTAATATTCAAACCTGTTTAGGTCAGTATATAGTGTAAGCAATATTTATCAGAAAAGTTTTTGCTCTTTAATGGACGCGGAAGCACAAGGTCCTTGCTTTTTTTCAAATAGGCCTAATGTTAGTTATCTATTGTGGTTGTGTAAACGTTAGCAAATTAATATCGCTGATTTACATACTTTTCATATAAAATTAAACTTCAATCTTACTGCAAAGAATCGCATTAACAATTTGACAAGAAAAATCGTGTTAAAATTTAATAATATTTTGTTTTTTGAAAGCTTGCTTGTAAAGCGCTCCTTATAAAGTTTTTTCTACTTTAGCACACAAACGATTTACTGTACAAACTATTCCGTTTATCACATGCATTACTTGCGTATGATGTAAACTAAGGTGAAATAAATATGATTCAATTCAAAAAAGTTGCTTGTAGTCTACTTTTATCTTTGTTTTTTGGGTTAGCGCGAAATAATTTTATTTATTTTTGCTCTCATTTTATATAATTGGTTTTAACTTTTTCCTGTCTTTTTACATTTTACTTTGAGATTTGCTCGATCATGTTAATAGATCATATTTATTAATTTCTGCTATTAATTTCCTTTCTATTGTGTAATTTCAGTTTATTAATAAATTATTTCTGATTAAAGTCTCTCAGCCATGTCTTTAGATTTTACACAGAGTTAATCCGAGCCAGCGACCTGACCGGTTTTAAATGCGAGTACGAATCAACAGGTACAACATTCAAATCCAAGTCTTGCCTGCCACTGAAGAGTTTGCGGGTCAATGACTTAATGCTAGGTTTTAGCTTCAATTTTCTACATTAAAAATTCGATGCTTCTCTAACATGAGGTTGCAAATTTATAGTAGGCATACAATCTGAATATTTTAAATTTATTTTAAATTTTGAATATTATTGGCTAGAGCCAGTGACGATGTCGGTAAGTTATTCGACCGCGGATCAGTATGTGTGGAGTTCAAATCCTGGGCTCGCCCGTCACTGGCATCGCTTTCGAGTGAGGAAACTGACGTTTACATTAGCTTTGCCATTAGCTTTTATTGCAAGCCAATGGCCGTGTTGCTAGTAAGCGTTCTTTCTAGATAAGCTATTGACCACGTGTACGAAACGCCTCACTGGTAGGGCCTACTTCTCTGCAAGCCAACATCACCACTGCCACTAATTTGTGGGCCTCCAAACTAAACTATAATTTTTCTGTAGCCTGAAAGTTTTATAACCTCTCCATTTAATTTAAATAGAATTCTTTAAATAAAAAAAGATTTAAGGTCTGTAAGAATTACTCAGTTATGCGACTGTAGAAGATATTTCAATGTAATTAGGAATTACATTTTCAGGATTTGAAAATCGATATTATTACAATTATGAAAGAACTCTGATAACAAATTACACATTGAAATATTTTTGTTCAGAGTAGAAGATAAATTTAATTATAACTTACTGCAATCGGTTATTTAATCAGTTTACTGCACTGTTACCGTTATATTATAGAATAGCTTTCTCCCGTCGTATCAGTACGTTACAGATCGGAAAGTCTAATGAAATAATAGATTCGGTCGACATTGTATATTAGCAAAAGAACAATACGCAGGCTTTCATTGAGATTTTAATACATTTTGCATTTTCGACAATGCTGCAAATGCGGCTGCCCACGGAAAATCTAGTCTGCTATTCTATGGCAGGATATCAATTTTCGAACAACAATAACCTGTAATATCAAAATTGACACCGATAATATTTGAATAAACAACTAATCAATAATTATTCTATCACACAGGCATCAATCAATTAGAATAGAAAATGCCATTCTGATAAATTAATAGGAAATCGTAAAATAAGGTAATTAAATTGTCCGTTCCCGTGTCATCCAAGTAATTTAAATTGAATCTTAAAGACTGAATTAGTCTACGGACCATTCATCTAACAATCAACAATTGAATTGTTTAATTTCAAAGCACTGTTACATTTGACGAAAATGGTAAACACACCGTAAGAAAATGATAAATTTGACGATATCAATATATAGGCCGATATAACAAATGAATTAAAGGATAAAATAATCATTAAAATCAAGGAAATATTAGTCAATCAAACTTAGATTTAATATCGAGTCCATGCCAAGCTCTATTAAATTTAAGTAATTACCTTACAAAAACGATATCAGAAATATCTGAAATATCAGAAATATTTTTAATATCTAGATACCAAAAGTAGACGTAGAATTATCCATCAATGACCAAGTCCTCCAAACCCTACAAACTAACACAGTAAACGTTTGCTAAAAATGTACTGATATGGCATCACAGAGTACAGAGTACGCAAACATCCATTTAGTACTGCATTTTATTTAAGTGAGCATGTATAAATCAATATTAATAATATTAACATTAATATACAACACTACTCCATCATTTAATGCAGCCCAATATAATTATCTTTCTAGTTACTCTTATTAGTAGTTCAGAGTTTGTATCTTAAAGTTGTAAAAGGTTATGCACTGGATTGTAAAATGCTAGTAAAATGATATTACTAAAAACTAATTACATTGATATCGCAATTTTACTATTTAATTAAAACGAATACATTATTGCAATACTGCATATCACAAATTTGCATAATGCCATTCAATTTTTCAGTTGATTAGCTTAATTAGTTTCTCCTTGATCTATTCAAACGAAACTTTATATTATTGTAAACCTCTGCTTTAGATTATGATAATGATTCCAATTATAAATTTGCTACTTCGATGGAAGATTGTTCCATGTAGTTGGATTGAGAGCTACTTTGCGATTGGATAGAGCCTTGAGATGGAAACAACGTGGTGGTCTATGAGGCATTATTATTGAATGTGATAGCGCTCCATTGGTGAAGCTATTTATCTATTTATTAATACTATTTATTTTATTTGTTGTTATTTATTACCACTCTACTAGTTATTTCTAATCTTTTTGTCAGAGGAATGAAAGCGGATAGAGGTTACTATGCAGTGGTTAACATAACATAACGGCAAACTGGGTCAGGAAGCAATGATGCTTGTTTTTAGACCAATTTCCTCCTTTCTCGCCATGGTTATTAGTAATCGTTGCCTATTTATGGCCCATGGATTGCAGACGGCGCAGATTTAAGAATAATCTTCCAACACCCTGAGGATTGTTTCATTCGAAGTTGTCAACTGTGAGTCTTACAGTGTGGACACCCACAAAGTACTAACCGAAGCCGATAGAGCTAAACTTCGTTTATGGACGCGCAGCTAAACTAAGTGCGCTAAATCTAGCCCGCTACTGATTGATGACGTCAACGGCTGTAATTCAGAGGTTGTTGATGAGATGACTGTAATGAGATGACTATGCAGAGGTTGTTGACGTAATGGTTGTAATGCAGAGGTTGTTGATGTAATGGTTGTAATTCAGAGATTTTTGATGTAATGGTTGTAATTCAAAGGTTGTTAATGTAACAACTGTAATTCAGAGGTTGTTGATATAATATATGTGATTCAGAGGTTGTTGATGTAATGGTTGTAATGCAGGATAACAATAGTGTATACTATCATACGTAGATATTGCATTAAATTACAATATTTTAAACCGACAGTTCGACTACTGTTTTCGAAACCATATCATAGATTCTGCAACTGACATTTAGAGATATTTGCTAAAATGCTGAAGCTTGTACCCAAAGTGAAAGCAAAAGCTTTAAACTTTCTATAAAATTAATTAATGTTAACTCTAGTGCATATGAATTGATTTAGAGAATGTTAAAGAACGGTAATAGGGCCTACTCCACATCATCGTCATCATCATCATCATCCTCCCTTGAATCCCAGTTTAACCAGGGTCGGGATACATATAGACTGTCTCAAATCCTCTCTGTCCTACACCACACCACCAGCCAATCCCCTATTTGAGACTGTTCCATTCGTTAACATTTTTGTAGCATTTCTGGAGCCTAGGCTCTCACTAGCCCAAATATTCTACAAAATGAATAATAATGAATAAAGAGACGAGACTTGCACAGACTCCTCCAGCAGAAAGCAAACACAATTGTGAGTAAGTATCTCACAGGATCCACTTACAGATTTTGAGATTGATATGAAGAAGTTTAACTGACAAAGTTGGCTTTTTTGTGCAATAAATTTCTGCAACTTTTTGGGGTCTTAGTTTTAAGGTATCTAGTTAATCTATCAACGTATATTTTAACAAACTAATGAATGATTTGCACTTTAAACATAGAATACCTTTAATCTCGAAAAACTCAATAACTGCAGCTATTTGGCTGCTGTAATTGACTTCAACAAAAAATTTAGCCAAACCTACTATTAAAATCATGTATACTGTGATTATAACTATTGATATTGCCGTAAGATTTATGTTTGAATCAGACATGAAACAGACATGATTGAGGTGAAACTGTATAGTCAGTATACCAGTGATTGGCGAGCCTAAGATTTGAACCCCCAAATAAACACTGAGACGGGGTCGTATATCTTACCGACATCGCCACTGGCTCCAGCCATCAATCCATATATCCACCTTATGCAACCAGAAACAACAATAAAGAAACTAATGGCTGGTATCCCAGTTAAAAATACGTTACAACTCTCTCTCTCTCTCTCTGTCTTTCTCTCTCTCTCTCTCTCTCTATCACTCTCCCTCCCTACTCTATCTTTTTATATTTGGTGGTGTCATTTTTTTCTCAAAAAACGACAGATCAAATATACAGTTTCCAAATTACAGTATTCTTCCTAATTATAATTGTTAATGA
>CAJHZI010000882.1:2165000-2397500 GCA_905160935.1 Enchytraeus crypticus | reverse complement strand
AATAATTCGGCTAAACTCTTACCTATAGGATGGTTTCTTTATGCGTTATAGTTGACAACAACATTCATCGGTAGTTAAAATGGGGGGGGGGACTCAGGGGAACTACGGTTTCCCTATCTCTGATTTTTCTGAGGCGCGTTCCACTGCTAGATGGTCCGATATTTGATATTAAGAGGCCAGTAAATACTTTACGGTGGCCCTAAAAATTCTGACCGTTCCTCTAGCTATCAATTCCCAGTTTAATCACAGACATTCATGTCAGTATTATTTGCGAATGACACGAAACTTTTAAGTTGCAGTATCGGCACCAAAACTCTACGCGGACAGTTGTTTTGCGTGTAGAACGGTTGATGAAATCAGGCCACAGTGAAGTAGAACGTCGTATTTCATCAAGCACACCGTGAACTGCTTCACGCAACAATTTCAATTGCGTCCGCAGACCAATACTGAAAGCGAGCAGGATAACTATGTGAATTAATTGCAATTACGAACTGGAAATGAGAAGGACGCTGTGATTCCAGCCGGTCGCATGATAAATCAGGCTAAATCTAGTAACTTTGATATGAAATATGGAAATGTAATTAGCAACGAGCATGATTGGAAGTGAACGTGTAATTGTTTATTGGAGAGACGCCATAGCCAAATTTTGTTTTGTTTTCTTTAGAAGGATTATCAGATACAGGAATTGCATCGCTTTTGAACCTTTTCCGGTTATCTTTTGCTTGTGAGTTTAGCTTCAGAGTGCTCGGTGCTTTCGTTGACAACAGTAGCACTCCAACGGCTAGCACGTTAGTTCCAACTTTATTAACGTTAGCATCCAAAATGGCTATTCGTGCATTTGAGTCGAGGACCTATTGGTTCAGAGCAGGTAGTTCAATTATCAATCAACCCATCCATCAATCAACAAAGAAGAATTTAACGCCCTGTTCTTCGCCATAATGCAATTTCAGGGACGTCTCAAGCAGACTTTGCACTAACAGATGCCAACCCACCACATCACGACGCCTGAGTTTACACAGAGATTCGAGACAAGAGGGTCAGAGTATTTGCCTATGATGGAAAAAAATGATTTTTGACTTACCCAGGAAAGTACTAATACAATTACAAAATATCTTCTGGTAGAGAATTCCATAGTGTTGGAGCAGAACACAAGAAGGATCAACAAGAGAGGTAATCTTGAATTATATGCATTCATGAATTGGGAGCTAGTTTAGTTGCTCAGGGAGAGAAGAAGAGAGGAAGTTAATTGTTAACACAAAGAATTTTAACATGAAAAAATTTAAACCGAATGTGTTATCTTGGCATTCATTTAAATATCATGTTCGAAAATGTAATATTAGCACAATTTTTCAAAATCACGAAACTAATGCGCTGTTTTATAATTACGTACAATAGTCGTTTTTTTATTTTTTTTACTTTTTGTAATTGGATTACATCATACATTGAATTACATTGTAATTGGAGTAAATAATTGGATAGTGGCGAGTCACTTGGTTACTAATTGAAGTTAATACTTTCCAGCAATTCTTAACCTTTAGGCTATTTTAGGCTTTAGAAGCAGCCTAAATAGATTCAGTATAAATATAATTTTAAAGCATTTTGTAATTAGATATTTGTTGAGGGATTTAGATAAGATGTGTCATTGTTTTAGATTGCCTATAAATTGTTCGACGGTTCTAGACAATAGAGTGTCTTATGGTAGAAGTGTGTATTTAATATACGAAGCTTTTAATGCTAGTGCTGGTATTAGCAGGAATTCTAGTTAAGTTTCTAGTATTTCATTTTTGATTGTTTTATGATCCTATGTTTTTGTGTGTATGTGTGTGTATATATTTATATGTGATGTATCTTGATCCTGTCTGCTTTTGACGAATAAAGAAATGAATATATTTTACCGGATATTGAATTGGCACTGTTGTGGAATTTTTTGCTTATTGGTTTATCTTTCAGTCCATAGTTCTCGATGTTGTAATTGACGACAGGAAACTATATTTATTGTCCATATTCCTTTAGGCGGCGATGGACACAAAGGAAGGAATATACATGATATCATTTATACAGTAAGCATAACGACAATAACTTCGCGTCGGACGCAAGTGGCCTGGATTCAAAGCCCAGTTCAGTTATGGCACAACTAACTCCACGTGAGCGCAGGTTCAAAGTACATAACTCAGGACGTGCTCAGCCGAAATATTGCACTTAGCAGACATAGTATTGTCGGCAGAATGGAACCCACCAGTATATCGAAATTCACAGCAAATTTTAAAGAATCTCGACTATACTCGTTCCAACAGCAAGTCATAACACAGTGAACACTCAAGTGATATCAACAGGAAGGTTGGATGAGTGCGACGTAGGCTAAGAAGTCAATAAAATCTCAACACGACGGAAATACTGAGGTGCATTTAAGAAAACATTACATAACTGAACTGGTATCCCAACAGGTAAATCTCTGACCAGAAAATCTTTGACAAAAACCGAGCATTCGATATATTTAAGTTTAGTCAAGGGAGACTAAAAATAAGGCTAATAAATGTGGACTTACGCCAAGTAACCCTCGTTCAATAAAATTATAGAAGCGACATTTGCAGTCCTCATGCGTGTATCTTTGGTAGAATGAACTTCAATGAACTTCAAAATTACATCCTAAATTGATTATTCATTACTACATGCATATGCATATCAATTCACATAGAGATATTTGAAAGCGTTTGAAGAAAATTAAACAGGACTGGTTGCTATACTATTGTCTATTAAAAGTCAAATTGCTAATTTGATAGAAAATTTAAGCTAATGAAGCCATTTACTTCTTATCAGCCACTTCTCTAGAAAAGGGCTTATAAAACATTGCCGCGGGAATATATTTAGGAATATCTTGTATCTTTAACCCGACTTCGCCAGCCAAAAAAACTGGAGTGAAGTTTTAATTGATTGACTGATTGATTATGTTCGAATCACAGCTGAAAAATTATTTATTTTTGATTATAAGCAAAATCATTCTCGTTGCACATTGGTCAAACGATATTGAGACAAAACATTTAAACAGTCTCATATAACACTGACACGTAAAAAGCACCAACGCCTATTGTGAACTAAGCCCTATATAATATTTTTCTTTCTTTTTGCTATTCTAATATTTCAATCTAAGAGTCTTGATGCTGAATTAGTTGCGAAAGTTTTCCAGGCCACCATTTTGAAGAAATTAACTTACTTTATACCTTTCAATTCTGGTGGGACTTAATTGGAGCATCTGATAGATTGAAACTTGAAGCTTTCCTAAAGAAAGATAAAGACCAGTAAAGAGAACAACTTTATGATGGTATTCAGCACTTTAGCGGCATTGCTAAAGAGGCATCCGTCCTTTTATACTTCCACTTAAAACCGTAAAAATCATGAGAGGCAAAATGCTTTCGTCATGATAATGCCTTACAAAGGTTTATACTGAATGAGCAGTTGATAATATCATGTATATATGCCTCTCGTCATTTATCTCAATATACTTAAGTTATATATGGCACATTGACTCAGTTTACCTTGAATATTGTTTATCAATTATTAATTCTAATTGGCTGCAAGTATCTCCATTATAAATTCAATGTTCCTTGCTGAATATAAAGGGTCGTGATGCTTTATTATTACTATTAGTGGATTATATTTCCTTAATCATTTCATCTCAATGAATTATATTATGTTGAAAGTATTGTATATACATGCACATGTATATGTATACATATAAAGTATAATGTACGTGTATATATGTATATGTATGTCTCTTCTTCTTCAGTTCACTGTCAAGTGGCAGGTTCAAGGTACATATTCATACTCAAAGTCCGTTTTCTCGCTCAATAAGAGCACTCCTTAGATCAATAAGTTAATCCCTTCACAAATTCTATGCCTTATCCATACCTTATGTAGCCTATGACTTGGAAAAAATATGGCTTCTGCGGTGGTTTCCCGTTGCCTTCCTCAGGTGAATTAATTACCATTTAATCCTGGGGAAAACATTTCATGGTGAGGTGGGTGATCTGTTTCCATCCTCAGCTCCTGCCTTTAGTCGCCTCTTACGTACACGCGGCAGATTGTTTGCGGTTGCCCTATTCTGCAGTGGTCCAAACATACCCGAGCACAACACGGGGATATATATATGTGTGTTTTATATATAATGTATATATCAATCATCCGCAACAAATATATTAATGGAAGCTAAATAGTTGCGTAGTTGCAATTTATTTCGAAAGAAAAGTTTTCAACAATCCAATAAAACCAGATAGACGTGAAGAGTCTGTCCTTTTGTAGGAAAGGCTTTCCATAACAACAGGGCACAGTTAGAATTACAAACATAACTACATCAAATTAGACTACATCAATACTGAGTAGCCAAATCTTCTGATGATTCGATTAAAATCAATTGAAATTTACTTGTGCATAAAAGTTAACTAACTACATGTAGACTCTATGTAATATAAAGTACCGTTAAGATTGTAATGAAAGTGCTTTCACGTTAATTCATAATCCATTTTCATAACCTAATTAACTATTCATTTCTGCCGACTTCTGTACCTGTTATATAGAACTGCTAATAACGGCTATACCCCTTGTTGCACTGTAAGTTGTATGTATCTGCGACTGTCGGATGGTGATTAAATAAAGGAATAGATTACTAGATTGGTATTAAGACATAGTGTCTGTATGCACTCTATCATTCGAATAGAATAACTTAAAGCTGACTATTTCATTTGTCTTTCATTGCATCTTCAAATCCAGATGCTCTCTGTTTCTTGGTCAAATCTTGTTTCAGGTCGTTTTATATAAAGACAGCTTGAAATTTCCTACGTACATGTAAAAATAGCCTAAGCTCAATTTTTTAAATTCTCCGTCATGACATTCAGCGGGTGATTCATTAACACGCTAAACTTGTAAATTAACAAGCACTGAAATTTATCTGATGAGTTTGTTATAGTTTGTTAAACGTACAGTGTACACAAGAGTTGAATGAAGATATAATTAATGTGTAATGATCATCTATATAATGCTATGGATATTCTGCACTCACAGAAAATGTAATGCTTCTCTGAATGTAATTAATAACTCTATCAAATTCTCTCTTTGAAATGTCGGAACATTTCGCTTCCTCTAGTTTTATCCTGTAATCCTCTCTTTTTTCCCTTATCTCCCTCCCCCTCTCTCTCTCTCTCTCTCTTTCTTTTTCTTTCCTTATCTCCCTCTCTTTCTCTCTCTCTCGTATCTCTCTTCTCAAACGATCTACTTATCTATGCATCTCTGTTTACTACATTTCCAACTCTGCTGAGTAATGTGAACATTTCTGGACAGTTTACTACTTAATCGCACCCACAACGTTAAAACATGAAACCATGTTGGCGTTCAGACTTTTATGATGATATCTCGAATCATCATTACCATCTTCCCTTGAATCCCACTGTAGATAGAGTCGGGATAAGAATAGACCTCTCCACTCCACTCCACTCTCCACTCTGTCTCCTACATATCAGCAGTCAATCCCTTTTAATTTTCATATCTTTCTTAATCACCGCATGTAATAGTTATCGACTTTCTCTGTCTACCATAACCTTCATCTTATCCCTACAAACTCTCTTCACTACAGCCTATTCCGTATTTCTCATTGTATTACCGTATCGTCTCAATCTCGACTGAGCCAACCTCGTAATCCCATCAACATTCAAATTCATCGTCACATATTTATTTCCTATTCTATACTTCATAAGTTTTCCAAACATTATCCGCAACGTTATCATTTCTGCCGCATGAAGTCTGTATATGTTCACTTTTTAATGCTAAACACTCTGCATCACATCACCACTGGCCTAACCACAGAGCTGCAATATCATGACATCTCTCAATTGAAGATTTTATATGCTTAAGCTACAAAACACTTAGTTTAGTTTCGTACGCTATCAGGCTTGATGGATTCACACAAGTAGAAGACAAAGAAAGGATAAGAGTGCCGGCCCATCATTTATCTATTAATTTAATTGTGTTGTTCTTTGTTTTGGTATGATATCACAGCGGCATTTAATTACGATCCTCTAAATGCACTTCATTAAGAAGAGTTTTTCTGGAAATGATAAAGTAATATTTATAAAATGTAATAAAATATATTTTATCTAGTTTACATTTCTTAAGTGTTCTGACCCAATTGACAATTCCAAGAAATTGTCCATTTCCATTATCAGCCTGCTTTCATGGGCAATGAAAGGCTCTTCAGCGAACAACTTGTCATAACAAACATCTCGAATGCTTCACCTCTATCTACCAAACCCTCATGTTGCATATGCTTTCGTATCTAACAACTGAGATATTTACACATTGATTCCTTATGCTACTGCTTAGCTACAAGCTGCAACTGCGGTTATTTCAAAGTTGATCCGGACCCATCACAAACTATTTGTGAATTCTGCATTGATATTATAATTATTGTTAAAGAGTTCATAACAAATTCTAAAAAAAGAATTACAAAAAGGAAATACGGAGCATGGAATATATTTCTTTGAAAGTGTTATACGCCATGAACCAGCCATTGAGCATTACATTAATATACGAGTGTATATATATATATATATATATATATATATATATATATATATATATATTGGCTTATATGTCATATATATATATATATATATATATATATATATATACATATATATACACTCGTATATTAATGTAATGCTCAATGGCATATATACATAATATATACATAATACTGCACGTGTCATAAGAGGCGACTGAGCAAAAATTGAGGAAGGCAACGGGAATCCAACTCAGAACCCATATTATTCCCAAGTTACAGGATACGTTAAGGTTTGGATAAGGTATAGCCTTTTATGAAGGATTTAATTCATTGTAAATATGTGCAGTATAATGTGACATTAATATGTAGGTCTTACCGTATATTAATATAAGACATATACATGTACTGGTTTAAAGTATATATTAAATAATTATATATACACCTGTATAATTATACTGTATACCTGTATTATACAGTGCATGCAAATATATGATATTTTATTTACTATTTTCTAATTCACTATTATGCATTGTAGATATTCGATACTGTCCGTCTAACTTTGACACTTTGGTTTGTTGGCCACTAACACCGCCATCTTCCCTAGCAGTGCTGCCATGTCCTAGGAATGTGGAAAATCTACTTCTGCTACCAGGTACACAATCATCCACTAGTAGAAACATTTAGTTGAGAATATTGCTGACAGCATTTCGTACTATCTCTTAGTGTGTTTCTCACTGGCAGGTCCATGATATATATTTCCTCCACTTTTCTCTGTCTTCAGTTGCCCTCTTTATGTCCACATACATGAGTAGATCTTTATATCACCTTACATTCTTAATCACGGCCTACCTCTGCCTCTATTTCCTTCCACTCTTCTTTCTATGACCTCTTTTAGTAAACTTTCGTCTGTTAGAATATTTCCTATCCAGCTCTTCTTTTTATTTCCTAATGCGTTGTTCAACTGTACATCGGTACTAACTCCTTCCAGAATTTTTATAATTGTAAACTTTTGGATCCAGCTAACCTTTCTCATTCTTCTCCAAATCCACAATCATTTCGAAATTATGCGATAGTGAAATCCTTTTAGTTATTCATGACCACGTTTTCCTTAGTGCCCTTGTTTCGCATCCAAATAGCATTACACTTGTTGTCACTAAAATCTATAAATTATCTAATGTAAGCTTAAGTTGCTGATCGAACTAAAAAGTATATTCAAAGACTAATTGGTGTAATTTTTAAATTAAATGAAAATAGTCTTGGCGATTATCGAACATTTTCTCGATTATCGAAAATTCATGAATTACTCAATCACTTGTCAAACAACGAAACAAATCAAACGATCATTCATTCAATAAAGCAATCAACAACAAAAATAATTTGATGAATTATACATGAAATATACATGTATATAGGACCACAGCAGGAGCAATACTTCTCTATCGTAAAACAATATATGAATATTCTAGCAGCCTTTTGGCAACCACGGTACACACGTGGAACTGAATATCTCAAAACTTAATTCTAAAGATTACCCAATGAAACACAATGCATAAAACATTAGCGTCCGGTTCTCACTCTAATTAACTAACTAAGAAGCTAACAGCTAACAAATCTAAGAATCTAACAGGTCTAAGCTAACAGGTCTAAGCTAAGAGACCTAAGCTAACAGGTCTAACTCTAACAGACCTAACTTCTCGTTTGAACGATTTGGTCTCTCTATACTTTTTCAGGTGCAATACACTCAGTTTTATGCCACGACTGAGTTTAAAGCTTCTCTTAGGCATTTCGGTATATAATTTGATCTAATTCTTTAGGCTATTGTATCTTTATCTGAATTGTTGTGACACTATGCTGGCTGTGAGAGTCATGAAATGTTAAATGATCGCAATGAAAGTCGCATATAGAAATTTAAAGGAATTAAATATTGTTGAGCATCATTAAGGATTGTTAACTGAGACGACCGCAGCTGGTGACATCTTGTAAACTTATTTAGACTAGCCTATTATAGAACTTAATTACTTGTTAACAACTGTTTGTGGTTTAAGTGGTCACCAGATCTGCCATTTGATGACTTCTGATCTCATCTGGTGACGGCTAGTAAAATTACTTGATGGCTAGTTAATTGCTTGATAACAATTCTTGCTACGCCTTATGCGCTACTGTCTCGTAAGCGAGAAATGTGTTTTATTTTGATTTGTTGCAAATATTTTCCAGCTTTCTTGTTGAAATAATTTCTACTTCAAGAGTCAAATTTGTCGTTGTTAAACAACTGTCATGTTAAACTTGTAAAAGAAACTCTTTGAAGAAATCTTCTATGACCTCGTGGCTGAAAGATCCCCGGTCTATGTGTATAAAGTTTTGGCAGAAATAGATCTAAATTATAAACGTTGTTAGTTCAAAGTTTGATAAAATTTATTCTAATCCGTTTGAACATCGGAGTGAGAAACAAAAATAGATCTCTATTTTTCTATCAAATGGCAGGTCCTAGGTGAATATTAATGTTTATAATAACTTCTGCTTTCAAGCTCTTCAAGAGCATGATACCGACCAATCAGATTATAAGGAAATGATGTCTTTAAATGCCCGTTAGTACCGTCTTTAATTTTGAACTCATGTGACTTCCGGATCGCTTTCCCATTGCCTTCATCAAGTATTGTTAGTCACAAATTCTGCAAACGGTTGGCCAATTGCAAAGTGACCCGGACAAAACACAGCCAAACTAAATAGATAGAATCGGTTGAAAGTAACTACACAGGATAGTAACATATAAAGTGTATATTCTGAAAATTTCTTATTCCAAATTTCGTATTTGGATTCAGAAAACTAGAGACATTTTCCTGGCTAAAATTACTTATGTCATGACGCATATCACTGTCGCTATTTCAATCCCTGAGGTTAAAGAGGAATAATTTAGGAATAATAATAATTCCTTAGGAATAATAGTAATAAGTATATTTATAAAGCACCGCTCTATGCTAAAGCCACCGTAGTGCTGAATGAACAGTGAAGGTCAAGTAGCCTGGTGGTATAATGCTACAGTCGGTGTAGCGACAAGAACTCTGCAAGTTTGGAGAGCAAGCGACTAATTGGTCTAAAACACAGAAATCATCATCACTCAGCCATAGTACAATATAATATAGACAGCAGCCTCGAGGCAACGCCTTCTAAATGAAGTTACTCATTTCAAAATACAATTACCTCACTAATTTATTATTCAATTGTCATTTACGTGCCATTAAGATATTTGAGTACTAATTCGCTCACACTGCTAGCTTGACTATTCATTTTTTCTCTACTTTCTTGAGATTTTGTTAAAATTATTTGTTTAGATCGAGACTTTCCTAGAACTTCATGGACTAATTATACTACACTCAGGGAAGCATAGGCTTACTTAATCCTTTTGCATATTATTACGATTCAAAAATGTAATCTGATCAGCAGCGTCCTTGTATGAGATTTAAAATATCGAGTTACTTGGTTATGGAGTTCATGAATTATTCTACTTGTAATAACGGTGGCGTCCTTGTAGAATAAATGTCGTTAAATTTGGCTGAATGATATAAGGTGCATAAGCTGTGTAATATGTCGCTTTAATAATCTTCTATACTGATCTCTATTTTAGTCCTAGATTGCTCTGTAAACGTTTATTCACTTTATGACAAAGTAGTTGAGTTGAAACTTGTCCTGCGTACGATTAATAGATTTAAGATATAAAACTAGCGAAATATGAAAATGCAGCATATATACATGGAGTATGTGGAAAAATTTCGATTGATCGAGAGAGAAAATGAGAGAAAGAAATGAGAAAGAAGTGAGAAAGAAAAAGAGAGAGAGATAGAGAGAGAGAGAGAGAGAGAGAGAGAGAGACAGAGAAAAAGAGAGAGAGAGAGAGAGAGAGAGAGAGAGAGAAGAGGAGAAAGGAAACAAGAAGAGAGATGCTCTGATAGAAATCTTTTCTGATTACAGATTTCGATACCACTTGTTACTAAGATATTGGAATACAGCAACTCCGAAGATGAATATTACTACGTCATCAAATGTGTACGAATGCTAGCACTTGCATGAAATGTGTGCATACACCTTTAAGTTAGAAAAGAAGAAAAGTTAAGTTGAATATAAAGGAAACTGACAAAAGATCAACTAAATGAGAAATAGACAAGTCAGCCAACAGAAATGATAAATATAAAGTAATATTTAAGATTTGCGCTTAATGATAAAGCTAATGTTTACGTCAGTTTCCTCACTCGAAAGCGATGTCAGTGACGGGCGAGCCCAGGATTTGAACCCCGTACCTATAGCATAAAAAGAAGACATATGCTTCTATATTATTTTATGCAATGTACAATGACAACATAGAACTCGTAATATGGCATTACCTTATTTTTGTAGAGCTTTGATATGGCGCACAGAGAAAAGCTATTTGCGTAGATAATTATAGTAATGGAGGCTGTTCTTCTTCTTCAAGTCCCACCGATGTCATATAAACTGAATCAAGCTTCTTTGATCTAACGCAAGTCACTCACAGCATCAATGCAGCATCAACACAGTGTCAGTGCAGCATCAATGTAGCATCAATGCAGCATCAGTGTAGCATCAATGCAGCATCATCACTGCATCAATGCAGAATCAATGTAGCATCAATGCAGCATCAATGTAGAATCAATGTACCATCAACACTGCATCAATATAGCATCAATGCAGCATCTACACAGCATCAATACAGCATCTAAACAGCATCAATTCAGCATCAATGCTGCATCAATGCAGCATCACCACTGCATCAGCGACAGCACGTTAATTATTTTATTGTTTTTATTTCAACAGGAAACGTAACGAGATATTGTTCTGTGAACGGAACGTGGCAAGAGAAATCTGATTACGATCAGTGCATGCCCATTCTTCCTGTAAGAGATTCGTATCTACTGATTTATTCTATATTTCATTTGGTACCTTGTTAACATTGCTGGCTCATTTGTGTCTATGACATAAATTATATTGTTTATGTTGCAATTATAATTATAAATAGTAGGCCTATAATAATTATAGGCCCAAATTACATTGTTTATGTTGATTAAAAATAAAATTATCAATTATAATTTAAATTATATTGATTATGCCAATATATAGCATCGCTATGTCTAAAATAAGTTCGATTGATACATTAATATTTACATTAATATTTACATTAATATCCATTCATCGAAAGCGCCACTAAGATAACCACTATCAAGATGTTTTTTATGGATTCTAATTCTATATACATTGTAGCTCTCATATTTTACCTATAACTTTGGCGGTTATCGCTTTTGCGTAATAAATACTGTAGTGTGGAACATTGTACATTCATTGATATTGAGTCACTTTTATAATAAGGGGTTCTGTACGCAATATCACTATCAGTAACTTATACATGCGAAAATAATCTCATTTGGTATAACAACATGTGGGCTTACCAACGCGTCTGTGAACAACAGTGATGTTAATACTGTAATAACTAGAACCACTAGTGGATGTCTTTTCGTAATCTAAATCGTATTCCAATTTAACATTTTTTACATATTTATATATAATATACTACAAATTTAATTTTGAAGACTGCTCGGACTAGGAGTCTAGAACGTAGTGGCCTAACTGGGAAATTTTCAGTAACCAATTATAACTGAAATTATTCGTCGCAATTAAAATGTTAAGGCATGATTTTGATATTTCCAAAATTTACGTGAACTATCTTATAATATAGTATTTTGACCAAATATAATCGACATGATTTAGACCTTTTATGGAATGAACGGAAGTTTATTACGCTCGGATCACCTTTTTTTCAAATTTATCAGTGATAATATTAAATAATATTGAAATCTGTCTCTGAATTGAATTAGTTTCTTGAAAAGAAGACTTTGTAAATGGTGTCCTGATACAAATTCAAAATTCCGCTTAAAAGAAGAAGCCAACATCATATCAGTCTTTGAACTGATAGGATAGGATTTGTAATAATTGAAGATCTCATAAGGACTTAGAAGTACGACCAGTTTTGCAGAGCACTCGCACGCTCTCGCACAAAGAGAGCGAATTAATGGCGCGCACATTACATGTTTTGTGGGTTTAAATCAGGCAATAATTTACTTGTTTAACAGTTTATGAGTCCAAAGGTTTTTTAAACTTAGAACCATGCATGACTTGTTAACTTAATGCGGAACTGATATACTAACCACTCCACTACATACAACCTGGCGACCCAGTTGTGACAGTGACGTCACAGTTGTGAACGTAGCGTCACGGTTGTGACAGTTGCGTCGCTGATGTGACAGTGGCACAACAGATGTGACAGTGACGGCATAGTTGTGACAGTAACGTCACAATTGTGACAGTGACGTCACAGTTGTGACAGTGACGTAACTGGTGTAACGTCAAAGTTCTGATAGTAGCGTCACTAATGTGACAGTGGCAGAACATATGTGATAGTGACGTCACAGTTGTGACAGTGACGGTACAGTTGTGACAGTGACGTCACAGTTGTGACAGTGACGTCACAGTTGTGACAGTGACGTCACAGTTGTGACAGTGCCGGCACAGGTGTGATAGTAGCGCGCATTTCGACGATAATATCGACTAGTCGTACAGAACGGATAGGTCGCAAGTCAGATCTCGTTTCAAATTCTACCATTACAAAATAAAACTTCTCAAAATAAAAATCCAAACTCCTTCGTCAGAAATCGATGTTGTCGAATTTTATGCTAGAATGCTTTACTCTACGATTCAGCTGGACTCACCTAGTTGACGGCAAGGAATAAAAATCGAAATAACTGTCACATCGATGTCAAACAAGCTACTGTAGAAGTGTAGGGCACATAAATTTATTCAGCGAAGTTTGCAGAAAGTCATTCAATGATTATATAGATATAAAGAAATGAAATAATCGATTTAAGTCTTAATATACATGCATATATACCTATATATATATATATATATATATATATATATATATATATATATATATATATATATATATATATATATATATGTATACATGTATATATAGGGCCTATTTAGATACTTATATTTATACGTATATATATATATACATGTATATTTAGTGTAATTTAGGAAGCACAAATATGCATTTAAAAGCAGCAGATTGATGACGAAGAAGTTATGAATATTGCCAAGATAAATGCGCTTACCAATAGAATGCCCTTTCTGACCCTGATTTGGACTTTAGTGCTTTACACCATTTACGACACGTGCAGTCCTCAGTTGATCTATTCTTCAGCAACTCGAACACAACACGGGTAAAATTGAAATAAAGTAAAGCCCAATAAATATAATTTAGTAAATTAAATTTTACCAGAATTAAATTTATATATATATTAAATAGTAATAAAAGAAATTTTAAATTTTTGATTGATCATTAATTATTTCATTATCTCTCTCTCTCTAGCGTATTGCCAAATGACAAGTCCAAGGTGCGTATTTATATTCAAAGTGCGTTTTCATGCTAAATTTGGTGCCTTCCATTGATCAACAGATTAATCCCTTAATTGAAGACTGTGCTTTACCCATACCTTACATAGCCTACAGCTTGGGGAAAATATGGCTTCTGAGGTGGTTTTCCGTTATCTCTCTCATTTATTGTTTTTCCGCCTCTTACGACACATGCTGCTAACAGTTGGTCTAACCTTCAGTGTTGACGGTTAGACCGAATAGAGCACGGGAAATATTCAATGATATACCAACAAAATCCTCTGTGTTATTGCACTGAGTACAAACAAGAAACCATTTGTACTCTCCAGATCCCATGTAATGAGCTTCTATTGTCACGGATCTCAGTGTCATCTGTTTGTAAGACGATGTTTTATGTTACCAGGCACAGCAAGTCTTACATAGAAATCCTTGACGCTGCTTGAGCGTTTGATAATAATAATAATTCATTCCATTTTCATTGATTTAAAACCATTGAAATGGCTGTTGATTTATACGAATTCATGGAAATCGACAGATTACATTTAATGCATCATTTATTATTTCATTGTATAAATCGATAAAGTTTAGTGTAACATCTCTTAATTTTCATAACAAATTGTGGGATACATTCATTGAGACTCATTCATTCATTCATTAGAAATATTTGACCCTCGGTCTCTTGCTTATCAGGCAAGCATGCTATCAACTTTGTCACTATTCGCTTCATATGGGCCTTAAAAGGGCCTTTCATCCTCCTCATATGGATACTTATTCCTCTTCAACTTGTCATCAGTTTTAGACAAATGCCAGTGTTTCAAATATTCCTGCCGTAAATCTTCTCAGAGAAGTAGAAATCCCACAGTCATGTAGCTTTGATCCTCCTCTAGTATCTTTATTCTTTGTTTATTGCAGGACTCGAGTGCTACTGACGTGTCACATGTTATCAACGTCATCTATTACGTCGGATATTCGCTGTCTGTTGTTGCTCTGGCGTTCGCCATATTTCTCTTTCTGTTTTTCACGTAGGTGTTCTGTCTGTTCATCTAAAGACTACTATCTAGCACAGGGACCTATATGAACAATACTAGCATTAATTAATTTACCAATAGTAGTCCAACACAACTGTATGCTATTTACCCCTAGTCATGGTTTGTTTGATTATAGTTGCAGACGATTACGATTTTCTAGTACGATATATTGACATCAGCTATTAAAATGGGTTCAATCGGAAGGTATAGATGCTACAGCTATAGAAAATGTAGATGCTATAGAAGATTTAGATGCTAGGCTTTTTTAGATGCATGGGTTCGGGGTTCAATTCTGGATCTAGTCACTTTTAGTTTTTAAAGTTTTACTCAATTTTCTTACTTTCATAGTAATATGGTTGGTCGTAAGGTGTAAGTGTTAGGGTTAGGGATAGTTAATTTTTGTTAGGAATAATTGGTTAGGAATAATTGTTATGAATAAAACCCAGCCAGATGGGGTTATAGCACAAACTGGTGTTGCGCTATTAACGGCTAGTATAAATTATACATGTAGTATCATTTGAACGTTGATCCAGGAGTAATTTCTTTCACAAATCCTTTAAGTTGATACGGATTGCTAAGAAATATATCTAGGATGAAATCATTAAATTAAAGTAATTTTATAAAATAAATGGCTCATGTTTTACTTATTTAGACGCCGGGATTAGCGCACTTGGTTTAGTTGCGCGTCAATTATCGAAGTTAAGCTGCATCGACCTCGGTTAGTACTTTGTGGGTGACCACCTTGGAAGACTGAGTGTTGGTAAAAGCTTAGGAAGGAAATATCCCGGGGTGATGGAAGGTTATTCTTAAATCCGCGCAGGCTGCAATTGATGCGCCATCAAAAGGCAACGATTACTAATAACCATGGAGAGGAAGGAGGAAATGGGTCTTAAACAAGCATCTGTGCTTACTGACCCAGTGTGCCGTTATGTTATATTTTCTCATGTAAACTAGTAGGCCCTCTTTGTGTTACTTCATGTATGCACGGGGGCGACTGTTTCACTTGAATTACAGCTTTTCTGGTTTACTCCTTTTACTTAATACTACTAGTAGTATTATTATAATATAACTTTACTTTATTATTTCTGTAATTTTTTTCTTTTAAACAGGCGACGAAAAAGTGTTATATCTGAACTGCAGCCGCTACAGTAGATAGATCTAATATTAAATTATTAAATACACGAGATAACCTATTCTTGAAACATTTTATAGGCATATTTAATTTTTATTGGAGTTTTCTGACACTGACACAGTTTTCTTTTGTCACTGCCTTTGTTAACACATTTTCTTCAATTTTTTTTAAAAGGCTAATTAAGTTTTGGTGTATGCATTATACATTACGTTATCTGTTAATTTTGTTAAAAATGTTATAATGCTGGACTAAGTTATTATTGTGTTATGATTGTGTGAATGATCAATAAATAATTTATTACTGAATAATTAAAACTATTAAATTAATAATATTACAAGAAGGAAGCTTGTGATTCTTTTGCAAAATTTTTGATAATTTAACAATTGATTTATAAAATCGTATCAGAATTTTCTATAAGTTCATAAACTTCAATAATGTCATAAACTTCATCAATAATGAAGTTTATGACATCAACTTATTGTAAAGTTTATTATAAGGAAAAATTATAATTAATCTGTGCAGAAGTTTACGATGTCTACGCAACACAATACACTGCCATCTGATGGTCACTTTTGTACTGAAGAACGTCTTCTGGTTAAAATCCATCTCAATTCTACCCATACTGGCCACAGGAAGCTCTGAGCATCTGGTGAGCACTCGGCAAATATAAATAAATTAAACTTACTTATAAAATTTAATGTCAACAAATACAGCATAACAATAATAATAACAATTAGTCTATTTGGGCCAACGTCATATATCTGTACACCGTACAATACAGCGGAGATGACCGACTAAACAGCAACTTTGGAAAATGTTTAATCTCTGTGCTAATCACAGAAGCTTTGACATCTAGATTTGCACATATTTTTCTCCTGACTGATCTATGCCGACAATATTTGTAATTATCTCAGAAGTAATAACTATTACTAAGGAAAATCATTGTTTATGAAATCGATGGAGACCCTCTAACTGCGCTTGTTGAGTCTTTCTACTACATTTAATAATGGATCTTGTGCAGCCAGTGTGCAATAAATGTCTCCCGAATCTAATAAAACTCTCAGCAGCGTTGTTATAAATCAATAGCGTGCTAAGAGCTAAGTTATAAAAACCTTCATCAGACTCTGCTACTTCTACAGTTTTGTGATTCTCACTGGATTGGAAAGTAGCAAACAATTGAGAAAATACCTCATCTATCGAGCCTGCTTTCTCCGATTTTATGCCATCAAATTAATTATGTTAATAATTAATTAATTAAATAATTAATGTTAATTAATTCATGTTAATATGACTATACGCACTATATGAAATTGTCATAGAATTATTAATATAAACCAAAGACATGGTACGTGGAATGGTATGTGGCTATAAAGACATCCAAAGCGCTTTTCAGGCAAATCTGCGTGAGCGCAGGATCACATTAAAGAAGATTTATTTGTTTGAAAATATTCTTTCAAGATTCTCATTTTAACACGAAATTTATATTTTCCTGGAATGAATCTTGTAGAAAGAAAAATGATATTCATAATAACCACGCAGTTGATCACTGTTGCACCTTAATACACTGTTGATTTATGATGTACATTTAAGATTTTCAACTTGCCAATAATCATCAGAAAATATCGAATTTTCTTCGCTAAATGTTTGCCATACAGAGAGTTTTAGTTCTTTTCTCTTTTAATTACTAGTTGTCCTGCTATATTTACAGAAGTAGCCTACCATAAATACTGTATTTTGCTAGCTGCTATATCTACATAAATACTATAAATGCTGGGTTTACTAGCTTCTGTGTTTACATAAATAATACATATGCTATATTCACTAACTTCTATATTTACATAAATTAACTACGGAGATAATTTACTAGAACTTATTAAACCTTATCGGTCTAATCTACCATTTGAATCGTTCATCTACTTTTATCAGTCAGTAATCTAACCGACCTCAATTATCAAATGCACTGTTCAGAATATCAGTTAATCTGTGGATATTTTCAGTGGTGGTTTTGTCGCACCATCACGACGCTGATAAACTATCTTCTGGTGACTAATTTTTTTTGGATGCTGGTGGAGGGCCTGTACCTCCACACAATCATAGTCTGGGCGTTCTCAGCGGACAGGCTGAAGCTCTGGCACTACGTCCTGCTAGGCTGGGGTGAGCTGCGCCGGCTTTATAGTGAAAATAATGAATTTACTCTTAGATTACTTGTATTTAGTATAATTGAAAATTAGTATGAGCATTACACAGACACTCATACATGTATATTAATGTATAAACACAAGTATATATATATATATATATATATATATATATATATATTTATGCATATATAGGCCTACATTATATATATACTCTTTATTCCTCTATTCTAAAAATCTATACATAAATATAAATATATACATAGTGCTTTAAAAGCAATTATCTAACAACATTAAACAATGAGGGTCGCTCCAAAAGTAACGATACTCTTCTTGTTAAGAGAATGACCGCCACACGTAAAGTAAAATATTTCGTAGAACATTGTAGCTATATCGTGTGTATCAAAAGTAGCGCAATATTGATTTTACCCTGGATCGTGAGGTCATTAGGCCGTATAACGCTTGTAGCCTAAAGATTACCACCTGTTAGGTCACTATTGTGGCACTATTGACCTACCTTATCTCTCTATTACCAATATTATCGATGAGCAATCTTACTGATGACAAGATGGAAATGAGGCTCAGCATCTATCAAGACCTCTTAGAACAGTACAACAAGGAGAGTGAGATATTGCTGCGGCGTGTTATAGCTGACGATGAGACCTGCCTGCATCAGTTTGAATAAGAGAATAAACAGCAGAGCATGCAAGGAGACATGCCAAGTCACCACCACCGAGGAAGTTTAAGGTCGTCCGTCCATGAAGAAGTCCATGAGAACCGTTTTCTCTGATGCTTCAGGTGTTTACTCGTTGATCTTCTTCCGAATGGACAGACAATTAACATCGATAAATACATCGCAACGTTTAAAAGGTTTAATTTAAGCGTAACAATCGAAGGAAGAGAACCTGTTTACGTGACGATCAGGTTTTGCTCCTCCATGACAACTCACGACCAGTCCTGCTCTGTGGGTGATCTACTCTGTCACATCTACCATACAGTTCTAATATTGAACAATCAGACGTTTGTTCACCATGATGAAGAAAGGACTGATAGAATAAACTATGACAGAATCGCTGCTTTACAAAGAGCCACTAAGTCACGGTTCAAGCAGATGAAAACTGAGTTCTATCAGATTAGCATCTTTAATTTTATGCCAAGCTGGCAAAAGTGCATCCCTTTTGAAGTAGATTTGGTCGAAAAATGAAGAGCACATAGATGCGCATTTTTGACAATTTTATTTTATTGTGACTTCTCGCTACTTTGTCGTTAGGTCGGTCTTCATTACTTTTGGAAAGCCCCTCGATATCGTACTTACGTGATTTCTCATTATTATTTCAAATTGAAATACTCAGGATTTGATGAGATGAAATCAAAACTTTCAAAAATCAAGTTTTATTTATACGGGAATTTATAGCAGTGCATGGCCTGTAAGCCAAGAAAATACGCCAATAATTCATAAAGAAAGGCCTA
This sequence comes from Enchytraeus crypticus, assembly GCA_905160935.1. Lineage (NCBI taxonomy): Eukaryota > Metazoa > Annelida > Clitellata > Enchytraeida > Enchytraeidae > Enchytraeus > Enchytraeus crypticus. The sequence goes on along the minus strand of CAJHZI010000882.1, from coordinate 2,377,721 downwards.
TAAGCCATAGAGATAGACCTACAAGTTATAGAGATAGGCTTATAAGCCATAGAGATAGGCCTACATGCTATGGAAATGGGCCTATATCCCACGGAGATAGGCCTATATGCCATGGAGATAGGCCTATATACCAAGGAGATAGGCTGTTTTTATACTGAACGGTAAATGTTTTACAGGTTGTCCTGTTGTGTTTGTTGCAATCTGGGTCATCCTAAAGTTAACCCGTGGCGACCCATCAGACAGGTAACATCTGTTCAATGTATCTGTACACTACCGAACAAACATAACGCAAATTACACGTTCAATAAGAGGCAACAAAGCAAGAACTGAGGTTTCGGATTAATAAAAGGTATTATTAACTTAACGCTGAAAAAATTCACGTTATTGTTTTATTAAATATAATGAGTGAACGCATTGTTTATTAGCTTCGTTAACTATTATCTGTTTATTATTAGCAGCAGCTTCGTTAACTATTATTTGACTAAAATGATATCAGTTGTGCTATTAATATACATGTGGTATTGTTTTTGACTTCTACGCAGTTCGAAAAGCATGTTTGGAAGCTATCTCTTTCACGTAATAAGCCTTATTTCAAGTATTTCAAAATTTACGATAAAAATATTATGAAATGTAAAATAAAAGAATTCATTGGAGCGTAAACTCATGATCCACAAAGACTCATTGTAGAATATGTCGGTCCATTCGGAGCATTGACTCTACTTCTAAGCTTGTTTAACGTAATATTTCCGCGAGTAACAGCAACATCAAACGGTTCATTAATGCTGTACCCGTGTTAAAGTGCCGAGTTGGTCTTCAAGGATGTCGCAGTCGTAACTGTAAGAGCCTTAATGCAGTCCCTGGAGCATCAACACAGATTTAACGATCCTAATTGTGCTTCCCATGTGTTGAACTTCCGGTCGACTTCTCGTATAAAATAATCGTATATTTACTACTGCGGTGTAAACATTTGTGTCCCCATTCTGACGCACTCTTTTAATTAGCTTCCAAGTGCAGATGATGCGTGTTTTGAGCATTAGGCTGTCACGTCTTAATTACAATATATCTCAGGTTCAGATTGGATGAATTTAGATTGATTATATAATTTATCCTCGAAGTGAACGGTATTTTAGAAGTTTAGTTTTAAGCCGTAAAGTTACTTAGCTAGTCCGAATAAAATAATTGTGGAATTCACAGGTAATAATTTATAATTAAGGTATATGGTGCTTCACCGCTAGAGTTGTTTCAAACGTTTGTGTTTCAGACTTACTAAACGGTCTTAACCTACATCAATTCGTATTTAATGAATGTAGGTCTAGCTCATGTTAATTTGATCTATATGTATATTTTTGTGTGATTTATATTTTAATATGATTTATATTTTAATATGAAGTGTATTTTAAGTTTAATTAGTTAATTATAATTTTTAAGAAATACTTTTACCTAAGTTTAAATTATATAATTATTTTCTTGTGCAGAATATTAATTTTGAAAAGTTTTAAAGGCTAAACGTTAGAGCCAAGTTTTACGTCAGTTTCCTGCATGAGAGTACGTCAATGACAGGAGAGCACTGGATAAGAACCCTGCACCTACTAATCCGCTGTCGAATAACCCGCTAACAAACCACCGGCTCAACCCAAAAACTTAATATTATAATTAATTTAATTACGGCGCAGCTGTTGGCTGCACGACGGAGGAGTAGGCTACGTCCTCACACTGCCGATATTCGCTGTGTTGCTCTTGAACCTCATCTTCCTTGCCAGCATCGTCTGGGTCCTAGTCACAAAGCTCCGTGCTACCAACTCCACGCAAAACTGTCTCACCAGGTATAATCTAATCATCATCGTCATCTTCCCTTGAATCCCAGTTTAACTAGGGTCGGTATACGAATTGACTTAATCCATTCCTTTAAGTTTTGTAGAAATTTCTGGAGACTAAGCGCTCACCAACCGAATTCCCTTTCTGACGTTGGTTTGGATCTAGTTTTTATGTCTCATTCTACGACACGTGCATATTTACACGGTTGTTCTATTCCTTAATCAACCCGGCCACACCACGGAGACCCAGGTACAATCTAATAACTACTAATAACTATTAGCCTAATAGAACCCCGTGTTGAGTCTGGGTGTTGTTGGGACCACTACAGAATAGGGCAACCGCAAACAAGTTGCCGCATTTACGTAAGAGGCGACTAAGGCAGGAGCTGAGGAAGGCAGAGGGACCCATCTCTCACCATGAAAGTTTTTCCCAGGATTAAATGGCAGTTAATCCATCATATAACTGAGAAAGGCAAGAGGAAACCACCTCAAAAGCTACATTATTTCCAGCTGTAGGCTACATTAAGGTTTGGATAAGGCATAGCCATTTGTGAAGGGGTTAACTCGTTGATCGATGGTGCGCTCTTTATGAAGCGTGAACGCAACATGTGAGTAGTAATATATACCTTGGACCTGATGCTTGGCAGAACACTAGAGAGAGAGAGTAGAATAAACAAAGTAATTACTACTAATAACTATGAACCTAATAACTACTAATCGAATAACTACTAATCTAATAACTGCTATCAACTATTATCCTAATTGCTATTAAATAGGCCTACTGCTTACCAAATAGCTACTAATAACCGAATAACTACTAATAACTAATAACCAAATGTAATGTAAGAACTTATAATTACTACTAACCTATAGTATATCCGTTTAACTGCTAATAACTGTTAACCTAATAACCCACGAACCACTAGTAACTGCTATTCCAATAGAACTTATTAACTACTTCGCTGATTTTGGTAGTTAAGGTAGAAACAAGCTTTAAATTTTATATTTGTGAATATAGCAAGCTGTGAAGTTTACCGTCTATTTCTGCATCTTAAGTGTATCATCCGCGACGATTCGGTGCTGTTTTGAACCAGCGAAATTTGGATTATCAGGCAAGCGCTCTAGCGAGTTCGGCAAACAGCCGACAGTTAATGTAAATACTTTTTAGTTTCATTTTAATAAAATATAATATAAAACTTTTATTAGTTGTATAAAATTGTACTAGTTATAGGCCTACTATCTGTGTAAATTATTTTTGGTTATGATAAATTTGTGAAATCAGTTACAATTTAAGGGTAAAGCCCGTAAAATCATTTATCAAACGATATAAAATAGTTGATGCGTGAAATCAAGACTATTTCTGTAAGCTTACAAAAATTACACATAAAAGTTTAAGAAACACATGATTGGCGTCTTACCCGTCTTGAAGTACAATCGTTCAACGTTTTCCACTTGCAAACCTAATTAATTGTTGCATAAATATTAAATGCTGCACGGATCAGCATCGAAGTCTAATATGTTGCTGTTTAAACTGCTAAAAGTTTAATTAAACAATAACAGATTATAGTTATCTACTTCTATGCTGTTCATCTTAATTACTGAACAGCACGTGTATTGTATTAAATTAGTTTTTATTTATTTGTCGCAAAGGAAAGCAACGAAGGCCACTCTCATACTGTTTCCACTGCTAGGTCTCACCTACATTCTCTTCATCTGGGTTCCCGCAGACGACAATTATGTGGGCTGTATTAACGCCTTGCTTCAGTCCACTCAGGTACGAATACATAATACTCATCATCATCGTCGTCTTCCCTTGAATCCCAGTCTAACTAGTGTCGGGATTTTCATTCATTTTAGAAAATTTTGTGGCCAAATTCTGGAGCCTTGGCACTCACCAACAGATGCTCTTTCTGACTTTGGAATATATAATATTAATAATAATAATAGGCTAATAATAATAATAAGTACTATTATTCTGTATACGACTAATAAATCAATATAAATTAAGATCAGCCGTAAACAGAATGTTTACAATAGCGCTATCCTAATCCTAGAGACAAAATGCAATTTCATCCTTGTAATCGCCATCGGGTATGGAATTGGACGTAAAATCTCCTTTATATTGTGTTGTATTGTCTTATATCGTAAGACGCTAAACCTTTTTGCAGATAAGTCTCTGGAATTATGAGAAACCAAAAAGTGAAAGACGGAAATGATTGCATCATGGCTCAAATGTTAATTGTAGACTCTTACAAAAACTTATATTTGACAGTAGTTTCGATTCATGTTTCTCCGAGTCATCAATGCTACTTAATTGTGTATCATTATTTTGCTTTTTTATTTCTAGACACTATTTTAGCATTCTATAATTGCTTTATGTCAGAATACAGAAAGTCAAATCTGTTTCTAATATCATAATGAAATGTTCTAAATGTTCGTACGTGATATTCAGTATATTAATAAATATTAACTTTCAACATGTTAGAGAAACTAACAAGAATTTCTGAAATTTCTTTTTGAAATTATTAAAGGAATCGAACAGTACTATAGTGATGCGTTTTCTTTTTCACTCGTGATTATACGTATCTACACGTATATACATGTATATAGGCCAATTCTAAATCTGTGATGTTCATGTTCAGGGTCTCGCTGTAGCTGTGTTCTACTGCTTCCTTAATTCAGAGGTGAGTACTTTGTATATATATATATATATATATATATATATATATATATATATATATATATATTTATATATATATACACACACTGTATATATATATATATATATATATATATATATATATATAAAACCCATAAAAAATTTATCTTTTTCCGCCATAGGTCTAAATTTTGACCCGCTTGCCTTGGATCTTGGACTTGCACTGTTTTGATCTCGCTTTCTCTTGTGGTCTCTGTGCACTCAGTCGTCATCGTGTGGTGCTTTGGCGCCTGTTTGTGTAGGTCTGCAAGAGACGTCCATGACATTGCCTTATGGCGAAGAACCGGACGTTAAATTCTTATTGATTTTATATATATATATATATATACTGTATATATGGAAGTAGGAAAAAACATTTGCACTAAGGAAGCAGTTAAGCCAATAAGGATTAGCCCAGACTTTTCGTCAGTGTCCCGAATGTGTGAAAGTTTTTTCAAAGTTTTCTTCAAATGCTTTTCTATATTTTAGATTCGCTCGCATGTTATATATAATCTTCTATTTATAATTCACTTTTTATGTATAATCCACTATACCTTTAGCTACTGAATAAATAACATCAAGTAGTTAGTTCAGCTAAGAGACGTAAACCTGAGCTAAATTGGGTTATAAGATTATACATGTAGATAGTATAGCACATCTTATGGTCTTATAGGAGTTATTTAAAACCTTTTCGGCTTACATGTATGTGATAAGAACAGAACGAGACTGTTCTTATTTTTCAATTCCTGTATATTCTCTCGTACCGAAATAGTTACTATGCGCGATCTTCCACGTACAACCATAAATTCTCATGTGACATATTAACAATTTAAGAGATTTCAAGCTGGAAAATAGGATGGGCTTTAACAAGTATAGTACAGAGTAGTAAAATACATGTATATATTTTAGATTCGTTTCCTACAGTATGTTATCGGTATTTTAGTTTCCGCATCCTCTCTGTCACTCGCTCACTCAGACTCAGCTCAGCTCTTTAATCCATAATCTATCTTTCGCAAGATGAATTTGACATCTAATTCGACAAAACCCGGTTTCTAAAAGCATAGAGGTCAAAACCAGGTCTGGTGGAAAGCAAGTCCGGATTTGATTGCAGCTACAAATCAAACTAGAGAGAGAAACAAATGCGCATGTATTGCTGGCTATGTAAGAGTGCATTTTTAGTGCATAAATGTATATATATTCTTTTATCGGTGAACATTTTCCAGTTGGAATATATATGCTGCCTAAAAGGCTAAACCTAAACGCTAAACTGTCTACAGCAATTATGTAGTAGGCCTAGTCAATTTCCTAAATTGCACTCAAATATCTCATTACGCAGTTATGCAAACAGAGTTACACGTATATGCTGATGAGAGAGGTATGAATTAAATCGTGCCATGCAGCGGTTCGTTTTCAAAGGTTATGTGTGTGTCATCTTCGACTAAATCGAACCTGACTACATTAAAAACATTATATCAATTTGACCGTTATTCGAGTTTCCATGTATTTTAAAGGTATCAGATGCTGTTGATTATACGATTAAAGTTATGTACAGAGATATTGTTACGAGATTCTGGTTATATGACAGCGTAAATGCTAACTCCCACCTTCAAAGTTCTCAGGTCGACAAGTGTGCAGGCGCTACTTCTTACGATTGCCGTGAAATAAAATATTTTACGCCTCTGACTGCGCAAGACACATATGAAGTTGTAGCGCACAGGTCTCAGATAATGTCACGTAACAGAAACAATCTTTACACTAATCTGAACTCTCAACCTAATATCCTTCCATGTAAATACTATTGTGATTATGAAACAGACCGTAAACGTTGCCACAACTTGATTTGCTACTTTTTCCAAACCTGTAAGGAAGTATTAGCACAATTAAATTAACATAATACTAGCTAGATTTAAATCAGTAATCGGCTATAAAATAATCGGCTTACAGTTTACCGGGGCACTTATACAAGCGCATACAATGAATCCAACAAGAATATTTGACGTAAATAATAGTGAACTGGTTTTAATTATATAACCATAATCAAATTTCAATATGAAGCCTAGACGGTGGTTTTCTGGAAGCCGATGTAGACATCCGTAATTTATTTCAATACATAGCCATTTTTATCACAAAAAATAATCAAAAATTAAATCTACTAGTAAGCTCAATGATCACAATATCGAACAACGTAGATTCGTTCTATAGTTAAAGCTGGTAAAGCTAAGGTTAACGTCAGTTTCCTCACTCGAAAGCGATGTCAATGACGGGCGAGCCCAGGACTTGAACCCGCATCAACTGATCCGCGGTCGAGTATTTTACCGACTTCGCCACTGGCTCCAGCCAGTTAGACTACCTTGAATTCGTAGAACTTTAAGAAATGGAGGACTCTAAGCAAAGCCATAAATATCACGTCATCAAATGATATAGGCCTACATGTATTGCATAAATTATATATACTTTGTATTTACTTGTATATATATACATATTATATATTATATATATATGTGTGTGTGTGTGTGTGTGTGTGTTTGTGTGTTTGTGTGTGTATGTATATGTAGGCCTATGTATGTATATATATGGATGTGAAACATAGACATTAAGGAAGGATGAAATCTGGAAACTAGAGGCATTGGAAATGTAGATATGGAGAATGGAAAAGCTTAGCTGGACTCAAAAGGTTACAAATGAGGAAGTAATGGAGCGAGTTGGTACAGATAGATAGTTGATAAATGTATTTAGAAATATGAGGAAGAGTTGGATAGGACAAATATTCTAAGAGGAGAAACTCTACTAAAAGAGGTCATAGAAGGCAGAATGGAAGGAAATAGAGGCAAAGGCAGGCCGAGATTAGGAATGTTAGATGATTTAAAGATCCACTCATATGTGGACAAGAAGAGGAAAGAGGAACACAGAGAAGCGTGGAGGCGTTATATAAAATAGACTTGCCAGTAGGCAGTGCACTAAGCGATATATATATATATATATATATATATATATATATATATATATATAGCTATATATGTAAAACAAAGTCGTGTTCGTAATGGCTCTTATAAATCAAGAACGGCTGGACAGATTTTAATGATCTCGGACATTTTGGATTCATATCCAGCAGCCCCTGCATAATATCCAATAAAATATTTTAAAAAATAATGAACAATGACCAAAAGAATGATATAAATCAAAACACATCGAAATTATAACATGCTCCCATCTGTCGAGTGACTTACATATAGATTACCATTTTAAAATACGATATATTGACGTCATCAATTCAAAATTCTTACAACGGAAGCATTAATGACTCAATGGTATAGGTGCTAGACTTTAGCTCATGTGTTCTGGGTTCGATTTCTGACTCTGGTCACCTTTATTTGTTAAAGTTTCTTAGTTGTATAAGTTTCTTAGGATTAAAAATTGTGTAAAGTTTCTTAGGATTAAATATTGTGTAGCCTTTTTTAAAAATTAATATATCAAATAAAGTCGGGTTTGTTTTATATATTAAAATTAAAAATTCTTTCCGTCAAACCCTCTACCACCCACACCGGTTGGGGATAGATAGAAGGATAGCTAGAGAGATAGATAGAGAGATAGAGAGATAGATGGAGAGCGAGAGATAGATTGGATAGATTAGATAGATAAGATTAAATAGGTTAGCCAGATAGATTAGATTTGATTTGATTAGATTAGATAGATAAGATAAGATAAGATAAGATAAGATTAGGTTAGATTAGATTAGACTAGATTAGATTAGTAGATAGATGGACGGATGGATGGATGGATGGATGGGTGGATGGGTGGATGGGTGGGTGGATGGGTGGATGGGTGGGTGGGTGGACGGACGGACAGACGGACAGACGGACAGACGGACAGACAGACGGACGGACGGACGGACAGACGGACAGACAGACAGAGACAGACAAACAGACAGACAGACAGACAGACAGACAGACAGACAGACAGACAGACAGACAGATAGATATTGTTGATAGGCGGTACGAAGTCCGCCGGGTCATCTAGTATACATATATACTGTATATATATATATATATATATATATATATGTATATACTGTATATATATATATATATATATATATATATATATATATATATATATATGTACACATATAGGGGCCTATATGTAATAGAATGTACCCGTGCGCAAAAATGCATACATCTATTGGAAAAATGGTCAATTGTTTAACTGAACCTGGATTTGAACTCTAACCTCTCAATCCTTAGGCGACGCTCTACTAACGTAGCATAAGACTATCAATATATCAGACCCTATATATATATATATATATATATATATATATATATATATATATATAAAGCTGATAAGGCTAATGTTAACCTCAATTTCCTCATTCAACGGTGATGTCAGTAGCGGACAAGCCTAGGATTTGAACCCCGCCCATACTTTTCAGCGATCGAATAACTTACCTACATCGCCACTGGCTACCGCCAGTGATGATGTCGGTAAGCTATAAATAAGCTAGAAGCTGTTGATAAGCTATGTATATATATATATATATATATATATATATAATATATATATATATATATATATATATATATATATATATATATATATATATATATATATATAGCTAATCCGACAGAACATTTGAAATTAAACACCTGCAGGACGATTATAATAATTAATTAAGCAGCGAAGGACATTCTTAAGAAGGAGAGTAGTATTAGCATGGAATAAGATGATGCTAGATAATCATACTGGACCTGCGTGATCTAATTATTGTGATCCCGATACTCTGGATCATAAAATTAGAATGAAATGAGTTCAGTTTAGAAACCTACTGCGTATCAGTTTTAAAAATTTTCACGGAATAGCATATCTCAGATAGCGTTTTGGTTTTGCTGTCACTGTTCACATTATTTAGCTTGTCACGATACAGTACTATAGGTTTCCATCAGAAAAGCGTTAACCGATTATTGTTTTTAAGAAATATTTCCTTTTAAGAAACACTTTATGAGTGACGTTTGTTAGAGAAAGTTTTGATATTAGTCGATAATACGAGCGTTTATAATTTCCCGTAAATTTTTGAGAAAATTTTGAAGAGTAAATTTCCACTTTAAGTTAAACAGACCGTTGAACTGCAGAATTATTGCCAACCAATATTACTTGTATTTGCGATGTATTAAATTGTCGAGCTATTCCGTATTGAATGTTCAAACCTTAGACTAGTTTTCTCGATGTTTACTTTGTATCGTTTAATGGCTTTTCCGTTTTTAGGTCTAGGGTACCTACTCTTTGTAGCTTTTTAATAATAGCCTATATATTTTCTTATTATACTCAATGTAGGCCTAGTCACAGGTCAGGTATAACGAAAGAACGGCAATTGCGTATATTGTGCTTCTGTTGTCTAAATTGTTTACGATGGTCACAATAATATGCATGTATTAGCAAAATGAACTAGAAAAATCGTTATCAATAACATCAGTGTACATGTACAAACAATTGATTCAAACAGTGCTTAACTTTAATATTAATTAATATTTATAGTAAATCACTCCTTACACGTTTGAATAGTATAATTTCTAAGTATTAACAAAGCTTTTTAATAATAGCATTTCTAATAATTATATTTTGTAGGCTCTGCCCTCGTCGATAACAATTAGGATACTTTGATTAATTTACTAACTACGTATGTTTCAGGTTAGAATGGCAGTGGGAGTTTGGTTGGACAGGTGGAACGATGGACGCAATCTACGCCACACGCGTATCTCCATGGCAAGCAATCTTGAGCAGATGAACCTAACGTCGGGTGGGCACAAGCGTCTGTCCCCTCTAGGCGCCCTGGCGGTCGGTCATCGAGCCATCCTAGCCAGTGAGAAACAAACTATGGCAGTGGACGCGGCACCAACGGCGGAGTTCAAGATTACAAGATAAATGAGAACAATGAAGATATTGAAATTCTTTTCATATTGAAAACAGGTTAAATTAATTGGTCGCTTTCTCCAACTGTGCGACACAACAACAACAACAGAATTAGAGTGCTACTGTCGTCCGTGACAACACAGAGCACTATGGTACCAAATCGAATCCGAAGAGCAGCTTGTGGGGTCCAAATACGGTGCAAGCCAAAATCCGGGAGTTCGGTCCGAGGAAGAATACTAGTGAAATGAATGTTTACGTGTTGGTCTCAGTTTCTGTGCAATGGTTGAATAGGAGGGGTCAAAGTGAAAAAATGAGGTCAAAGAGACACAATAAGCAAACGACGTTAAGCATTAAATTCAGCGGTGAGGTCGCTACACTGTATGGATATAACCATGTTTAATAAGCTGTATGTTCTAAGCCACAAACTTTGAATCATAATCTTCTACAGCAGGCATCCATAACTAACTTATTGCTTTCAAATAACCTGAAAATGAGTTGATAAAAAGCTTTATACTGACTACTGAGTAATGTTGTCGTAATTATTATTATTTCAAAAGTAAAAAAGATAGCTGTATGTAGGCCTAAAGACTGATTAACCAAGTGATACTTAACTGCAAGGAAATCGTTCGGTTGGAATAACTGTATCGAAGATTGACTCAAACGAGAGTGCTGCAAATTAAATAAATATTCGTTGTTATGAATAAATGAATTCATGCACAATATAACGACTTTCAATAAAATAAACTACAGTACTTACGACAAAGGCAATTTACGGTTGGTCTATTCTTCAGGGGCCATGCTACATCACGCGTCTACTCTATAGTGTATATACATTCGATTAATTACTTATAAGTCAGCTGACGGTTTAAAATGTGCGTAGCATATTGGGTTTGAAGAGAAACCAGCGTGATCTTATATTAGAATTTTATAATGTCAAGAAATTCTGCCTCAATTCAGCTTGAGTGTTCTTGTAATTATAATATAATTCAAAACATTAATCACTCTAATTTAAAAGCATCAATCAAACAAAAATATCCTCCCCGACGGGGAATTGAACCCCGGTCTCCCGCGTGACAGGCGGGGATACTTACCACTATACTATCGAGGATTGACAAAACACGTTTAACACTTTAACCAGTAAACAGAATTAATTAATCGATATTAGTCGGGTATAGCTTAAGTTTGGTTTAGTAGTGTGGTATTGCAAGCTCCAGCATTTAAAATGATCACGTGCCCAGATATCAATAGGACAACTGTACCCGACTTGTCAAGCTCTCTCTGTCTCTTTCTCTCTCTCTCTCTCTCTCTCTCAACACAAATATTCTGTAAGTGCATTTCTTTCCATAAGTGTACATTGTCTATGTCTATATGTATAGGCCTATAATATAAAATCTATAAAAAGATAGAAATTATGTGTTCATGTAAATGTAAATGCTGCTTTGCGGAATAAGAGGAAATCGGTCTTGTCTATCGACTTGGAAGGCTTGAACTTTTTCTCAACAAATGATTCCAAAGCTTTGTTTTTCATCCAAATAACTCACTGGATGAACAGCCGAGCAGCGTCACTTCATATGTTTGAGTATTAAGACCCTTGCGATAGATTCACGGACGGGTAAATGCATAGCTGACTAGACTAGCTAGCGATTCATGTCATATTAAAAGTGATAGGCATCATCGTAGATGATCCTTTCGATGCGATGTGTACGTCTAACCTGGACGCTAGAACGTTTAGTGCACTATAGGCACTATAAATGGCTGGAGCCAGTGGCGAAGTCAGTAAGATACTCGACCGCGGATTAGTATGCGCGGGGTTTAAAAAAGGGCTCGCCCGTCACTGACTTCGCTTACGAGTGAGGAAACTGACGTTAACATTAGTTTTACCAGCTTAACCTTAAACCAGCTTAAATCTGGTCATGCCGAGTCATGTGATCCATAGATGAAAAAACGTTCTTACCAAAAATAAAAAAGTTAAAACCAAAAAAATAAATAAAAAGTTAGTAGCGTACACGTAGGCTTGCATATATATTACCATGCATTCATTCCATAACACTAAACAATTTTATTACAACTAGACTTGATCTAAAGGTCTAAAGTATGCCCATAGACTCCACACAAATATAAACAAATACTTTCAGGTCACATACAGCCACACTGTCAGTTGTTCAAAATTAATTATCAATAAAAGAAAATTTAAATCCGTAAGAACTTAAGAATAGACAATGTCTTAAAACTTATAACATCTGCCTAACTAAGAAAATCAAAATTAATGAATTACTTTAAGTAACAATAAAATGTTCTTACAATGTTTTGTTGAAATAATTAGAGGTGAGATCACAGCGTTTAGACTATCTTAATTTTTACGTTTGACGTTAACGGTTTACGTTTTTTATTTTTTATAAAATAAAAACGTAAAAAACGCATTTTTTGAACAGATATAAAAAACGTAAAAAAACGTTTTTTTCATCTTTGAAGTGATCATCCTGGGGCTGGTTCCAGCTAAAGATTTCTCTACGATTTTCCTCCATAAAACTCTATTCTTCGCCATTTCCTCGATGTTCACTCATTTTTTTCTGTCTGTCCTCCCATAAATGCTAACTCCAGCAGCCTTCAGGTCTTCTTCGCGGCAGTCATTCCATCTTCCTTTTGGTTTTCCCATTTCATTCCATTTTCCATTCATTTTCCTTTTGTCATTCCATTTTCCTTTTGGTTTTTTTGGTTTTCTTTTAGCCATCTGCTTTGTAGTTAGAAATGGTTTATAAATCTGGTACTGAGAGGTATCCGCGTCATCTCACTACTGATCGTCTAAATATTGCAAACTGACATCCAGAGGTCCATAGAGTCTCACGAGCATTTCCAGAACCATCTGCTGAATTCTGTCCACCTGATCAGCGGGGCAGTAACCATCTTCACTCGATCTATAGAATTCAATTAGGATAATCAATCAATCAAGTTAATCAGTAACTGACAGCGACATAGTTAGTCGATCAGTTCATCAATCGATCAACATATACAAACTACACTATGTCATTATTTGACCAGACTAGCGACTATATAGTGACGTCCCTGACATCATCCCTGGATGAGGAAACGGACGTTTAACCATTATTACTATTATACCAGAATGAGCCATTATGTCTACCTAGAATAGCAAATAGACTAGACTTTACTACTATGTCTACCGAGAATAGCAACTAGACTAGACTCTATTACTATGTCTACCTAGAAACCTAGAATAGCAACTAGACTAGACTTTACTACTATGTCTACCTAGAATAGCAACTAGACTAGACTCTATTACTATGTCTACCTAGAATAGCAACTAGACTAGACTCCATTACTATGTCTACCTAGAATAGCAACTAGACTAGACTCTATTACTATGTCTACCTAGAATAGCAACTAGACTAGACTCTGCTACTATGTCTACCTAGAATAGCAACTAGACTAGACTTTACTACTATGTCTACCTAGAATAGCAACTAGACTAGACTCTGCTACTATGTCTACCTAGAATAGCAACTAGACTGGACTCTATTACTATGTCTACCTAGAATAGCAACTAGACTAGACTTTACTACTATGTCTACCTAGAATAGCAAATAGACTAGACTCTGCTACTATGCATGACTAGACTAAAAGTAACGTCAGCTGAGTAAAAAAGTGTTAATTAAAGCTATGCAAAAATCAATTTTTAGAGCAACAAAATTATATTTCATTGAACTAAACAAAGCAAAAAATTTTGGAACACAAGTAATACATTTACATAAGTGGATAAAGCAACGAGGGAGAAGTAACCTAGCAATTGTGATAATAGAGAAGTAACCTAGTAATGATAATAGAGGGAGAAGTAACCTAGCAATGTTTATAACAACGGGAGAAGTAACCTAGTAATGGTGATAATAGAGGGAGAAGTAACCTAGCTATGTTTATAACAAAGGGAGAAGTAACCTAGCAATTGTGATAGTAGAGAATTAACCAAGCTATGGTGATAAAAGAGGGAGAAGTAACCTAGCAATTGTGATAATAGATGGTGAAGTAACCTAGCTATGGTGACAACAGAGATATTTTAACCTAGCTATGGTGATAATAGAGGGTGGATGATCGAGTTGCTTTAGCAGAACTTCCACGGTCTTGATTAGACACGTCACAGTTTTCCAGTCGCTCTTGTGATGAGGAAGCGGCGAGTCATCGATACCCGTGCCTATTTCATGCAGCCATTCGAAATCAACCACCTCATTCAAGCCTGAATCTGATCCATCGCGGCTTGACTGTAACTTCTGCTGCGTGGCAACAACATGAGATAAGGGTAGCACTGTTGACTGCTCCGTCTGTAGATGTTTTTCTTCGATTTTAGAAACATTTTCAAGGAAACTGCACTGCTTAATAGTCATATCACTTTTATCGGTTGATTCTAGACTAGACCCAACGTCTGCACCCGAGCCAACCTGAGACAATTTGTTACGTGTACTGTTTAGTTTAACGCTTTTACTGGATGATTCTTCATTTCGACTTTCTGCGTTATATACTGAATCAGTAATCATTGTAGTTTTATTACAGTGACTTATCTGCCCACAACGACTCATCTCATAACGGACTGATTCCTCAGAATCTTCAGTCTCTGCTGTTTTCTTAGAAGATAAACTTTCAGAAATAAATTTCTTAAACAGTATATTTCTGAAACAGAGAAACAGGAACTCTTGAACTCTTTAAATATACTTTTACTATACAAACAACAAACACACCAACAACAATACGACTAGAATATTACTGTTGCCCATGACAACATCGAGCACTGTGGAACCAAATGAAAGCCGATGAGCAGAGTGACGGGTCCATAAAAATCCGAGTAATCAGTCCAAGGAAGGGTACTAGCGGAATGGAGGTTTATGTGTTGGTCTAAGTCGTGGACATTTGGTGGATAGGAAAAGCCTAAGAGAAAAGCTTTCATCCGCTTAGGAAACTGTTCGTAAAGTAGGAAAGGCTGATCAGGAATAGATGAGGGGTGCGCAGAGTGGAAGGAGGAGAATTCCAGATCTGCGGGGCAGCATGCTGGAAGGAGCGCCTAGACAGCTTAATACGTGAAGGAATGCTCGGTCTCTCTAGAGTAACTAACTTAGAGGACCTGGTGGACGACTGCCTGGAGGTAGGGTGCCTCACTTGTAGTTACGGACTTATATGTTAGAGGGACTGTCTTGTATACAATGGTACGTCCTCTAACTTTGAGCCAGTGCAAGAACTTGAGGATTGGAGTTAGATTAGAGTATTTGGAGCTAGGAAAGACTGCACGTGCAAGTAAGAACCAAAGTAAAAAAGTAAAAATATAAGACAAATCACAGCACACAGACATATCATGCAAACATCATATCCATGAACAAATAAATAGATGCATTAGACACCTAAATCTCAAGTCAAAAAACTAACATCTTATTCAATGAATCCTGTGGCCATCACAGAGGGCACAAGGTGCTCTATCTAGCTGACCACCACAGGAAATAAGTCCGAGAAATGATATTGGTAGTTTAAAACTACATGTCTGCAGACTAGCAAAAATATGAAGTATAACAGCAAAAATTGCAAACAGCAAATAACCAACACACTAGTAAGATTACTAAAATTAGAAAATATGAACATACGAAAAATGAATTTGCAATCATAGCAAAATGGTTAACTATTTCGCCAAGAGCGGACAGGAGACACTGTTACGAATGTATAAGAAAACTTTTTGTAATATCGTTTGAATAAAATATATGACTTTAAGTTACAAATTTCAACAGGAATAGAGTTCCATATACAGCAACATTCAAAGACATTTGTCAAGTAGTTTGCACGATTCGTAGGAGAAGAGAGATAACAAGTTAATGAAAGCCTGGTATGATACCCACTATTTGATAGGTTTGATCTAATCATATCTCTGACAATCTTAGACATCGAGCCTTCAGAGAAAATACACCTATATATCAAGTTGGCAGAGAGAAGCTTATATAATTGATATATCGGTAGAGTATTGTAATTTGCGCAAAGTAGTTTAGTCTTGCACAGCCTATCTTGAAATTGTAGAATTCTCAGAGCTCTGTTGTTCGCTATGTGTAGAGGATGTAGGGCCTTATTCGTGTTTTTCCCGTACACTATTAAACCATAAGATATTCTACTGTATACACGAGAGAAATACAAGTTTTGACGGCAATTTATCGGAATATAATCTCTGCGTTTATATAACATACCACATACACTACTTATTTTGCAGGTAACTGATTTAATGTGTTCGGCAAAAGTTAATTTTTCATCGATAAGAACCTAAAAACTTAATTACCTTTACTCTTGATAGGGATTTTCCATCAAATGTAATTGAAAGATTATTTTCTGATATATAGGTCTCGAAAAAATCAATAGGAAAAAATATCATAAAAACCGATTTAGAATAATTAATAGTTAGCCTATTACTTTTGCACCAATCACTAATTAGCATGCATTCAATGTTAGCTTTATTAAACAGATCTGGTAGATTTTTGGCACAAACAAAAGAATTAGAATCGTCTGAAAAAAGTTTGAGACATCCTGTGCTCGAGGCATGTTGAATGTCATTTATATATACTAAAAACAAGAGAGTATAGAGAGTATAAACCTAGTATAGAGCCTTGCGGGACACCTACATCAACTGGTAACACAGAGGAGCAAATATCATCTATAACTGCGTATTGAAATCGGCTCGAAAGGTAAGATTTGAACCAAGTATGTGTAAGACCCCGAACACCATAATGCCATAATTTATCTAACAATATACTGTGATTGACCGTATCGAACGCTTTTGTCAAATCAAAAAATAAGCCCATAACAAAGTTTTTATGTCCTTTTTCATTGCGTATCATGTTGGTACAGCTAAAAAGTGCGTCGACAGTGGAGTGGCCAGATCTAAAGCCAAATTGATTTTCATACCAAATGTCATTCTTATTAAAAAAATTAAAAATTCTTTCATACATAATTTTCTCAAATATTTTGCTTAAGTTGCTTAAAAGTGAGATCAGTCTATAATTTTCCTTATTGTCCAGACTTCCATTTTTATGTATTAGGATAACTTTAGATACTTTGAAATTGGTTGGAAAGTGACCTACCTGGAAGGATAGGTTAATAATATGGCTTAAAGGTGCTGAGATGAACTGTGCAGATAATTTTAGAATCTTGGTGTTTAAATTATCAGAACCAGCTGCAGAGGTGTTCTTAAGCGATCTAATGGTGTTGTAAACCTCGCTTGTTGAGACAGGTTTCATAAAAAATGAAGAAGATATACTGTTATTCAAATATTTTTTATAACTGTGATTTACACCGGCAATTTTCGAAGCTAAGTTCCTGTCTATGCTAGAAAATAATTGTTAAAAACGTTAACCATTTCTGCCTTGTCCCTGGTGATGCCGCCATCTGTTGCTAGTGTTTTAATACAGGAATTACTGGAATTGCGTTTATAGGAGCAAATGAAATTTAGTTTTTTCCAAATACTTTTTATAGAATTCATTTTATCATTAAGTAAATCACGATAAAAAGACACTCGGTGGTGGCGCAACCTCTTATCAAGCTTATTCCGATATGCTTTATAAACCATTTCGTCATTTTTGTTCTTGGATTGTTTAAATTTGTTGAATAGATTGTTCTTAATTTTTATACAGTTTTTAAGCTCCTTTGTAATCCAAGGTGTATCCTTTAGTTTCTTACGGGAGCATTTGATCAAGGGAAAATTGACCTCTGCCGTATCGGTTAGTGTTTTGATTAAGAACGTTATAGATTTATCAACATCTTCAGAATTGTAAATGAGGGACCAATCTAAGTTTTGCAACTGATAGGCAAATTTTTCTATATTTTTTCCGCTATAAATACGAATAAACGGTCTATCACAGTATTTTATTTGCTTACGTCTCGATGTAATTATTAATAAGTTAGCATAGTGATCGGTAATATCAGTCATAACAGTGAGAGACTTTACTTTACAATCATTACTGTCACTAAAGCCTAGTGTAGTAAATACATGATCAATTAAGCTCGGCGAATTGCTAGTGCATCACGTAGGTAGAATACTGAACGGTGTAAAGTGCAAGTTAACAAGGTTATTGACATCCTCACCAACAATCCTATCGCTATCATAATTAAGCAAATTCAAGTTCATATCACCAACAATAAAGCTTTTACTCACAGGTTTATATATAGCTAAGAATTCAAAGAATAAATCAATAAATTCCCTAGTAGGCTGGCTGGGATGCCTATAGAAGCAATAAAAAGGTATTTTACCATAATTGTTGGCCATTACATCAACGACGATAAACTCAACAGCATTATTGAAAAAATTTGTATCTTTCGAAGAGGCAATAAAATTATATGAGAATTTATTCAGGATAAAAATTGCAACTCCTCCAGCTCTTTGTGTATGAGGAGATGAAAAAATAATATGATAATCAGGGAATATGTTGTCAAAGAAATCAATATTAGACCCCCAGATTTCGGATAAAATAATAATATCGAATTTTTTCTTATATGTACTAAACAGATCAAGCAATTTAATGTAATTTGCATTAAGACTTCTAATATTGAGGTGAAAAATAGACAAATCTCCAAGATGATCTTTTATAAGACAGTTACTCGCTTGAGGAGTGTAGTAACCCATCATGGCGTTCTGTATAAGATTGTCGTCTATTATATCGTTGAACTTGCAGAATTCAGAGGGATGCATAGGATCATAGCCGTTGTTGTCGGATAGAGTAGTA
The DNA here is from genome assembly GCA_905160935.1 of Enchytraeus crypticus. NCBI lineage: Eukaryota > Metazoa > Annelida > Clitellata > Enchytraeida > Enchytraeidae > Enchytraeus > Enchytraeus crypticus. The sequence continues at coordinate 2,358,558 of CAJHZI010000882.1, read as the reverse complement.
TCAGCCATATTTAGAGATGTATTGAATTTTGATGCTCAGATCTTGAAGTTCCACTAAAAATCCATTCGCGTACAATATTACCATCTGGCCACGAACTGTCGCTGAAAATAATATCTTCATACTTTGAGTCACAGGTTAACATGAAGGCTGTAGAATTAAATTCTCGCCCATCTTTTGTTTTACTCGAAAGTTTCCTGCACGTGATAACTTTCGCACCGGCATCCTTTAGATATTTGGTGACGTTATCCGTTGTGGTATCCTTGTTGAGCCTTCCTAGAAACACGGTTGTTTTTCGAGGCATGACTTTCAATTCTGAAGTATCCGTGGTCGCCCTTTTACCCATTATGACTCTCCTAGGCTTTCTATTGTTGACTGGTATGAATGGCTCAGAACTGGGGTTGAGGGGAACGTTGCATGGAATTGGGGTTTTGACCAAGTCAGCCCATGACCTATTTTCTCTGGAATTGAAGGGTTGACTAGGTGGACCATTGGACGAAGTGAGGTCCTGAGACGAATGGTCTTGTGTGGAGGAGGCCAACTTCTTTAACTGCACTATCGATTCTTCTGCTTGAAGAAGCCTGGAATGCAGTCGCTTATTCTCCTCTAAAAGATTTCCTATTAATTCTGACATCATTTCCTTTATTGACTGTGCCACGATTGGACCAATCACCTTGCCCAGTTCTTCAGCTACCTCCCCATTTCTTAAAGCCTCAATGATTTCTTCACCAGCTGATCGCTGCTTTGGCGGCATGATCGTAAGAACCGAACGCGAGAGATCTCTATTTAATTTCTCGAACAGTTACTCATACGTAACGACGATGTGGACTTCAATATGAATGGATGATCATGCAACATAGGCCTGAAGTCTTAGCATTAATTAATTAAACAGGTGTGATGGACCGAAGTCCAGCTTGGAGAAAATCTTAAATTTTTGATAAAATATATATTGTCAATATGTATCCATAGATTATATCCGTACTAATGATTGCCAATATTATTTGCCGCTACTAGAGTTCTTATGGTACAAATTTAAACTAGGTAATTTAAGTAAATATTAAAATTATCGACGAAAATATAATGTTTATATTACACCTACAGCAGTGTTACCAAGGCTTACGTGAAGTCTGAATTGTTTAAGTGAATTCTGAATGAACTGGAACCTATCAATCATGCAACTGGGAAGATTTAGAAATAGGGAATTGCAGTAGTCCAGTTTGGATTGCATGAGAGCAGCACCAATCGTAGTGGCAGTCTCAAAAGAAAGATATGGTCTTATTCGACGAAGATCGCGAATATGGAAGAAACATGTCTGTGATGTTGGTAGTTTGTTCGAGGAATGTAAAGTGGTGTTAAGAACAACACCAAGATTCTTCACAGTGGTGAAACTGCAGCATCGGAGGAGAGAGCCAGGGTCACCTCGTTCAGTTTTGAAAGTTGCTGAGTTGTCCCAATAGCACGAACTCAGTCATGGATGGATTGAGTGCCAAAAAACTGGCAGACATCCAGGATGATACCAACTGAAATGATTGCTGTAGGCATTCCTTCGCATCAGGATAGGAGTGGGGGGTAAAGCATGTTTACAGCTGAGTGTCGTCAGCGAAAAGTTGATGGTCTAATGAATATGAGGAGATCAAGGAGCTTAGAGGAGTAGTGTATAGGTTGAAGAGGATAGGAGCAAGAACTGAGACCTGAGGCACACCGTGTTTATGGATGGAAGGAGGAGAAGCATACTCTTGCAATTTGATGCTGAGAGTACGATCAGTGAGGTATGAAGTAAACCAGGTAAGTGAATTGCCGTGGATATCAAACCAAGAGGAAAGAGTTGTAGGAGGATTTTGTGATCAATTGTGTCGAAAGCATAGATACAAAGTTACATATTAAAAGAAACGCCGTCCGTATATATGAAAGCAAATTCAGACTGTGACGCTTAGACAGTAGCTTGATCTCGTAGAACAAATGATCAGTAAGTGCTGGGTTAAAATAAACTGTTCGCTCTGTCATTTATTTGATCCGTCATTTATTCTAGACAAAAGACTGTGGTCACACATGCCTTTAAACTTAATTTAATATCAAACAGTCTTTCACTGTATGATATGTGAGCAGCATTGTTTTTCCATGACATATGACATAACCAATCGACATATGATAGAACCGAATGACATGATAGAACCGATATCACACGCTAGAATCGGACGTCATATGAAAGAACCGGATGTCACATGAAAGAACCGGATATCGAGTAGCCGGGCGGTGATTCAGCACGTAGTGTTTGTATCGTTTTTATCAAATTTGGGGTTCTTTACACCAGGGGTAAAAAAATAAAAAAATAACAATAATGAATGTTTAATGTCTTCTACTCATCCGTAAATGATTTACGGAGTTCCCAACATCGCATGTTACTAAAAATCTTTGGTTTGGCCTGAAGAGCTGAGTTATCTGCATTGGTCAACTTTTGTTGCTCATGATCTTTAAGAAATAGCAACAACTTTAACATCTATCTCTTTAACCATCTGAATAATTTATACATCTTATGGTGCTCACCTCTCTTCATCAGCAAATTCTTTGTAAGGTTTGCTCTGATGAACTAAATGCATAGCACAGCGCAGCTCCTCTATTTGTTCTCTCCTCTTTCTTACACATTCGTCAATATTCTGAAAAGTGAAACAGTAAAGTCAAGAGCGTTTCATCACAAAAATTCATCAATTATTGATTAAACATCTTAATTATTCACCTCTTCTGAGGCTTTTCTCCTCTAAATTGAAGAGATGACCGTTTCACAAAGGATAGAATATCCCCTCCCCTCTTCAGTTAACCTCTTCAGAGAGAGAATTTACCGTCAGGTAGATGCTACAGGCGTGACTTAAAAAAAATTGGTTTGCACCCCCTGCCCCCTATCACAAAGTCGTGGCTACGACCATGTCAAGAGCCAAAAATGCCTATGCCAAGTTACACAAGATTAAAGATATGTTGAAGGTTATAAATACAATACTGCATAATGTACAAAGTTATAAATACAATGCTAACGTATCTTTTGGTGAAATAAAAAATATATATATAAATACAATACTGCTTAATTATATTATTGGATAGTTACATAGCAATAACTTCATTAATTTAGTAATTATGAAATAACTTAATCACTGGCTATATTGCTAATAACTAACATCATCATCATCTTCCTTTGAATCACAGCTTAGCTAAAGTCAGATTACAAATGGACCTTCACTTTTTCAATCGCTTTAGGAAATTATGTAGTAATTTCTGGAGCTTAGGCGCTCACCAACCAAACGCCCTTTCTGGCGTTGGTTGGAATCATAATGCTTTGTCACCTTTTACGAAACGTACATTTGCAGTCCATGGTTGGTAAATTTTTTAGAAAACCCAGACACAACACAATTATACATATATCTTAAAATAACTAATAAATTAATTAAATAAAATTTTTAAAAAACTACATTACTAACCTCTTGGTGGCTCCCGTCACCAGATGGCGGAGAAAAGCGATACAACTCTTTCATGAATTCATATTGATTCGGAGTGAGTGAGCTTACAAATGGGTCCTCCGTTGAAAAGAAATCAAGATCAATATCAAGAATATAATCTCTTTTGTCAATGCCTCCAACGATGTGATTTAGCTCCAAAGAAATAGTTGCAAGGATTTCATTAGCAACGAATATCGAGGATTGATCCCTTTCATGGCTAGAATCAGAATCTATCTTAAAAACATTAATCATTTAACAGCGCCAGCTCTAAGATATGTAATTCATTTTCACTATTCATATTCAATTTAATTCACTAAAGCCAAAGAATGTAATTACAAATGGCATGTTTTTATTCAGAGAAATTAGAAGTATCATAATTAATTATATTATTAGAAATTATAACTATAAACAACAATATATGAAATACACACAAGTTATCAAAAAATACATGTACATGTATTTTATACTATTGTACAATACAACAAGAACATCATCATCTTCCCTTAAATCCCAGTTTAACCAGGGTCGGGATACGAATAGACTTTCTCCAGTCCTCCCTACACACAATACAACAAGAACACGTAAGATTAAATTAATGATGACACGACTTCTATCAGCAGCTAAGAAAATGTATATTTAAAGGCGTTAAATACATACCAATACAGTTTCTTTGGTGCACATCAAAAATACATACTAAGACAAAGTTTCTTTGATGAACATTAAAATACATACCAATACAGAGTTTCTTTGAAGCACAGTGATTCTCTGCATCGTTACATTTTCGTGTGATTTCAGGGGAGACGTGAAGAGTCCTAGTAATCATATCAATAGCACGAGGGTCTGCCAGCCTCGCCTCGGGACAGAAAGATAGTTCAGAAAGAAAATAGTTATCTGTAGAAGATACACTGTAACACAAAAAAAATAGTTATCTGTAGAAGATACAGTGTAACACAAAAAATAGTTATCTGTAGAAGAGACACTGTAACACAAGAAAAAAGTTATCTGTAGAAGATACAGTGTAACACAGGAAAATAGTTATCTGTAGAAGATACAGTGTAACACAATAAAATAGTTATCTGTAGAAGATACAGTGTAACACAAGAAAATAGTTATCCGTAGAAGATACACTGTAACACAAAAAAATAGTTATCTGTAGGAGATACAGTGTAACACAAGAAAATAGTTGTCTGTAGAAGATACACTGTAACACAAGAAAACAGTTATCTGTAGAAGGTACACTGTAACACACACAATATTTATAGACAAAACACTGTAACACAATCAAACACAACATCTGTAGACGAAACACTATAACACAAGAAACACAATGTCAATTTGATGCTCAAAGGTAACATCAACAATAATCGTCTACGATGTACAGTACATTTGTATATACACATAAACATTTTAAATATACCTGTAGTCAGGAGTTAAGTAAGATAAAATATGAATATGTTTCATATATATTCAACTTTATATTCAATCTGCAATATGTGATGCAATACTTACAATTAAGACAACGTTGAATTAAGACATTGAAGAGATACCTTTATAAGAAATTTCAATCTTGGAATGACAACTGAATAGAAGTTCATTACAGAGTTAATCTAAGTTATTCCATAATTAAAGTGAAAATATGAAATAATAAAAATACAAACATAAAGATACAAAGATTTCATTGTCACTTATCACACTAAACTTAAAAAACTCAAGGTTAAAAACCAGTTAAACGCCAGTTGGATGATCCGTAAGCATGTCAATGACGGGATGAACAGTGCTGTATGTCTGCATCCCAATGAAAACTATTGCAAGTAAAGACTATGTTGTGCCAGGTTGGAATGATTATGTTAGAGAATCCCATGTTCATGCAAGAGCAACTTTCTTAGATTGGATAAATGCAGGAAGGCCTCGAAGTGGCGTATTATTTGAGTCTATGAAGAAATCTAGGGCTCAATTTAAGCTGGCATTGCGATATTGTAAGAAGCATGAGGCCACTCTGAGAGCAGATGCTCAGGCTAATTCTCTGTCTAAGAACGATTACAGTGGTTTTTGGAAGCAATTATCCAAGGTCAGCAACAGTAATGCCAGTAAGCATACTAATGTAATTGACGGTTGTTTCGGTGATGACGCCATTGTGGAGCGTTGTCGTACTCATTTTGAGCATCTTTATGATGATTGCGCCACAGGAATCAATGAATATAATGCTGATAAAAATGCATTTTTGGATCGCCTTAACTGTTCTCCTAAGAATGATTTTGTCATTTCTGTTAGTAACATTATAGATATTTGTAGATTGCAAAAGCATGGAAAATCTCCTGGACCAGATGGCATTTCCATGGAGGCCATTTCATTCGCGTGTCCTAGTCTCTACGTTCATTTAAACATGTTGTATAATTTGTTTCTAAAACATAGTCATTTGCCTAATTCATTTATGCAATCAGTAATTATACCTCTAGTTAAGAATAAATCTGGCGATTTATCTGACATTAATAATTACAGAGCAATTGCAATTTCTCATGTATTATCTAAATTGTTTGCATCTCTCATTGCGCAATCTATACATAGCCTTTCTGATTATGATAATTTTCAGTTTGGGTTTAAGTCTGACCATTCAACCAGATTATGTACTCATGTACTAAAGCAGACTATCGAGTACTATAGACATCATGGAAGTCATGTTTTTACCTGTTTGGTTGATTTCAGTAAAGCTTTGATAAAGTTAATTACTGGAAATTGTTTGGAAAATTACTAGACGATAACATTAACATCAGTATTATATTTATTTTTGCATTCTGGTATTCTAAACAGCAATGCTTTGTTCGATGGCGTAATTCTGTTTCTACTTGTTTTCACATTGGAAATGGTACACGTCAGGGAAGTGTACTTTCACCGTATTTGTTCTCTAGATATATACGCAATATGGTTAGAGCTGTAGTAGATACAGGGATTGGTTGTGCAATTAATAATAGATTAATTAACATTCTTGCATATGCTGATGATATCGTTCTTATTGCTCCTTCGTGGAGAGCTTTACAGTATTTAATAGATGTGCTTCAGTTTAACGCTAAAGTTATTAACATGTCTTTTAATATTAGTAAAACTGTCGCCATGATATTTGCTCCTAAGGAGCGAAATTGGAGTGTATTAGAGGAATTTCCAAGATTTAAGTTGGACAATTCTTTTATTAATTATGTAACGCAGTTTAAATATTTAGGTCATATTATAAACAATGATGGTCGTGATAATAACGATATACAGCGTGAAATACGTGGTATGTTTATGCGTACGAATATATTAAAGCGTAGATTTGCTTATTGCTCTCTTAATGTTAAGAAGGTCCTGTTCAAATCCTATTGTCTGTGCTTCTATGATGTGGCACTATGGTCGTCGTTTACAATAGGTTCAATAGAGAAGTTTCGATCTTGCTATAATAAATGTATTAAAATATTTTTTTGGATACAAACGTTACAGCAGCCTAACCATCGCGCTGCTAGAAACTGGATTGCCTAGTTTTGATACTATCCTTTCAAATTACAGATTAAAGTTTAGAATATGCTTGTTGGATAATGCTAATATGCTAGTTTAGTGTTTTGACGTTCTGAGCCTATTATAGCCTTGTATGCCTAATTCTATAAGTAATTGTTTTAGGCCTATAGCTCAATTTATGCGCAGACTATTTGCTTTTCTGGTTTTTGTTGCATTGTTCTATGTGCAAGATTCATGTATGGGTTTTTATGCCTGAAATAAAGCAATAAAAAAAATTGAAATTAAAAAATTAAAAAAAGTGCAATTAAAAACTGCATCTACCTATCCGTAGTCTGACATCTTACTGATATGCTACAACCTCAATCAAAACGTAGAGCCAATAACTTAATATAGAACATAAATATTTAAAAAATGAATAATACATAATCTAGTAGAAAGTATAACTTACGACTTGATAGCCTAATAATAATAGCAATAAAGTAGAAGTTAACGTTAAACTTGTTTCTTCAAACAAGGATGACGTCAGGTATGCATCACTCCCCATCACATTTCACAAAAATTCAAGCGATTTAAAAAACACGTGCTGAAGAAAAAGTATAAGTTCATCCCAGAACAACAAGGATGGAATTATACATGGATATCTATACACGCACATATATGTTATATATATATATAGGATTCCTTGAATTATACCAGATTTCATTAGACTCGGTATCTCGTCCGACTAGAAAGCGGCTGTTCGCAGACATGGAGTCTTGAGTCCAGACAGGTTTAATCCAAGCAATCGAACTAACGTGTCCAGAGTACAGCATCGGCATAATCCAACTCTCTATGTTGATTGAGCTGCATCAGTAAAAATGTTTAATGATTGTTATCAAAATAACTGTTAACAAAAAACACGAAATAGTGACAGCTATAGCAATAATGAATTGCTAATAATATAGTAATAGTATAATATTACCATAATATACAGCAGAAAGTTAAAAGAGAAAATATTTTTAGCCTTTATTATCACCATCTTGCCTTGAATCCATGTTTCGCTAGGGTTGGGATTAGAAAATTTTGTAGCAATTTCTGGAGATTAGGAGAACACAAACCGAATGCCCTTTCTGACGTTGGTTTGGATCTTAGTGCTTTGTAGCTTTTTACAACGCATGTAGTCCTCAGTTGGTCTATTCTTCAGCAAACCGGCCACAACACGGGTAAGCTTTACAACGTTTGTTTTCAACTAGTTTAAAAAAACAAATAATGACATTTATGTAGGAAAGCCCAGTCGTTTAAATTGTGGACTATCACAGTTACATAAATAAATAATTTTTAGCCGCGTGCCTCGTCTATTCTAATCTAGTTTTTATTCTCAAAAGAGACAAGCTAACTAATATTGATGCTTCATTAGAAATTATATATCATGTACCAAATAGTAGTAAATTATTCTTATAAGCCAATCTTTAAATTGAAAAACTTCAAAAGTTAAAGCAATGTCCAGATTTAGCAACTTCCATCTCAAAAGCATCACTGTGATGGGGCGAGAATTAACATCGCGATACCATTCAGAAGTCAAATTAAGTACCGATAAGCTATCGGCTCAGCCAAACTTGAAAGTCATTACAGTTAAATAAAACAATCTCACACAGATAGTTAGCTTAAACAAATATAGCAAATAGTGAAAAACAACAGGAAGCACAAATATTAGCACGATGTAATTGAGCTTTAATGTACAAACTCGTAAAGAGTCTCAACGTTGTGAACATCCAGTGCTGAAAGACATTTGGGTGATGACATATCTGAATGGGCATCGAAGTGAAGTAGAGCTAAATTACTGAATGGCAGTTCCTTGGAGCCAATCTTCCTATAGATGCAACGAACAACCTGTACAGTAAGCAATCAAATAAAAGTTTATCTCACTTATGTCTATTTTACATGTCGAGCAACTCGGAGTATACGAAATTTGTGAGTACATACATGCAAATGGATTAGGAATGATCGCTGAATTGAAGTTTACAAGAAAAACAGATATCAAGTACAGATGTTATGGAAAATTTTCTTTAGGGGCCATTTTTTGACGTTTTTTGCATAAAAGTATATATATATATATATATATATATATATCTTAGTGCACTGCCTACTGGCAGGTCCATGGTACATAACGCCTCCACGCTTCTCTGTGTTCCTCTTTCCTCTTCATTTCCACATATGAGTGGGTCTTTAAATCATCTAACATACCTAACCTCGGCCTGCCCCTGCCTCACTTTCCTTCCATTCTACCTTCTATGACCTCTTTTAATATATCTTCCCCCCTTAGAATGTGTCCTATCCATCTCTTCTTCCTATTTCTTAATACATTTATCAACTGTCTATCTGTGCCAACTCTCTCCAGGACTTCTTCATTTGTAACCTTTTGGGTCCAGCTAATCCTCTCCATTCTTCTCCAAATCCACATTTCCAATGCCTCTAGTTTCCTAATATCTCCTTCCTTAAGATAAATGTTTCACATCCATACAATAGCATGATCCAAACCAAAGTTTTCACTATCTTTATCTTTGTGTCTTTCTTTAGACTTTTTGTTAATAGTTCTTTCCTACTACCAAAGGCCGCTTTTGCTTGTGCAATCCTATTGCATATTTCCGTCTCACATTTCCCATCATCGGTTATAGTATGACCCAAATATTTAAAACTCCTTACCTGTTCCAATTTCGTACCATTTATTGTGATATTAACTTCACCTTTATTATTGGACACTCTCATAACCTTGGTCTTTTTATATTAATCTTCATGCCATATCTTAGGGCCGTATCATTCAGCCTATCCATTATCTTCTGCAATCCAATCTCGCTGCTCGCCACCATTCCCTTGGTCATCTGCAAATCATACATCTGTAACAAATTCCCTCCTACTTTTATTCCTTCTTCCAAGGCTTCCATGGCTTCATCCATCATTGCCTCAGCATAAATGTTAAACAACAGCGGTGAAATGCTACAACCTTGTCTTACTCCACGTCCTATTTCACCTTCTTCTGAGTAGTCTTGTTGGATTTTGATTACTGCTTTTTAAATCATGTACAAGTTCAAAATTAGTCTTCTATCTCTCCAGTCAATTCCTGTTCTTTTTAAGATATTCATCATCATTATCCAATCAATCCTGTCAAAGGCCTTCTCGAAGTCTACAAAGCATACAAAAACCTCATTTCCATATTCTAAGCTTCTTTCGCAAAGAACCCGCATTACCCCTATTGCTTCTCTTGTGCCACATCCTTTCCTAAAACCAAATTGTGTCTTTCTCAGTATCATCTCTGCTTTCAACTCAATGCGATTATTTACTATTTTAATAAGATGGTCGAAGCATGAGGTATTAAGCTGATTGATCTGTAATCCGAACACTCCACAGCATTAGCTTTTTTGGGAATTGGGATCATCACTGACTGGGTAAAGTCGTCTGGCCAAATACCCGTATCGTACACTTCCATACATACCTCCATTAATTTGTTGAGTGTTTCTCCTTCCAACATTTTCAAGAATTCTGCTGGGATTTCATCTATTCCGGCTGCCTTCCCCATCTTCATACTGTTAATTGCAGAATAAATTTCCTCCTTCATTAAGTTGGGTCCCCTTTTATCGTCTTCTATGATATTCTCATCTTCTATTTTAAAATCCTCTTGAACTGGTTTCCCAGCCTTATCATACAATTCCACTACATATTCTCTCCTCTTTCTTTTACTTCTTCCAGCTCTGTCTTCAATTCTCCATGTTTACCCATTATACTAATGTTCTTTGCATCTCCTTTCTTTTTCTTATCGGTTCTTATTAATATCCTGACTTCCTGGTATAATAGATCCGACCTCCCTCTTCTATCATATTCTGTAAATCATCACACTTTTCACTCCACTAATGATCTTTTGCTTTGTCTGTAATTCTTCTAAGTTCGTTATCTAAGATTCTATATTTCTTTCGGCCATGACTGGTATCTATACTTTTCCATTTCCTCCTTTCATCCATTTTGTCTAGCATCTCGCTTGTAATCCAAGGTTATATATTTATATATATATATATATATTATATATATATATATATATATATTATATAGATATATATATATATAATATATATATATATATGTATATATATTTATATATATTTGTATTCACAAGTGTAACATCCTCTATTATTGTCTCTGTGTAAATGTTAAATACCAGCGGCGCGAAATGCTACAACCTTGTCTTAGGACGTAGAGTAAGACAAAGGTTGTAGCAATTCACCGCTGTTATTTAACATTTACGCCGAGACAAGGTTGGAGGAAACTACGGAAGACATAGGAGAAGGAATACAAGTAGTAGGAAAATGGCTGTAATATGTGAGATTTGCAGATGATCAAGGAATGATTGGAGGAAGCAAGACAGGACTGCAGAAGATAATGGATAGTCTGAATGACAAAGCATTGAAATATGGTATGAAGATTAACAAAAAAAGACAAAAGTGATGAGAGTGCTCCAGAAAAGAGGTAAAGTCAATATAAATGGTCCGAGGTTAGAACAATTAAATTCCAATTAAAAAACTAAAATATATGCAGCAAACTATTAGCATGTCTTACTTGATTATGATCCTCCACAACAAACAGAGGAATAAGAGTGTGTTTTCGTTTCATTTTGAACATGATTGTGGGATGCAGCCTAATGTAATCTTTAAAAAGATTTGTGAAATTCTTCAATCAGAGATAGCCTGCAGAATGGCTACATAGCCTGTTTATAAGATCAACCTAAAATAAAACATCTGCATACTATAACTACAGTCTATCATTTTACCACGCTTTGCTCCATGTAATCAAATTGGTCCAAAACGCGACCTGTAATTCGTTAATTAAATTGTTCAGAATGCATATTGACAATAATTAGGCCCCTACCGCCTTTGCCTCACACATAGTGGGATAACTCAATGCACACATTAACTACTCTCTGACTGAAAAAATTTGGCATAATTCAGAAAAATTATATTTTTTGGTAGAGTAATCAGAATTTTTAGATATATCAGGGATAATAAGACTGAATGTTATCTTAAAAACTAAATGTTATAATTACAACTATGTTAGGTTAAATAAGGCCTGCTCAACTTCAGCCATTTGAATCACTACTACTGCTACTAAACTCTGCGCAACATCGCTCTGTAGACACCAGAGCAGTCTCTTTAGCCCTCTGCCTCCACTGATAACGATCTCGTGCAAAATCGTAGGTATTAAATAAAGATTTTAAATTTTTATTTGAGACTTAGTTTTTTTATTAGTTTTAAGCTATATTTAATTTTAACCTATATTTATTATATGCCGTCGTTGCCAATTGTTTTCTGTGATTTATATCATTTTCTGTTTCAAACAAAATTCCTAATTATTAAATGTTTCTCCATTGTGTATCTCCACTATTCTTTGATAAGGTTAACATAACATAACATAACATTACAGAGCCAGGAAGCAATTATATGCTTGTTTAAGACTCAATAAACCTTAACTAACACCAATACTAAAAATAACCAACACTTCAGTATAAGACTGAGAACGACATTATATAAGTACATTTACCAAAAAAAGCAAAATAGACAATTAGACCTATTTATACAACCCTAGTACAGGTTGTGATCAAAGAGTGACCATCAATCACAGAATTGTAAAGAAAACATACATAACAGTACTTAGGAAGTAATTTAAAATATTTACCAAGAATTATAAACAGATAAGTAATAGGCCATAGTTAATTATAGATAAAAGATAGTTATTTTTTAAAGTTTTATCTCTATTTATTTTTAGATCCCTGTTTATTAATTTATTTTCAACGTATGTTACTAGTTTATCTGAGTTATTTTTATATTAGTTTTAAATTTTTAAGAACCCAGCTCATCTATTATATCTATGTTTCTTTTCGCATTATCATTCCTATTCCAATATGTGCGATCATCTATTTCTACTGGTAATTTGTTTTTCGTTCTATTAGTGACATGCATGCAAATAATAATGTAAACATGATAGGAATTAGACTGCGTGCCAAATAAAAGGGCGGATCCAGGAATTTTTTAAGGGGGGGGCCCGAAAATTTTTTTGGGAGTGAACATTTTTTGATTACGCCTTCTTCGGGACATGTGTCACAACCAGACAAATTTTTGTTGGGGGGGGGCTTAAAATACGTTCGGCTCATAGAGTGAGTGTATCCCCGTACCTTACCCCCCCGCCCCCGCTCATACCCGTACTAAAGTCAGGGGACAACCTAAAGTCCTACATTTGTTTTGGAAAAAGTAGGCTAATTTTTTCACCTCTGAAGATACTCCGCGGATCTCTACGAATTGCAAAAGTGACCTAATTTTGGTGGTGGGGGAGGCTTAAGCCCCTCCCAGCCAAGGCTGTTTGCATCACTGCTATAGGACAGAGTTCACATTTTTTACTTACACCCTTTTTACCTCCACTTTGGTTATGCATTGGCTCAAGTGAAAATTGAGAGTTAGTGAAACGGTCAACATTTTTCAGGCCCCTTCCATTATACAGGGCTCCTAGCATATCCTAGAAAAAATCGAGCTTTTGGAACTGCATTCTCTGTCTTACGCTCCCCCCGGGCCCCCCCTAACCACTGCCATTACTAACATGTTTACACATCGAAATTGCCATAGGAACAATGAATATATACCCTGTCTTTCCCCACCCCGGGCCCCCACCCCCCCCCAACCACTGTCATTTCTAACATATTGAAACATCGAAATTGCCATAGGAACAATGAAAATATAGTTTTAAAAAATTTATTGGCGGAGCTAAGGTGGGGCCCCCTGGATCCGCCACTGCCAGTGTTTGTGGTAAATTCTTCACCTAAACAATTACCAGGAAAACTTTTATTTTGAAATTATCTATTAGGATATTTATTATATATAATTTGTCATCATGTATAAATTTTGTAAGATCTACTACTACTACTACTGAGACTGCACTACGTCCTATTTGGACCCTGCAGTAGGCTTACAAGGTTAATTGACTCCACTTCGCTCTATCCTCAGCCAGATCACAGATGCCCTCATCCAATATGTTCAAATTCTGATTTATATCTTTGAGATCTTTATTTACTAATTTGATCCATGTTTGTTTATTTTGACAACCTCTTTGTTTTGTCTGAGATTTTTTTATTCTCATTTAAAGCAAGTTTTACAGGCGCATTGTTCGGTAACCTAAGTAAGTGACCTATCGATTTTAGTCTTCGTGTTTTAATTGCAAGACTCCATTTTTTTTCGTTTGTTCTGATGTATAATTTATCGTTGTTTATAATGTGAGGGTAATATATTTTAAGTATTTTTCTTAATAGACTTCTATGAAATATGTCAATTTCGTGTTCCTGTTTTGAAGTTAATGTCCATAGCTCACTATTATATAAGTAAACTGGCGTAATATAAGCATTGAATATATTTATTCTTGTTTTCATTGTTATTTTGCTATTTGTTAGTTTCATCTTGTATTTATTAAAAATAGCCATACACAATTGCTTTCTATGGATCATGTCTCTTTCAGTATCCAAGTAAGAACCTAAATGTTTGCATTTCTTCCATTCCTGATCATTTTTGTTTCCAATGGTATATTTTTCTGTTTTATCTGTGTTTAGTTTTAAATCTCTCTTATTCAGTTTTTCATTGACTTCCTTTAGAATTTTGTCTGTTATATTTTTGCATGTGCTTACATATGCAATATCATCTGCAAACTGCTGATCAATATTTATACCCATTTCTCGCTTTATGCTATAGTTATGTTCTATAGTATGATTAGGAATTAATACTTCAGATGATATATTTTCTTTGGAGTATGACTGTTCTTCAATTTGGTTTGCTATTTGAATTTGGTTCTCATGTTTGTTTAAGCTATTTGCAAGGTAAAATGTGAAAAGTACCGGGCTTATAAGCAATCTCCTTGTGGTATTCCAATATTAGTTTCAAACTCATTTCCAGTTACATCTCCATTTTTAACTCTTAAAATTACATCAATGATATGTTTTATTATATGCAGTTCGTCCTGATCAATTATTTTACTTAAATCCTCTAATAATTTATTTCTATTGGCAATATCAAACGCCTTACTCATGTCTAGAAGCATGATTTCTATTTCTGAGTTTTTGTTTGTTATTGCTTTTTCGATAAGAAGTTTTAATGTAAGATCTACTAATAATTTTATTCGAATCAGCTGTTGTTTATTTACTAATAGAACCATTGGAATGATTGGATATCAAGAAATTAATTCCTGGCAAATTGTAATATTTATATTAATGACAAAATATTTAGGCATTAATATATGAAAATGACGATAATACGATGTACGCTATAATATATAATGTTATATAGGAAATTGTGGCATTAGTTTTAATAAACAGTTTGACAACCTTCGAGCTGAGCTTGAGTTAAGTGTCTTTACTTAATGTATTTTAATCAGTGGCGCCATTTAAAGTCTGAGATGATATAACGTACAAGAATATATAAGTTAACATGCATTATAGTGAAATGATCAACTATGTTGATATCTATCAGTTTTTAACACCACATGTTTAATCCGTTAGGCAAATTAGTCCTTTTTCGTGTAACCAGTCCTGTGAATGTCCGAGATTTTATTCTCAAATCAGCGCGGCTGGGATTCGAACCCACGTGGGTTCAATTCACCAATGTATCTGTCATTTAAAAGTTCATGACGTTTTCCATTGCGCTATTGAGATATAAGTGATATATAGGTCAGTGGAGATACTACCCTTCCTGAGGAATATTTGATCCTCTGGGGCAAAGATAAATATAAAATAGAATAAGAATATTTCCTTGTTCTGTGTCTGGGGCAAGGACCCAAGGTTCTTAAAATGTAGCCATTGTAGATCAAGGTAAAGTTATATCATAGCTCTTTTTTGTGCACTGCCTACTGGCAGGTCATTGGTATATAATGCCTCTTTAAATCATCTAACGTACCTAATCTCGGCCTGCCTCTGCCTCTATTTCCTTCCATTCTTCCTTCCATTACCACCTTTAGTAGACTTTAGTCCTACCCCTTAAAATATGTGTCCCATTCAACATTTTTTCCTATTTCTTAATACATTTATCAACTGTCTATCTGTACCAACTCTTTTCAGAACTACCTCATTTGTAACCTTTTGAGTCCAGCTAATATTCTTCATTCTTCATTACCATAGCAATTAATATATTATTCAGGATCATATATATTACGATCGAATAACGGTTAGAGGTTTATGTAGTGGAATTTAAATATTTTTCATTATTTTCAAAAATTAAGATATACATGCAGTACGTGTAGCCTATGAAGCTAGCGTAGAAAACGTATCAATGAATGCTCATCAAGAGGAGTTATTCTTACTCAAGTCTGTATTTGCGCATCTTATAGCTATGTCGTATGTCTTGATAGCGTAGGGGTAACGTCATGAAGTTTTAAATGACTAATCCTTAGGTGAATTGAACCCTCGTGGGTTCGAATCCCAGTCGCGCTGATCTGAGAGTAAAATCTCGGATATTCACTGGACTGGTTACACGGAAAATGGAATAAATTGCCTAACCGTTTAAACATGTGGTATTAAAAAGTGATAGATATCGACATCGTTGATCATTTCACTATATTGCGTGCTTACGTCGCTAGTTGTAGTTCCATATATTTTTGTTAAATTTTTGCCAACAAAATGGTGCCAATGGATGTAAAGATAAATCTGACTTTAAATCAAATTTCTCGTAATAATTTTCGGTTTTGAATATTTTTAAAATTGTGAGCGGTAAAATGGAAAATGCATAAAATTATATTTATAATTTTTTATGCTAGTAGGTATGAAATTACGAGTAGATTGGTGTTTCAAATCTTCAAGACTTCCTGAACCAGTATAATTAAGTCAGGGTCATGCAAAGACATTGGCAACACTATTGATAGCAACGGTGCCAACGATGACCACAGTCATCATGCGCAACGCATTGCAGTTGATATGAGTAATTTACGGGTTTTTAAGTTAAAGCTTTCTACCTAGTATGTAATAAACCTAATATAATTACGTGCACCTAGTGTAATGTGCCAGCAATATTAGCATGTGAGCTACTTACATGTAGAGCTAAGTTAGAGCTTAGCAAATAAGAAAATATTAATTAAAAGACTAAGACTTTAGAGTGATTATCTGAATTTTGGAATTTGCACCGTTTTTGGACCTTCTTTTTGCTCGCCAGCTTGATTTTGTCTCAATAGTGCTCGATGTTGTCATTGATGACTGTAGCACTCTAATTGTTGTTGTTGTTATTATTATTATTATTATTATTATTATTATTATTATTATTATTAAGACGTCCAGCAAATTAGTAATGTTACTATTGGCTAATAATTAATATTAACTATTGATAATACTATGAGAGTCACAGAGAGTGCTATTAAAACACTTAATTAAGAAATTGTCCTTTAGAGGCTGTCTGTACAGTTGAAGAAAGAGGTTTAATGAGAGATTGCCACTCTTAAAAGGCAGTCTCTTTTTCAGTTATCTTATTTTTGGTTTTATGGTTACACACATGACAACCGCACCTATAACAAAGTTTCACTTCTTTAGTTACAATATTTGTTTTCACTATTTCCGCCTTTCTCTTCTTGGTTATTACTATTTTCTTGGTGCATCAATAGCAAGTGGCGCTGATCTAAAAATAACCTTCCAACACCCTCCGAATATTTTTTCATTCAAATTAGCAACACTCGATCCCACCCTCTATAATACTCTCTTTAACAAGTGCACATCAATCGGCTTATACTAAGCATAGTTAAGTGCAGTTCTTTCTTTCTAAATTCTTTTTTAATGCTGTACAGATGCTACGCTTAACTAACTTATGTAGTGTGGTGGAAAACTAAGAGGAGTACTCCTTCACTTCAACACTAAAAGAATGATAAATTTAGAAGTTAGTCTTGAGGAAAACTAGCGAGAACAATTCTATGAATGACAAACCAAGAAGAAAGTCTTTCCAAGAGAGTATTGCTATCAATAGTATAACAAATGTTATCCTTGGACTAAATACTTGGATTTTAGTTTGCATCACTACTTGAATAGTCTCTTATATTTCTTGTTGGTTTTCCTTTTAAGAAAGTGTTCTTTCCAGGTTTCTTCCTATCTTATTTATTATTCTTTTGGTGTTGCAGTGAAAGAGTATTCCTTGTTGCTTTTCCATCTCAGGTACAGTCACTGTGTGCTTCAGTATTCTGTTCTTGATCCTATTCTCTTCAACCTCATTATTACACCTGTAAGCTATCTAATCCGCTCTCGTTCTCTTGAGCAGAAAATATTTGCTGATGACATTCAACTCTTGTTTCACCCTTAACTTTAATTCTGATACTGAAAAGCTCGTTCTGCAATCTATTCAATCTGTATCCTAATTTATGTCGTGGCCGTCATGTATTTTGCTTTCTTTGTGTCTCTAAATAACAGCGGTTTCTTCAATGAAGAATTTCAGTGCTATCTTTGATAAACATCTAACCTTCCATAAATACTAAGCCATGTTTCTTTCATATCTATGATCTTCATTTATTAAATACATCTCAATCTGTCATGTGAGACTGTTGTTACAATAGGTGCATATCTTGGAAATTCAGGTTAGACTACTGCAATTCCCTGTTTTTTAAGTCTTCTTGACTGTGAGCTTCATTTGTTGCAGTTTGTTCAGAAATTGTTTTTGGCTGAAATATTTGTCGTAGTTAAAATGGTGGGTAGTTCCAACATGCTACTCCAACATGCTACACCTATTTTGAAGTCTTTTCACTGGTTAAAGATTAAATAGTGTGTAATCTACAAGAGTTCTCTGAGGTGTGTGAAAGAGGATGGGGGGGGGATTGGACAAGGATGTTGTTTTTCACTACTACTATTCAACCCTTATATTAAACTGTATATTGTACAAATTTCAGATATAATGTTAGAAATGTTAAAAATATTTGTAGTATTTGTATTCCAGACAGTATATTTTAATTTATTCCTGTTTATGTGTTTCAGTTATAAAGTATTGGACTAACATCTCAGCAACATTAAACAATGGAAGATCAGCCTTTAGCATCTGATGAAGAATACTTTGAAGTGAATGAAGATGGCGATGTGGAAGAGGTCGATGCATCTGACGATGGCTTGATCAAGCCAAAGGATGCAAGCTCTGAATATGGTTGCTCTCACTACAAACGCCACTGTGCTTTTCTGGTTAACTCTCGCTGCCCTCTTCTTTCTCTTTCAATGTAGTGCATAACAGGAAATCAATGAAATTTAAATTCTTTTAACTAATTTTATATAGCTTTATTTCACTGCTCAGGTAGCAAGACAAGAAACAAATACAATACAATCATACGAGTAAACACAAAAATAACGTTGACAAAAAATCAACGCAAGCATACACTCAATCAATCAACTCAAAATTAATAATTAAAATTAATTAAATGATTTCTAGCGATCGTTCAAAGTAGTTTCGGAATAATGACTTCCAGTCAATTCTCTCAACCTGGAAGCTCTCTGGCAAGATACAATTATTACTAATGTTCACGCAGTATTTATTAATTAATGGCAACTCTCCATTGGAACAATTAAAGTATTTACAAGTAGTATCAGAAAGACACAATTTTCTCAAAAAATTAAATCTTCTATTTGCAATCTTAAGTTCAATCGGAAATTGACCTGAAAAAATTGACATTGCGCAATTGTATTTTTATCGAAAGTACGAAATAACTTGCTAAACAATTGAGAATAGGCATTTTCTAGGCTCTGAATCACTGATTTTGACATTTCTACACATTCAGAACCATATAGCAAAATAGATACGCAATATGATTAAACAAGTGAAATTACTACAGAAGGTGCAGAGTTGCCCCCAATTTTGCTGAAGATAGAGTTAAGTGCCCTAAAAAATGTATGTTTACGATTTTGAAAATTAATTTTGAAGCTTTTAGAAGACACCAAAATTAATCCCAAATAGCGTATTTCATTAACCCACTCTATGCTTCTGTTATCAATTATCATATTAATGGGCTTAATATTATGTCTAGGATCAATTCTAATGCTGTCTTACTACAGTTAACACTTAAACCTACATTAGCTAATGCATGTGTACTGATATCAATTAGTGACTGCAAATCTGTCACTGTTAGTGATAATAATATTAAATCGTCCGCATACATAAAGGAATTGCAGCACAGAGAAGATACGAAACAACCAATTTTGGATTTTTCAAGTTTAACTAGCATATCATCGACACATACAGCAAACAAAATTTGAGATAAAATGCCGCCCTGTCTAACTCCCGAAGTAACGACAAAACTACTTGATATAGCATCATTCCACTTAACACGTGAATTTAATTTGCCGTACCAATTTATCAATAATTCAATAAGCACTCTTGGTAATTTTCTGTTCATCAATTTGCAGAATAGCATTTTAAAATTAATTTGATCAAATGCTTTCGATTCATCTAACGAACAAATATTGACAGTAGAGCTTTTAGTTGTGAAATATTCAATAGTTTTTCTTAAAGAATAAATTGCGTTACTACATCCCACTTTTTGTTTAAAACCAAATTGACGAACGGATGTCAGGAAATAATTGCCTACATAACGTAATATACAACTTTCAAATATCTTAATTTTATCCTCTGTTATTCTATTTATCCTATTTTGCACTATTAATTGTCCAATATATCTCTTTGCATTATTCCATGTTTTTTTATCTTGCATTTTCTTTTTCCTTCTATTACTTCTTTTAGCAACCTTTCCTTGATTTTAAGATACTCGATCAGTTGATGCGGGTTCAAATCCTGGGCTCGCCCGTCACTGACATCGCTTTTGAGTGAGGAAACTGACGTTAACCTTAGCTTTACCTGCTTTACTTGATGACTATGAAGATAGTTCTAATTAGTTACGATATAAAAAACTAGTACTTGTCAGATTGAGTAAACTATTTTTAAAGATCCAATTATTATGCATAATTAAGAAACCTAGTCTATTTGTAGTTATAAATTGACAAATGTTGCAAAGTTCTGCTGTATGATTTCTTGGTAAGTACCTGGTACATGTAATAGACAAAAGGGAGAGCCCTGAGTTTTCGTTTGTGTTTTTAAGTGCTTAGCAAATATTGTCAAATAAGCCTAATAATACTGTCAGGTGT
Source organism: Enchytraeus crypticus (assembly GCA_905160935.1). NCBI lineage: Eukaryota > Metazoa > Annelida > Clitellata > Enchytraeida > Enchytraeidae > Enchytraeus > Enchytraeus crypticus. Next base: position 2,337,453 of record CAJHZI010000882.1, on the reverse strand, counting down.
TACTTGTTGCTACAGATAAAGAATTTCTTAAAATCTGTTTGCTGCCCATGAATTTGCAAAATTCTAATGCAGTTGCAAAATAAAATAAATTTGTAATGCTTTCCACTCAATTTGACTAACTATTCAAGTACTCAGAGAAAAGGAAATAACCACACCCTGGTTTCAACCACTTCAATGGTGATCAGAAAGCGACCCCTGCCATCTTTGCATTCCTGCTTATGCAAGAAAATGAACATTTATGCTAATGCTGCTAAGGGAAATTCGAGGAATGGATACAATATCTCTAGGTGTTACTATATAATTGTTAAGCTTAGCGGAAGCCGTTTAGCTTATCTAGGCTAATGATAAACTGAGTATTAAAACTCATTATATTCAGTTCTCCTGAAATTCAGTAGTATTTATAACTGAACATTTTGGTGAACGATTTCTATATGATCTTGACAAATCATTTCTATTACCAAGACACTGTGATTGTTATTATAGGTTAATTACTAGTAAGTGCTGCATTTTACTGTATACATGTATGAAAAATTAAATTAAGTCAAGTTCAATGGAGATCTGTTTCTGTGTGACATGTCACGCAACACTATGATCCACCTCTCTTGAAGCCATGACGTCCTGCAGCCTTGAGCTTCTTCATGCGCTTCTAAATCCACTAGATATAATATGATATACATATATATGAGACTGCTTGTCCTTTTAATAATAATAATAATAATAATAATAAAGGTTTAACGTTCGTTTCCTCTTCCAGTGATGATGTCAGGGACGTTCCCACAGCACATATCACTACAGATCAATTCACCCAGACCAATCTGCAAAAGAAATATGCTGAGGAGAAGTAAGGTCCTAAACGAAAGCTAGTCCGGTGATCAAAAACGGTTAGGGATGATGATGGTGTGTTAATTGTTGCTCTATAGACGCCATGTTGTAAGAAGATCTACACGTGTCGCTTGTGCCACAACGACCAGGAGATGCACGAGGTGGACCGGCACTCAGTGCAGGAAATACAGTGTCTCAAGTGCTTGACCATGCAGAAGGTTTTCTTCTAATTTCTCATTATTTGATCGGGTTATTATTGGCTGACTTCAGATTTTAAGAGTGTATGATATGCTTGTTTCTAGAGCATTTGAAGTAGTCTGGGACTTGATATGACCGATGCAGGATAGAAATAAGGAGATAGTTATCCTTGTACAAACTCAGAGGAAATCAAATATAGGTTATTCTAGAATTCTTCAGTTACCTTGAAAGAATAAATGTAATCAAAGCCTCATTATTATGAATGCAGAAATAATTAGAGAACAGAGCACTGTGTTGAGTATGTGAGATATTTATGATTAAATTGTGAATTCTAATTTAAATAATCTCAGTGTTTTAAAGGATAAAATGATTAAAAGATCTGTATGTATAGTTATAGTATAGACTCTGTAGAATCAAATGGAATTTGCTATCATTCGAACTCACCAGATGTGATTGTTTATAGATTAAGTTCTATATTTCATTTTTGAAAATTAGGTTTTAGAATGTGATGTCATTTTAGGAATGGGTGAAATGGCGTATGTGAAGATAAAGCATTCTATTCCATATGTGATAGGTTGGACGTGAGTGCGTGAATTGCGCTCAGCTGTTTGGGAAATATTACTGCGAGATCTGTCGCATGTACGATGACACCGATAAGGGACAGTTTCACTGTGAGGCGTGTGGAATTTGTCGGTATGTCTCTTCTAATGTCTTTTTCGTCTAAAGCTTCTGCATCTTGTATTAGCGTATTGAATTCTGGATCATAAGGAATTTGATTCCTGAGATTTTCCTTGGATATGGAAAGAGAAGTTAAAACTTTATCATTGTTATTATTAGTGATATTGTTTCAAGCATAATTTGTCCAATATCGATATCCTTTTTGGCGACAAAAGTACCATTAGTTATAATTAAATAGTTTAATTAGTTTAATTAGCGTGTTCATATTCTGTATTTATTCTTGAGTCTCTTTATTTTTCAACCTATTGACTATTTAGATGATTTGTTCAAATCGTCATGTTTTTACCTGTTTTCTTGACTTCAGTAAAGCTTTCGATAAAGTTAATTACTAGAAATTGTTTGGAAAATTACTAGACGATAACATTAACACCAGTATTATATTTATTCTTGCATTCTGGTACTCTAGACAGCAATGCTTTGTTCGATGGCGTAATTCTGTTTCTACTTGTTTTCACATTGGAAATGGTACGTGTCATGGAAGTGTACTTTCACGTTATTTGTTCTCTAGATATATACGCGATATGGTTAGAGCTGTAGTAGATACCGGGATTAGTTGTGCAGTTAATAATATATTAATTAACATTCTAGCATATGCTGATGATATCTTTCTCATTGCTCCTTCCTGGAGAGCTTTACAGTATTTAATAGATGTGCTTCAGTTTAACGCTAAAGTTATTAACATGTCTTTTAATATTAGTAAAACTGTCGCGATGATATTTGCTCCCAAGGATTGAAATTGGAGTGTATTAGAGGAATTTTCAAGATTTAAGTTGGACAATTCTTCTATTAATTATGTTTCGCTGTTTAAATATTTAGGCCATATTATAAGCAATGATAGTCGTGATAATCATAATATACAGCATGAAAAATGTGGTATGTTTGTGCCTACAACTGTATTAAAGCGTAGATTTGCTTGTAGCTCTCTTAATGTTAAGAAGGTCCTGTTCAAAGACTATTGTATGTACTTCTGTGATGCAGCTCTATGGTCGTCTTTTACAATAGATTCAATAGAGAAGTTTGTTTCTTATCACTAATAAGAGATATCTTTGGACAGAACTGGAAAAATTGCCGACAGATGGATTTATTGACTGACTGATTCATTTTATTGATTGATTGATAGATTGATCTGCTTATAGATCCCTTAAACACGAGATCTATAACTTGCCTCATATAGATCAAAATTTTTACAATATTGTAAAAATTGTCACCGTTTTTTGACTTATAAATTATAACAGGGTGTCATAAAACAATTTATATTGCATTTTTTCACATCATCACCGTTGTTCCTTCAAATCATTAAGTACTGTTAGCATGTTTCATTTTGACTTAATTAATTTTTGACCACCCTAGTTTTTAGAAATTAGGCAACACTTCTAAACCTTCAAAACATCTTTTGAAAATATCTCACCTTCAGTAAGTCATTGTCGGATGACAATATCTGTTGCATCGTCGTCCGATGTAGAATGCTGCGATAGCAATAAAATGTCAAGGCGCACTGGGTAAGTCAAAGAAAAGTCAGGGAATTTGATATGGTCTGGATAATGTCATATAGAGCGTAGTCCTTACCTGGTTACCGACGTTTTCACTACCGTATCTTGTGGCTCTCTTTAGTCTTTTTGTTAAAAAAGTTCTTTCGTACTATTGTAGGCCTCTTTGCTTGTACAATCCTAGAGCATATTTTAGTCTCCCATTCCCCATCATCTGTTATAGACTAGATATATTATATGATATATAGATTATTCCCGGTGTTGTTGGGACCCCTGCAGAGTAGGGCAATCGCATGTGAGCTGTCGCGTGTACGCAAGAGGTTACTGAAGCTGGAGCTGAAGAAGGTAGAATGGATCCACCTAATCATGAAATCTTTCCCCCAGATTAAATGGCAGTTAATCCAGCATAGAACTGAGAAAGGCAACGGGAAACCACCTCATTAGCCATATTATTCCCAATCTTTAGGCTACATTAAGGTGTGAATAAGGCCCAGCCATTTGTGAAGGGATTAACTCGTTAATGGATGGTGTGCTCTTTATAGAGCGTGAAAAGCAGCATGTGAGTAGGAATATGTACCTTGGACCTGCTGCGTGGCAGAACAATAGAGAGAGATATGTAGATTATGTATATTATCTATAAATATCAGAGAGATATATTCTATACTATAGTAAAGCTTATAAAAGGAAAAATGCTGCTCCACTGTTCTTTGTTTGTGAATGCGAGCAGGGTGTCATCCTGCTCCTATCTGGTTTTTCTCAAGACGTTCTCGTAGTTTAATCATAGAGCTGTGGGACTAAAATACCAGCCGGATATTAGATAGTGATGTATGCAATATATATAGTAAAGCATATAAAAAGTATTTATAGCGCTTCACTGCACAGTCTTGATTGCAAATGTAATTGGCTTTGCATCATAGGTGGCTTTGTCCTGAATGTCGTTTGCTTATACCCTGTTGGTAGTTGATTTTACTGTGTATTTTACGGATATTGTCAGCCACCCTGAATGGCTACGCACATATGTGGTATTTATTTTTATCACTATAAATTTTACTTACATACTGATTACAATACTGCGGAATAATTATGACCATGAATTATATGGAATTTTATTTTTCTTTATCTGCTTAATGACCAGTTTACAAATTTCAGTATATAATTTATTCATTTAATTAATTTGTGAAATTTTTAAACTAAAGTTTCGTTTTAATTTACCGTAATTAATGACTATTAGAATGACTTTAATATTGTTGTAAAAACTAATTACTACAGTATTAAATTCATGTTTAACAAATAATTGGAATCTATTTTAAGTGAATAGTGATAAAAAGTATTATGATATAATACACATTGTGGTATAATTAACCTTGAGATGTTTGCGTGTATTGTGGTGCACAGTGTCGGTGGTCGTGAGAACTTCTTCCACTGCGTCAAGTGCGATATGTGCCTAGGCAAGACCTTAGAGAAGTCACATAAGGTAAATCTGCTTCCCTGCTGTAAATTGTTGTTAAATTCACTGCGTTCTAACTATTTTTGTTATTACTTATTCGTTAAATTTGATTATTCATTTATTATTTAACGTGTGATTATTGTGTTGCCCTTCTCCACTGCTTTATAATCAGTTCAATCGTCTAAATGCTCAGCAGTTTTAGAGATTATTTTGTGCAGATCACACGTATTAGATATTATAGTCAATAATCAGCGGACGATACTAGGACGACTCTCTATTTGCTTTCTTTCCATTTGGTTCCATTACCTCTTCTAATTACAGCACTGTGATTGTCATCATGTGATCATCAGAATTTTAGTGCTGATTATCCTAAATAAAAAAGCTAATGTCAATGTCAATTTCCTCACTCGAAAGTGACGTCAGTGACGGGCAAGCACAGGATTTGTTTGAACCCCGCACATACTGATCCTTGGTCGAATATCTTACCGACATCACTACTGGCTCCAGCTGAATAGTGCTCACTCTCCATAATTAATTAACTGTCGTCTACTTATTCAACAGTCAAGTTATTTATTTAGGTCTTTGTTACTGTAGAATAGGCTATATGTATTTTGATAGCATGCCCATGGGGCGACTAAGCAAAAACCAAGGAATTCATTGAGAAACAGCATGATCAGAATCCCAATTGTTCAGAGTTGAAGGTCACAATGGAGTGCTATTTACTGGGCATAAGAAGAAACTGGATATGTACTTTGGACCTGTCCACTAGGATAAAGTGCTCAGATAAGTTGGCGGATTGATATTTTGCAGTAGATATATTTTACATAATATATTTATTGCATTATAATATATTTATTGAATCTTAGTATATTTAGAATATTCTATGTGATAAGTTGTTGTGGTGTGTTGCAATGTGTTGAGAAAGCAGCTGGGTGAGATTTTGATGTTGTTTTGTAGTGTGTAGAGAAGGCAGGTGGGTGAGATTTTGATGTTTTGTAGTGTGTAGAGAAGGCAGCTGGGTGAGATTTTGATTTTGTTTCGTAGTGTGTTGAGAAGGCAGCTGAGTGAGATATTGATGTTGTTTTGTAGTGTGTTGAGAAGGCAGCACACTCTGGATGCCCCGTGTGTCTAGAGGATTTGCACAGCTCAACCTCTGAACTCAACGTGCTTCAATGTGGGCATATGGTGCACCGGCGGTGCTATAGAAATATGCTGAGAAATGGGTACTGTGTTCGCTGCTTTTCTCGTTCTATTGAACTTTTAATGCATGCATTAAGTCCTTAGGTCTACGTGTGCTAGGCGAGAGCTCAGCTGCCGTGAGACGATGAGAGCGCCGCACTACTGCAATGCATGCATTAAAAGTTAAATAACTTTGGTAATTAAGAACATATCAGCACGTATTTTACGTCGTTTTGAAAAGAAATGATTGCTTTTCAGAACAGCATTAGCAGAAATTTTATGTTACGTGTTCGCTATTATTTTTATAGAGATAATTTTACGCTGCATGTAACATACAGTAATCATGTACTGGAAATTTCTTATCTAACCCCACTCCTAATCGCAAAACTGTAACTTTCACGATATTAAAGATATTCAAACGAAATTTCAATATGTATGGTAGAATTGGCTGCTGGTTAAGTTCTGTAAATTTCAAAAACGTCTGTCAACTCCTTAAGTCTTTATTGTAAAAATTATATGGGGTATCAGTTATAAAAACACAGTGTACATTTTACTGCATGTTTCCTTTAAAATCTCTATCAATTAGAGCAGTCCTTCAATATGAAGTGTTCTTATTTTATTTTTTGTCCAGAAGTTTGATAATTATTTTATTATTCTTTTATTAAGAATAATAATTTTTCATTTGGTCTGCAATTACTCGTATACTTTTCTAACTCTTCTGTTTTATTATTGCTTGCTTGCTATTGTATTATTCCTTTATGATATATGTGCAAATGTGAAGTTGTGTAATTTTTATAACTGTAAACATGGTCTGATAGGATGCAGTAATGTCGGCATCGTTTCTAATTTTTAACCCACATAAGAACCTGACATTAAGTTGTATTTTATTGTATGATGTGGACATATGTGCTATGTGACTTGCTTTTGAGAGACATGAGAGACATAATATAATAATAAGTGCCACAGTAGCGCTGAATAGACAGTGAAAGTCAAGTAGCCTTGTGGTAAAATGCCACAATCGGTGTAGCGACTAGAACTCTTCAATTCTGGAGTATGAGCGATAAATTAGTCTAAAACGCAGAAATCGTAACCACATTTTTACAAATCTCTTCAATGTCATATTTGTGTCAGTAGCCTCTTACGAACAACTATTTATGTTAGATTGTATTGTAGGCTGTGTACGTGACTGCTTTGTGGCTTGCCTAGGACCTGTTTGAAGTTTAGCAACTTATTGTATCAAATTTCTAGGATGTATGCATGTCCGCTGTGTGGCCTGTCTACTACGCAAATGAACGATGTATGGCAACGGCTTGATGAAGAGATAGCGCAGGTGCCGATGCCGGAGGAATATAGGGACGTTAAAGTCTGGATTCTGTGTAAAGATTGTCAACTGGTATGTTCCTTCAAGAGCATACCGGTACATACATAGTTATACATAGTTATATATATATATATATATATATATATATATATATATATATATATATTATATATAATATATATATATATATATATATATATATATATTATAGATGCAGAGCTATTGTGTATATAGACTATTAGACATCACATTTCCTGTGTTGTGTTCGAATCACTAAAGTATAGACCAACCGCTAACTGCGCGTGTCGTAGGCGACAAATGATCAATAACTGAGGAGGATGATAGGAAACCACCTCAGGCTCAGAAGCCTAATATTCCCAAGCTATAAGTTGTGGATACATAAGGCATAAGATAAGGCATAGCCTGTTGTGAAGGAATTAACTCATTAATCAGAGAAATGCTCTTTGTTGAGCCTGAAGCATCATGCGAGTATGAAGAGAGAGAGAGAGAGACCACATAGATTTAATATATGTAGATTACTCAACATTTGTCGATATATTTCAGTTAATTACGTAACTATTTTAACTTAAGGCAAAGAAGATCTCTATGAGATTTTTAGTATTAACTATCTAGAGCGCATGTAGATTTTTGTATCACAGAAGTCAATGGGAAAAATTATCTCATTCTGATTAATTAAAACTGACTACATTTATACAGAGATATTATACGGCATCTATAGAGACATTCTATTAAACTCTTCACAATGAGTGGTTGCCATGGTGTAGTGGTTACGGCTGCAGGCTTTAGTTAATTAACTCCTGGAATCGATTCTTGATCGCTTCACTTCTATTAACATGTTTTATTGTTTCAAGTTTTTGTTAGAGTTAGGTTTTGTGTTAATGTAATGGTTAGGGTTAGGTTTATGGTTACGTTTTGGTTTAATTTATACGACTTTAAACTTAAAACGGATCATGTTGGACTCAGAGAGTTAAACAAGTTTGGCAAGTTAAGTCAAGTAAAATTAAGCAAGTTAGTCAAAATAAATGTATAAAATAAATAAGTGAAACAAGTTAATCAAATTACCAGAAGTTAAGCAAGTTAAACGTGAAACCACTCAAGCATTGGCACAGTTTCCATCAATCAAAAGATACTCGACCACAGATCAGTATGTGTGGGGTTCAAATCCTGGGCTCGCCCGTCACTGACATCGCTTTCGAGTGAGGAAACTGACGTTAACCTTAACTTTACCATTAGCTTTTTGAGTATGTGTCCCAAATGCTATGAGAAATTGTATGTATGTATTGCAGAAGAGCGAGACGACATATCATGTGCTGGGGCTCAAGTGTAGCGGCTGTGGATCTTATAATACCTGTAACGCAGCTGCACCTGCTGGTGCTGCTTCAAAAGCTGCTGCTGCTAATCATTTAGTTGCTGGCGTGGCTGATACGCCAGCTGCTGCTAATACAGCTGATGAAGCTGCTGCTGGTGTAGACGGTAGAGAAGCAGCTGCTTATGTTGGTAATGCAGGTGCTGATGCAGCTGCTGGTACAGCTACTGCAGCTGCTGATGCAGCTGCTGTATCTGCTGATACAGCTACTGTAGCTGCTGATACAGTTACTGTAGCTGCTGATACAGCTACTGTAGCTGCAGCTGATAATCCTACAGATGAAAATATTGCAGATGCTAATATTGCAGATGCAGCTGCTGGTGTAGCTGCTGTCGCTTCTTCTACGGTCGTGGGAGCTAATAATACCCCTGTTGGTACTACTAATGCTAAAGACAGTGCTGCCCATAATCAAAGCTAACACTGCTAATGTTAACAAAAACTAATGCTGCTATTGTTGATGTAAAAAAGGTAAAAACACGCATTATAGTGAAATGATCAACTAAGTTAATATCTATCACTTTTTAATACCACATGTTTAAACCGTTAGGCAATTTATTCCATTTTCCGTGAAACCAGTCCAGTGAATGTCCGAGATGTTACTCTCAGATCAGCGCGGCTGAGATTCGAACCCACGAGGGTTCAATTCACCTCAGGATCTGTCATTTAAAACTTCATGACGTTACCCTTACGCTATTAAGACATACGTTAAAGATGTTAAAGTAACTAACGTTGATTTTGCCATGACTCGTATTTGTACATGATATGCTACTTCTAATAGGTAGTACTTAGCTAAACGAATTAAAATAACTACTGATACTCCCTTATGCTACTATACTATGCTGCTACCATTGTGCTCTATCTATTGCCACTGCTCTTTCTATCTGCTCTGCCCTCTCTATTGCCACTGCTCAGTCTATTGTCACTGCTCTGTCTATTGCTACTGCTCTGTCTATTGCCACTGCTCTGTCTATTGCTACTGCTCTGTCTATTGCCACTGCTCAGTCTATTGCCACTGCTCAGTCTATTGCCACTGCTCAGTCTATTGCTACTGCTCTGTCTATTGCCACTGCTCAGTCTATTGCCACTGCTCAGTCTATTGCCACTGCTCTGTCTATTGCTGCTGCTCAGTCTATTGCCACTGCTCAGTCTATTGCCACTGCTCTGTCTATTGCCACTGCTCAGTCTATTGCCACTGCTCAGTCTATTGCCACTGCTCTGTCTATTGCCACTGCTCAGTCTATTGCCACTGCTCTGTCTATTGCCACTGCTCTGTCTATTGCCACTGCTCTGTCTATTGCCACTGCTCAGTCTATTGCCACTGCTCAGTCTATTGCCACTGCTCAGTCTATTGCCACTGCTCAGTCTATTGCTACTGCTCTGTCTATTGCCACTGCTCAGTCTATTGCCACTGCTCAGTCTATTGCTACTGCTCTGTCTATTGCTACTGCTCTGTCTATTGCCACTGCTGTCTATTGCCACTGCTCTGTCTATTGCCACTGCTCTGTCTATTGCCACTGCTCAGTCTATTGCCACTGCTCTGTCTATTGCCACTGCTCTGTCTATTGCTACTGCTCTGTCTATTGCCACTGCTCTATCTATTGCCACTGCTCTATCTGTTGCAATTGCTGCTTATATTACTGGTGTTGCTGACTGGCTGTACTCTTTTTATTGCTGTTAGTCTTTTGACTATTATTGCTTCTAATATTACATTAATATTTCTTATTAAATATTTAATATTTCTTTAAGCCTAATTGCAATTGAACTGATTAAAGCATAGTTTATCTTAATTTTCATATCTTGAATGTATAACATATCACTAATTAAAATAAGAGCCTTGAAATTATATTTTGGCTATGACACTGCTATATAAGTTTTAGTTATAAATAATAATAATTATAATTGATAAACACAATTTCGTTTTTTGAAGGCTTATCATTGCTGGGTAAACAATAAATTTGAACTCTGCACCTACTGATTAGTGATTAGCTGACTTACTGATCAGCCACAGGCTCAGCCAGAAGCACGATCAAGACGTTTGTATACTACTCCATTGCCGCCAGTTGCATTTTCTATACATTTGACTTAAAGTCTTCGTATGTTCGCATTAAGGGGTAGAATTTAACCACCGATCACTTAAACTATGGATCAGAGTTAGACTATGGATTAGAAAGTTAGGTATTACGGAAAAAATGTTGTGTGGCCGCTATTGACCAACCGCCCAAATGATATCGTTCAGTGTATGACAGCGCTGTCATTCAGGCTAATTTACCAATCAACTTACTTAATAAACAAAACTAGAATCATACTCCTAAAACTACGAATCAACTAATTCTCACGCTAGACCTCCTAAAAGAGGGGCGCAACTACTAATCCGCAATCAAGCTTACATATTACGAAATTGTGACTACTCTGTTGTTTAAATGACATTTGAGGTTTAAACAGCTGTGCATCTATACCTTAAATGCTGCCATTAGTTAGCATCAGCTGCAATAGTAGCGGTAGCAAAGCAATCTAATTACTTCTGATTTTAATATTTAATAATTGCATCGCTAATTCTACTGTAGCTGATTTCACTTGCTTCTCAAATAGAAAGCTAATTAGGCCTACTATTGATTGTAATCATTGATAAAGAAATTGCTACTGATGTTTATAATTATTTCTTTTAAAAACTTCAATTTTACTGCAATGTAACTAATGTTTTATTTTTTATTAAAATGCACTTGATGAAAAGTGCGTTTCCTAAGAAATTAGGGTAACGTTTATATTTGAGTTTATTGTAATTGCATTCCCTAGTTTTATTATGACAATTAAACATGTGTGATATTGCTGGAAGTGTAATAGGTACTTTCAGAGATCCATTTAGCGCTGGTTTTATAGTTTGACAAGTCTATGTTTCTCCAATAAGTTTTTGCTAGTTCATAGTAATAACGCGTAGCATGCGATGTTTCTATTTGACTGCATTCATCATCATCATCTTCCCTTGAATCTTAGTTTAACTAGGATCTGGATACGAATAGACTGACTCAAATCCTCTCTGTCCTACATCTTGCCATCCATCAGTCAATACCCTATTTGAGACTTTTCCATTCGTTTAAATTTTGTAGCAATTTCTGGAGTCTAGGCGCTCATCAACCGAATGCCCTTTCTGACGTTGGTGTGGATCTTAGTGCTTTTAAGTCGCCTACGACACGTGCAGTCGCTGGTTGGTCAATTCTTCAAACAACCCGGACACAACATGGGAATACTGTCTGGCATGGCGTGCTATTTGACTACTTTGTGGAAACTTATTTCATATTCTACTGTCAAGTTGTTGGTTAATATAATGTTGCTAACAATGCAAATTGTTTTTTACGGTGTTTACCTTCATGTTTCGTTGGTACTTTTCAACTAATTTGAAGATTAGCTAGATAGAAGAGTTTCTTGAAATGCTTGGTCATGTTTGTATTATGTAAGAATGGTAATTAAACTTCTGCATTCATAATGGTTCTGTTACTTGTCTTTTTAATGATTTAACAAATGTTAATTTACGAGTCTAACCTCCGAACTCTTGGAGGAAGGATACATATCAATGTGAAACATGGCTGAGGCGTGGTGATGTGAAGACAACCAGATGTAGTGGATCAATGTGAAGCATGGAGGGTGTTGTAAAGACAACCACATGTAGTAGATCAGTGTGAAGCATGGGTGGGGGCGTTGTGAAGAAAACCACATGCAGTGGATCAATGTGAAGCATGGCGGGGGCGTTGTGAAGAAAACCACATGTAGTAGATCAATGTGAAGCATGAGGGGTGTCGAGAAGGCACCCACATGTAGTGGATCAATGCGAAGCATGGAGGGTGTTGAGATGACAACCACATGTAGTGGATCAATGTAAAGCATGAGTGGTGTAGAGAAGACAACCACATGTAGTAGATCAATGTGAAGCATGGAGGGTGTTGTGAAGACTACCACATGTAGTGGATCAATGTGAAGCATGGGGGGCGTGCTGCTGTGCAGGCAGCGGCAAGAACATTTGGTGTTTCAAACTGGAATTTAGAGTAAAAAAATTCATTTTATTCAGTGGCGATCCAGGAATTTATAGAGGGGGGGGGGCGAATTGTTTTAGACCGTGTCAACAATTTTTAACTTACGCCCACGCCTTCTCAAGAGACATATTCTAATTTTTTACTTGCACCTTTTTTACTCCTATTTACTAGTACATATTTACGCATACGTATAGCCATGAGCGCAGTGAATATATAGATATTTTAACAAATTCGGCGAGCCTAAGAGGGGCCCTGGCCGCCTGCCCTTCCCTGGATCAGCGCCTGGTTGTAGTATTTTATCTCAAGAAATGGTGAAGATATAGTTGTGTATTTGTACATAAACATTTGTTTGATATTTTGAGATGTGCAAAAACTATAGCCCAATCAGCAGTTGAATTGGGCTCTCAGCGATGATGTAATAATTATGATTAGGGTTGTAATTATGTAATTATATAATTAGGGTTGCCAGTGATACTAAAGCTGCGATATCGCACATCACTAGCGATTCTTTAACTCATCGTAGTCGTGTTTCTATACGCTAAACGTCGTATAATTATTACATTTATTTGTAGCACAAAATTCGTCTCAGCATAAAATCACTTGCTAACTGTAGTAATTGCTGCGGATGATTTACTATGCTTGCCCATTTTAATTCTTTTATTCAATCGACCACAACGATATTCTAAATCTAGGATGCATGACAATATATCAAATTCTCAATATATCAAAAGAAACCAGTCAGACAAGAGAAATTAAGATTTAATCTACTTCAACACAATCACAGTACAACCATTTCAACAAAACGAAACGAAGTACTATTCTCGACACCAATGCAACCTACAATATTTAAGTAAAAGAGAAAACAAAGCCAATACAATGCCACTTTATAATTACATTATTGAAGCAACACCATTGAAAGTTTAAACAGTCTCATTCGTGATCAAGGATCTTAAATTAGCCAAGCTGTTATAAAAATTTCAATACACGCGGACTTAATTTGTTTACAATAAATTTCATTATTTCTCGTTAAAGTTGTGTAATATTTGACTGAATAAGCAGACTCCTTTGATATATCTGCAGCTTGGCTTAATATACTATAAACTTGATTAAATTGTTCTCGATATAAATTAAATAAATAATTAACTAAAAATCATTTAATATACGCTTTACTTTGTTGTATTATATTCACAGGCTGCTACACATTTTAAATTTCAGCAATGATAGATAGCTATTACTTAGTTTTATTATTTGCTAGTTAGTATACAGAATGACACATTGATTTGTTATGAGACAGTTTTAAAAAAAACTGAGAAATTGTATTTGTCAGGGAGAAGTCTCTATTCTTTCTTCACGTGGTTTTCTTTACCATTGTCGGCTTCATTTTCAAACGATTGACCAAATTCATTAATTCTCGATTTGTCGACAGGATACAGCCTAAAATAGCATAGCATTTAAAAGAGTAATAACTAATTCTTTACTCGAACTCAAATAAATAAAACCCAATAGAAATATTACATTTTCCTATTCAATACTATATGAGAATCGTTAAAGACTCGGCTTCCAGCAAACTTGAAGGATTCTCTAATAAGGTGAATTGATCAAATGCAAGGCATCTATTTTAGGTCCTGCAAGAGTGTGTGCACGAACTGCTTGTTATAAGGACTTGAAAAAGTTCTTAAGCCAAACATTTGAGATATGTATATAAATGCGACTCACGCAGTCAAATCGAATCTTAGTCATTTTACCCAGAAAAAGAAGTAGAAGAGCAACAACGGATGCTACGCCGAATGCGTGAGGCGATCAAGACTTGAAAGTAAAAGCGCTTTTCTATGCAGAGTGCTACAGTAGCGCTAACTGGACAAATGGTGAGTCGACCAACATGCTTAACAAAACCACAACCAGTGTAGCAGCTGAACTGCCTGCACAAGTTCAAATATGAGTGACCACTTAGTCTCAACTGCTATGTCTGCATTGGTCATCGCTTAAGAACACTTGCAGATGCTAGTAAAACGTTTTCGTTTTCCTAACGCAACACGGTTCACACAAAAGCTTATCAAATGCTCTTTCAGAGATGACGAGATAATTAAGTGATCGGCTGTAAATAGAACCTCAAGTCCTGCTTAAAGGGAGACTAGACTATTAACTCCATCAATATGTCTTGCTCAGTATCATATCTGCTTTCGACTGAATACGATTATTTATTACCTTTAATAAGATCTTCGATGCATGAGGTATTAAACTGATTGTTCTTTACATTATCAACTTGGCAAATGAAAGATCGCGACACCACTAACCAGCGCTGATAGAGGTAGATGAGGAAGACGATGTCGTCTCTGAAGCAGGCCAGCCTGTGAGCCGTGGGCATCGTGATGATGAACGCAAAGACGTCGTCTATGAACGTGTTGAACGCCTGCAAATATAAACAACAACGGGTTGAACGCCTGCAAATATAAACAACAACGTGTTGAACGCTTGCAAATATAAACAACAACGTGTTGAACGCTTGCAAATATAAACAACAACGTGTTGAACGCCTGCAAATATAAACAACAACGTGCTGAACGCTTGCAAATATAAACAACAACGTGTTGAACGCCTGCAAATATAAACAACAACACGTTGAAAGACTGCAAATATCAACAACAAAGTGTTGAACACTTGCAAATATAAACAACAAAGTATTGAACGCCTATAAATATAAACAACGCGTTGAACGCCTGCAAATATAAACGAGGTATTGAGCGTCAGCAAACATGAAATACAACGTGTTGAACGACTGCAAATAAACAACAAAGGGTTGAACGCCTGCAAATATAAACAAAAACACGTTGAACGCCTGCAAATATAAAAAACAACGTGTTGAACGCTTGCAAATATAAACAACAACACGTTGAAAGACTGCAAATATCAACAACAACACGTTGAACGCTTGCAAATATAAACAACAACGTGTTGAACGCCTGCAAATATAAACAACAACGTGTTGAACGCTTGCAAATATAAACAACAAAGTATTGAACGCCTGTAAATATAAACAACGCGTTGAACGCCTGCAAATATAAACGAGGTATTGAACGTCGGCAAACATGAAATACAACGTGTTGAACAATTGCACACATAAAATTACAATACTAGTAATACTAGTAACAATACTTACAATACATGCAATACTAGTAACAATACTTATTACTAGTATCTAATCAACATCTACCGTTGAATCCCAGTTTAACTAGGGTCGAAATTAGAATATTACGTAGCAAATTCTCAAGTCCAGGCGCTCGCCAACCGAATGCTCTATCTAAGACATCATGCGAATGATATGACAAAGAACTAATCAACACGACCAATGAGTCGTAGCTATATGGTTAGTAAAATCTAGTACAAACCTTATACATGAACGCTCTCCACGGGAGATGTGCCACAGACTTCAGCTAGAGAACAAACAGTAATAACATGCATCAAAGTTAATTAAAATACAGAAAGGAAACAAGATGAATTCAATCTACATGTAAATACAATATAAAATGATGCTGAGCCGGCGGCTTGCGAGCAAGTTGCTCGTCAGAGAATCTGTAGTAGTAGGGTATCAAATCTAGAGCCCTCCCGTCACTGACATGCTATCGAGCAGGAAACTGATGTTAAACTTGGCCTTAGCCTTAAAAGCATAGAATAAAGAGAAAAAGTCCGCAGGTAGTTAAAATGATAACAAAAGAAAAAGCAATAGCTACGACAAATACCAAGAACATATCCCGAGAAATATCAAATACCCAAACGCAGAATTACAATTGCCATTTTAGATAAAAAGTTACATAGGTTTACTTAAATAACAACAATACCATTACTATAATTAATAATTATATGTATATAACAATACCAAAATATTTCATTATATATAATCGTCGTGTGCGTATATAAACACTGCGGATAGCAATAATGATACCAATAAAGAACCCATGAAGTTCAGAAAAAATAACATAATAAAGAGTTGAATTTGAATCAAACTTATAAGAACTGCTGAGTGAGCTAGACGTCAAGGAAGGAGTAAGTATGATAATTCTAAAAAGCATAAAGAAGACATAATGATAAATGGAAACTAAAAAGATATATATTCGAAAACATTAATAATATTCACTATCAAACATCCTTTACAAGTCATCTGATAATAATCCACTCTTGCAGTTGCACTGAATTATGTATAGTGTATAACAGGTGTATATGACAAAGCTTACCTTGTAGTTGATAAACAGCTGAGGTAGCATGAATATGAAACCAAAAGCATACACTCCTACAACATCACAAGAAGACGATTTTATTAGATAACTATGAGTCGCTTACGAATAGTACATGTTTTACTCAACTTATTGTATTATGTAAATAAGGCTGTGGAGTTTTAACCGTTACTTAAAACTTTATTTAACCCTCGGATGCAGAAGGTATTTTGACTGACGCTATTGCAAAACCCCTGGGTCACCCCTGACCCGTGACTTTTGTTGTCATAATTACTTGCAGAAAATAGCCAGAAATAAAGCAGTATGCAAAGTTTAAATTTTTATCATTGCAATTAATGGTAATAATAACAATACAAGATTTAACGTCCATTTCCTCATCGAGAGATGATGTCAGGGACGTCATCATCATCATGTCAGGGTCACTTACGATCATGTCAGGGTTACTTATCCGCAAAAAACTTTGAAACTTCATTAAATTTTAATCCTTGCTAAATAATAAAGTTTATGCAGAGACTTAGTTTGGGCAGACAAGGTTAATTCTTATTTTAGTGAATTAAGGTTAATTAATGAATTAACAGTGATTCTTCTTAAAACTTCAATGAAATCTGAAAAGAAAAATGTAAGTTATTAATGCACACAAACTGGTAAAGCACGCACAATTGCACAATTTGCACACTCTATGTTAGTTGCAGTTGTGAAGTGGCCAGGGTAGGCACGTTTATGACAGATAGAGCATTCAGTGAACACTTTCCTGTCTCTTGCAGCAGGGCAGTAGAAACATCTCTTTCCGATATTTGCCGTGGTGGTTTAGGCTGACTTGCACAGGTGTAGCCAATCTCACTCATCGATGAAAGAATACGATCAGATAAGCCCTGAGAATTATCCCATCGATACTGCAATTGTAGCTTCATCAAATCCATGGCCAATATTTCAATGAACATCCTGCGTTTTCAACTTTCCTTGGAATGAAAATCGGGCTTGTTATGGAGCAACACAATGAATGAATTTACTGCTGCAATGTCAAGAAGTCATAGAAAATGCACAATGGCCAACGACGAGTTGACCGCTTCACAGTATATCTGGGCAGAGTGGGTCAACCCCTCCTTTCGTTCTATTATAATCCATGATCATTTCAGGTTTTTTGGTGTTTCCATCAATCTTGTCGTCATTTTGCATACTAGAGAGAAGAACAACTGCTCTGTTACGTTTAGAAACATATGACACTATTATTTTTGCTTCACTAAAAGCAAACAACGATGAACAAGCCTCTCTTCACCTATTTTTGTGGAATGTCACTGTTGTTATCAGACTATTATTTTGGAGTTGTTTCGGACTGTACCAAAGATTGTTAATTTCTTCTCATACAGTTTGTCAGCTAGATGTGTACTTGTAAAGAAGTAATCGCACGTGACATTTCTGCCAGATTGCTGAATTGGTTGCACGAGACTGAGAACAACCTCTGAACCTAGAGGTTGAGTTCTTGTTATTTCCTCCCGCCCAAGATATGGTTTGAGATTGAATACATAATACGTTTCTGCATCAGCACAAATCCAAAACTTCATTCCATTTCGATCTGGCTTAGACTAGATATACAGTAGAAAAGGGGATTTTCCTCTAAACCTCAACATTTGTTCATCGACTGTCACGTAAGCTGATGGTATGTAAAGATCGACATCGTTCAGTAAAAGAATTCCACAAGTTTGTGATGGGTGCCAACTTGTCAACCGCTCTTCTCCTATCTCTAGTATCTTCGCCATGAAATCGCAAAATCGAAAGTATTTCAGCAAACCTCGATCTTGATATGACAGCTGGGATTATGCGATTTTGCACACTTTTCTTGGACCTAATTCTGTGTATAGAGACCTATAGGGGCCTATAAAGCAAGGATTCTGTAGGCCTGTTAGGTCATGTAACTCTTATCAAATTATTGTACATATATAAATAAAATCGATCCCATTACCATAAAACTATCGCACAGCCTTTCCACAGCCTTTCGATAAGACGACCTATGACCTCTTCATTTCAGCTCGCAACTGAGTAGGGGATAGATGAAAAAAACAATTTAAAAAATATATATACCTATGCAAAATAGATTGAATGAGGAATACCTAGAAGGACAAGATTTAATTTTGTAGCGTTAAAAAAATATAGGGCAAAATGCGAGTCTCGGGTCAGGGGTGACCCAGGGGTTCTGCATCCGAGGGTTAAAGAGCCCGTTTACTTTAATAACGATAACAATGAAAGAAGTAAACCATGCCTACTTACCATTGACTAGACTCTGAACGCACCAGGAATACCAACTGAAATACAAAACATTACAACTGTGATATTGATCTACTGATTGATAAAATATCCAAAACTTACCCGTATAATGGTGTACTGTATTAACACGCATGATTATATAATGTAATCCATATTATTGTGTAACCCTGGTGTATATCCAAAGTGAATGCCTAAGTAATCCAAAGTCTAGAGAGACGTCTGATGTATCCCAAGTCTTCTCAACAAATGAGCGTTAATCACAGTACTTAGTATAGGCCTACTTACAGAGTATCCCTGTGTATGTCTCTGTGTGTGTCTGTGTACCTCTCCTATGGTGTATATAAACCCAGTCCATGATGCTCTAAAGGGGATGTGAGGTCAGAGTGCGATGCAGAAGTGGATGGACAGTGTGTGGTGGCAGTGTTGGGGCTGGCCAGTGTTTATGGACACTGGGGGGCTGGAGAATGATGTTATTGGAGTGTGAGGAAGAGCAATGGAGAGATAAGATACGGCTCTAGTTAAATGATGCTTGGTTAAGTTAACGAGAAACGAAGTGTAATTGCTTAAGACTTGTATAAGAAGTACAGTAACTAATAATTATAGTAACTAATGTAAGAATACGTTTGTAATCTGTAATAGTACAATGATAATAAAGATTAATCGAAGTAGCATAGTTGGCAAAGTGTGTGACGTTATTGATTCTAGGAGAAATATGGAATCTATAACCAATCAGTATCAGTCCAAAGCAAGTGACATTTATGTCTTCTTCGATAATGCGATTCCCGTAACCTCATCGCTTTGTAGTTCCCCAGTTAAATTACATTCATCTATATTCATCATTATTTATTAAGCTATTTTCTTTATCCCGCACACAACTCAAAAACAACACATTACAACTCAAATACAACACATTACGACTCAAAAACAACACATTACAACTCAAATACAACACATTACGACTCAAAAACAACACATTACATCTGAAATACAACACATTACAGCTCAAATACAACAAATTAAAACAGCATTTAATTTTTTTAAACCATAAGTGTCCGTTGCGCAGACGCACGAAATTCTTAGAACTACATTCTATGTAAAAATAAATTCTTTTGCAGTAGCTTATACAAATTACTAATTATCCCATCATATCACATGTACTTTGTGTTTTTGAATTACTCATGTGAGAATCTCGATCTTTACCCCATTTTCTCTTTTTTAAATTTTGCAAATCAAGTTCAATTATTATAATAATAGTTCTAAAGTGTTTCTCACTCAACAGCAAGTCATTAACCAACATGTCAATTCCAACACAACAGTAAATCCTTTATCATGCCTTATGGTTACATTAACGCATAAAACATTTAGCTTATAAAGGGATTTCCCATTTCCTTCTTCAGTTTCAAATTTAAATCATGCTGTATTAATATAATCAACGACGATACCGTAATAGTGTCCCAGTAGATTTCACCATGCAGTCCATAGATGAGATTCAGAGCAATTCTAGCCTACTAGGGCACAAGCGCTTTCTGTGCTCAGTTAATAGTTACTGAATATCAGCAGCGTGTCAAACCTTTTATGAGGAGTATAGAGGAGAGAGTAGATTGCTCCACAGAAAATCAGTGGATAGAGAATATACGATAGATATTTCATGGCCTGCAATAAATAAACATTTTAGTAGTAAATATTATTAATAATTATTAAAATAAAATCAGCCAGACTACTCAGAATTTGCTGTCATAGTATGAAATTAAAGAGGATGTAAACTAACATTCATAACAATAACATGCACATTTACCTTATTACTTTCGCTCGGTAAGATGCTCGACCGCGGATCAGTAGGTGCGGGTTCATATCCTGGGCTTGCCCTTCACTGACATTGCTTTCAAATAGGATCTATGCCAAGACTGTGATTAGAGAATGACTTAGTTCATCATCATTGTCCTATTGCTTATCATGTAAGATCACAGTGAGATTTAGGATATAACCTCAAAGTCTTTCTTACACAATTTTTTACATAAATGTGTCATGGACATTAAATATTACAGAGTTTATAAACCCTTTATAAACAAAAGTTTAAATAAACAAACATTCCTATTAGCAAGCCACCATTTAGGTTATATTTCGTAATTCTTGTTACAATAAAGTAGCAAAAATATTAGCAGTTAAAGTAACTATCTACCGTTTCAAAAACAACTCAATAAAATGCTCACTTTGATCGGGATAAGTGTTAAATTACCTTAGAATCAAGATCTGCAGTCTCCTGCTCCGTCTTATTAGTAGCACCAAACTACACAAGTGGCAAACGTTAAATGTAATTGTTAACAGACAACACAAATCAAACAGCCCAGCAAAAGTACAACATTAAAGAAATTATTTCTGTACAATATTTTTATCCAGGCATTATACATAATTCACATGTTGGAGTATTCTATACATTTTCATTAGTTCTCTTATTTATTAACGACATTTTAAATACTTGATACACACTGGGTAATACCAATTAGTTTAACCAGCAATTTATATAAATAATATTATTTTTAATTACAAAATAAAATAAAAATTATTATAGAATCCCGACCCAGCTAAACTGGGATTCCAAGAAAGATGATGACGTTGAATATACTTGATACACACCTGATAAAATAAGCAATTTATATTAATAATGTTATTATATAATTCAGAAATAATATAAACATGATTATAATATAACATAAGCACTTAATCAATCAATCAAAATTATCAAGTTTTAAAAAAAATGGCTGAAAGGAGTATAAGAAAACTAAATCAACCTAAAGCATTGAAAAAACACAGGATCTTGCGAAAGGCATCTAACTATAATCTTTGTAGTAAGTCCACACTAATTATTATTATACTATTTAAAATCTGCTATGACTAGTGTCATTCACTAAATTATTTACCTCTACATTTGGCAATCTACCTGTCCACACTACTTTAATCTTGAATGCCCTAAAAACTTTCCAAATCTGCACACAAAAACAAAACAGCAATTAACAAAAAACTGGTAGACACGCAGACCAAGTTGCCATCAATAACTTCTAACAAAGAGCGAACTGAACAAAAATAATTACACAATATAGAGACCTTCAGACACCTGTTAAATTCCGTTGTAGATATAGGCTTATTCTTCAGTTACTAACGAATGAGATCTCAGCTATATACCTTAATGAAAACTTTTTGTTTGATTTGTGATTAGCTAACTATTTATTAATTTAACGATAACAATAATAATAATAGTGATGATAATAATAGCACTTTTAAATAGGTGATCTCCAGTAGCAAGGCTGCGATTCTTTTGTTCTTTTGTTTGAAGCGTTTCAATCGAACCCAACGGCTTTACACACGAACTACTTAAAATTAAGAAGAAAATTCGATAATAAAATAGTACATAATAGTACTGATTAATGACACTAGCTAAACTGGGATTCAATGGAAGATGAGGATGAAAACAGTCTAATAATTAGCAACAATAAAATTAATATTAAGGGTTTAATGTTCGTTTTCACATCTACAACAACGTCAGATATGTCCCTGCATCACATCACAAATTGAGTCACCGAAAGCAGTATATCCAGATGCTCCAGTAGAAACAGCTAATTAGCTTAATTAATCCAACTTCTCTTTAAGTCAATTAAAATATGCTATTTATCTTAAATTAAAACTCGATTTTATTCATTTACGATTACTTAGTCTGGTATACTCAGCTAAATATCCTACTAAGAAGAATTTCTAGAACACTCTGAACCTCTATGACGGAGCCCACACCAGCCGGCACCAGTACAAGTAGACTCGTCTGTTCATCCATCAGATAGAGGAAGATAATCAGTGTACTCACACATCTCCACACCACTATCAATATACGTGTCAACATATAGAGCTCAACTAATATCATTATCAATTGATACAAAAAAGACTTCTTCAATGCTACATTCAACCAATATTGTTATATGGAAGTGAAGTTTGGACAATCTCTTCTGTAATGGAATCGAAACTTGAGGCAACAGAGTTGTGGTTCTATAGAAGAATGCTACGTATATCTTATAAAGACCACGTTAAAAATGAAGATGTTCTACAAAGAATGTCAACTTGTCGTGATCTTTTTGAACCGAATACGACGACAACAGATAAATTTTTTGGACACATTATGCGGAACAAAATAGCTGAAAATACCGTAGTGACAGGAATAACAGAAGGTAAAAGATGCAAGGGTCGACAGCGAATGACGTTTATTAAGAGTCTTAGCAAATGGATGCAGTTAACTGAAACAGAGATGATCAGAGCAACAATGAACAGAGACATATGGAGGAATATGACCATGACCGCCCAGGCTTGAAACAGGCACGGCACATAGAGAAGAAGAATATCATTAGCTCATCTCCACACCACTATCAATAGACGTGTCAACATATAAAACTCAACTAATATCATTAGCTCACTATTACCATTAATATCATTTTAAAATAAAAAGTAAACAGGCACTATAGTGACAAATGATCAACAATGTAGATATCTATCAATTTCAATACCATATGTTTAAACCGTTTGGCAATTCAGACCATTTTCCGTATAACCAGTCAAGTGAATGTCAGAGATTTTACTCTCAGATCAGCGTGGCTGGGATTCGAACCCATGAAGGTTGAATTCACCTCAGGATCTGTCATTTAAAATTTCATGACGTTACCCCTACGCTATTGAGACATTCTAATATTGAGACATTCCATAATTTCATACTGAGAGAGAAAACTATGTTTATTGAAGTACATATACAAGTATACATACATGCACAAGGCTATCAAAGAGGGTATATCTAGTATTAACTCAGTTATATTCTATTATAACTTAGTTATATTTTAAGTTCTATTGAGTTATACATGAGCACATATACTCAACTAATATCATTCATTATCTTATATCTACACGTCCATTAATATACATGAGCACATATACTCAACTAATATCATTCATTATCTTATATCTACACGACCATTAATATACATGAGCACATATACTCAACTAATATCATTAGCTCATCTCCACATGACCATCAATATACACACATCATTAGCTCATTATTATCATCATTAGCACATCAGAAGATCAGCTCAAGATGAATGTAATGATTGATATTATGAAATGAAGACCTCTTTAAAATGAATACATTTATTTAGCGTCCTAGGATCAAAGACTAGGTCAGTCAACATATGTGGATACAGTCTAGGAAGGTTAATCACGAATCTGAGCTTGAAGCCAGCTGGCGCTATCAATAACGAAGAAATGATTAACCATGGGTAGAATTGATAGTAACCTGCTGGTACCTATTTTACCTGCTAAAGCAGATAAAATGTGTCTTAAAACAAGCAAGTAATCTGCTTTCAGACCCAATACTATTACAAGTATCATAAGAAGACCTGTTCTAGATGAGAGACCAGCCATGGATTTTCTATTCCTCCAGTAACTGATGTCGTTCTTGAATGCCAAGAAATCAAACAGCAGCTGCGAAATATTGAAACAAACAGCAGCTGCGAAATATTGAAACAAACAGCAGCCGTGAGATATTAAAACAAACAGCAGCTGTGAGATATTAAAACAAACAGCATTCACTTTTACATATAATGCTCGCAGCATTAAGAGTTTTCTTTAATGACAAATGTGTCTAATAAACTCTAGAAACATGATTCTGCTTAAACCAGCATTACCTAATTCTTACATTCAGGAATGTCAACTTATTAGTTAAGTTCTATGTTTGGTACGATCAACTTTTATAGAAAATCTAGTTAGATTGTCTATGAAAAAAATTTGCCAAAAGGAGAAATATTTGTAAATATTTAAGAATAGGCAGTTACAAATCGCCCAAATTCACCCACATAAAGAGATCACAGAAAACTTAGCATTCTACATCACACTTCTTTTTAATTCAAATTACAATTCTTACATACATGTATGTTTTAAGACTTTAATAAATATTACTGTTAATAGAAGAACCACTTCAGAGACAAAGTTGAAAAAATGTTGCACTTACATGGAACGCAGCAATGAAGAAAGTAAGTAGAAGCAGATAGAGATTAGTATCAACAAATAATCCTTTCACTTCATCCACATCCTTCTCCGTGAATCCTGCGAATGATTAACACAATCAATCCATTAAGCAATACTTTAACAAATCCACTTTATGATATAACAATCATAGATGTAAAGATTAAACTATGTCTTTATCAAACGATGATGTCAACAAAGGCATGCAGTCAACATGACTGTCCATACAGTAAACATGACTGTCCATACAATAAACATGACTGTCCATACAGTCAACATGACTGTCAATACAGTCAACATGACTGTCCATACAGTCAACATGATTGTCCATGCAGTCAACATGACTGCCCATACAGTCAACATGACTGTCCATAGAGTCAACATGACTGTCCATACAGTCAACATGACTGTCCATACAGTCAACATGACTGTCCATACAGTCAACATGACTGTCCATACAGTCAACATGACTGTCCATGCAGCCAACATGACTGTCCATACAGTCAACATGACTGTCCATACAGTCAACATGACTGTCCATACAGTCAACATGACTGTATATACAGTCAACATGACTGTCCATGCAGTCAACATGACTGTCCATACAGTCAACATGACCTCATCATCAAGCGTTTAATCTCTTCTTTGCTTATTAGTTTCTCCGACAGACAACGAAATGTGTCGCAATAAGCAGTGAAACTAAACTTCAGACCTCATCGTATTCCCTGCCTTTTCTAGTGCACCTCAACATTTTTATTGTCGTCACAGCTTCGAATTCAATGTCGATTGACAGTGCCAGAGATGAACTTCAATTAAGTGAGATGACTTTCAATTTTTTTTTGAAGGCTTTGAAGTGTTACAATTAAATTCTGATAACTTTGTGTTCATTACCAATATAGCCTATGTAAAATTTTCAATTATATGCATCTTAACAAGTATGACAGTTTTTACAGTGAAAAGTTTAACATTCCTAAATTTTGCTTCCTGACTTTTTTATTTTCCCTGACTTTTCTTTGACCACTTTCAAATTTTTTTGATTTCTTCAGGTTTTCCAAAAGGATGGCCCCCTGAATGAAAAATGCGGCATATGAGCAACTAAAATACCTGTCGAGCCCCTGTGTTTAATACAGAAATAATATTATAACTCTTTATAAAGTAGCCTATATAAAAATGAAAATATTTTGATGTTAAATTATATGCACACAAGTAAATAAAAATTACATAGAGCTTAGCTATTACACAATAGAACAGAAAGTTACACCCTTCCTAGAATCATGACAAGAAATTGGAACCAAAGCTGTAGCAATTTGAGTTCTTAAAAAAACAATTACAACAAACTGGTCAAATTGCTTTTCTTTCGTGACACAGACCTCTAACAAACTACAATAATTCATTGAGATTTGAAATATATCACAGACCAATGAGAGTATTATTACAGGTATTACCCAGACTGCGCAACTGTTTAAGGGATTCCTTCATGTGGACCCACAGACGTAGCTTGCCGAAAGTTATCGGTCGATACTGCAGAGTGATTGGAAGCTCCCCGCAAGACTCATTCAGTGGCTGTGATAAATAAATAAATAACTACTTTTACGACTACCGCTATCTAACAAAATGGTTTGTCAGCATTCTTCAAGATAGTTTAAATCACAATTTTTTAAAGTTTTTGCATCCCCGTTTGCAAATTTAATGTATCAAAAGAGGAACCTTATCATTCAGCCTACCCATTGAAGTAGCAAATATTGGCACCTAAAGTTTAATAGATTGTCTCTGTATCAATATTACTTGACTGTAAGCACACATGCAGTCATGAGACTACAACTAATGGGACAGCACTTGAATCATGTGACATATTTACACAGAATGTTAAAAAATATAATGCACATAATCTTACCACTACGTACCACTAGATCTTTAGCTCGAACACTAAACTCATCCACATACAGTATAGGCATGTATTCATTTCGTTTCTTTTCTGCTAACCTGTAATATATCAATCAATTCACATTTACTATTCACTTTGTCATCTGAACATCTCCAATGTTATTAACTACACGACTCAGAGTACGAACACACTGCAGAATTATAAATATCAAGTAAAGAATTATTTGACAAAAGTTTATCAAATATTATAGAAAGTATAGAACATTCTAGGAACAAGACAACTAAATATTCAGCGACACAGATACACTAAATGAAATCTTGAAAAATATCCGTATACTGAAAAAGTAGTATTTAAAATGATGCAATCAGTATACAGTATTATAAATTCTATAATAAATAAGTCTCTGATGGTTTCAATACACATTTCAATCAAAATTATTTAGAAACGATCAGCAGAAAATAGGGGAACTAAATTGGTAGAGCCAGTACAACACAAAGAAACGAGACAATAGCAACAACAACATTGTGCTGAGCTGCAAAGTAATATATAAATGTATAACTATATATAACTGTCTATTAGATTTCTCTGCCACACAAACTTTAAACCCAATGTTACATTGGCTAATAGTTGGTTAAGCCACAGTGTCTTTATTGTTCAATCAGTGACACCTGAATGCTGTGACCTATATCGCTAAATAATAAAATACTAAATAAATATACTTACTACTGCTTAATTGTAACACACAACATAACGTAAATATTATACCAACATAATAAACTGGTGGAGTTCATGAGGGAAAGCCTGCATATCGAACGAGATCTTGTCTGGCATCACACTCACCACAACCTTAGAATGTATGTGGGTCACTGGCTTGCTCCTGTCAGTAGTCTGCACAGTCTCTGACTGAAACATAAACATACAGAGATATACAAAATGTATATTACTTGTAAATATAACAGTTTAAGCTTTGAGCTTCGTCCAGAAATTTCATAAGGGGATATTCTGATCACAAAATTCCTACAATTATATCCTTAAATACAATATCAGAGTTTTACAAGGAGCACCAGATTTTAGCTTCCACGGGTGAAGGCGCATTCTAAAGAAGCTCAAGGCATCCCAAGCTACAATGACACTCCCTATAGCACCTATAGCCTCTCAGTGATGATTACCTATCCTGGGAAAAGAATACACTAAAGTTGTTGAAATGCTCATTCTTATTGTCAATTTCCTCTTAAAAAGAAATCAGCCATATATATATATATATATATATATATATATATACCAGATAACAAGTGTTTTCAACCTGCCATCTGGCAGAGCATAACACAAATCCAATTTTTACCTTAGAATATTTTTGTACTGAGTCGCTAGAATCTACGCCAATGCCACTGCCTCCAATCAGCTGGAATGCAGAAGTTTCAGGAATGGCGTACCGTGAGAGAGGACCAGAATGGTAGCCCAGCCACCCGCCCAGCTCTGGTGATGTGTCCCCATCCACGAGATAGGCGTGCACAAACAGTGTGCCATTCTTGCACGCACGAAGCGGTGCAGTGTAGTTTAACTCACTGGAAATAAGCGACAAACTCAGCTTGCACACACTGAAGCTTAAAACAGATTTATTCACTTAAAAAAGAATTGGCCTACTCCTTTTGCAAAGAATAACTTTGATAACGTCACGGGAACAGCCAGTGCTAGGGTTTCTATTATATCTGTTAACGAACTGCAGTTATTTTAAAAAGACCATTCCTATAGCAGTATCGCTACCAGAGACCGGTCTTCGAGACGGCTTTACCTGGCTTCCCTTTATAAAAGTCCTTTACATACCTTTACTTAACTCCTTGTCATGAATAGTGCTAAAAGGCAGCAAGCTCCGACACATGATTCTTGGGGCTCCAGGGGGTATCTCTTAGTTATTGACTGACCTGGGCCTTGAATTCAGGCCATTAGCTTCTGAGGTGAATATTCTAACCATTATGCCATATCCCATGGTTGGCATTGGTTTGGATCTTAGTGCTGTGTCGCCTTTTATGACACGTGCAGGCCACGGATCGTCTATTCTTCAGCAACCCGGAGACATCAGTGACACAAGTAGAAATCATACAAAGTTCAAATCTTATCCAGTGTAATAGTGTATCTACATCTATATTCCTAACCAAAAGTCTTGTCATACTACACCACGTTACATTGATTTACAATCTATAAACTTTGATCTTAACAAATTAAATAAGGAAATACAAAAAGCAAGCAAAATGAAAATAGAACAAAAGTTAGCGATATTTAAAAATAGACGATGAAACATACATCTTAGATTCCTTGTCAGGCTGAAGACTTTTAAATATTCCTAACAAATTCTTTCTCTTTGCTGCTCCCTGAGAACTCTCTTTTCCTACTGTAGCATATAGATAAAGCTGCAAACCAGAAAATAATTTTTTGATACCATCAATAAATATAATAATAAGTTCTATAAGAGAAACAAAGTAGGATGGAGTTGGCTCTTTGTTATAGAATACACCTTTAAAATTGTGAAAAGTGTAATTTATTTCTTACCCAATTGACCATTCCAGTCAGATTTAAAATCTCTGACTAATCTCAAAATTACTGTTCAATCTTGCAACACCAGACATCACGTAAAGAGATTCTTATTGAAGATAACAAAATATATTCTCAATTAATACTAATTACAGATGTCAGTAAAAAATTTTAAGTCCATCAAAGAACATATAATTGTATTTGTAGACGTAATGCTGGACTTCAAGGCTAACCGCAAAAATTATATCGTTCGGCCAAAGTCATCGCTGTCCTTTAGGAAGTTAGGCAAATCATTCGCTAATCCAGATATTCAGCATTAAATCAATGTATGCTTCTAAAGAAACCAAGAGCATAAAATTAAATGAGTCCAGCAATAAATTATAAGCAAGCATTGTATATGTAATTATGATATAACATAAGGGTATTTTGTATATGTATAATTGTATATACAGCAAACTGACTTCAATCCCATATTCAAAATTAAAATGTACGTAAAACATTCCATGTATATTTATCAAATAGATAAAAGCCTTGAAAAAATCCCAGGATGATGGAAGGTTATTCTTAAATCAGCACCGGCTGCAACTGATGCTCCATCACAAGGCAATGATTTCTTATAACCAAGGAGAGGAAGGAAGAAATGGGCCTTTAACAAGCATCTGTGCTTCCTGACCCAGTGCGCCGTTATGTTATGATATATAAACAGTAAAGTTTTACCGATAGATCAGGTTCTCTGGCCAGGTATGGTACGAGACAGTGTTTGCTGTTGCTGACACAAACTGTTGGCAAGAAGAGCATATAGAACGTCCATAATGTGTAGGCGATATAGCCAGCAAATAAACCAAATATGATAACTGAGAATGATGGCCTCATTGCAGTAAATTTATTTATATTCTGGCTGCCTACAAAAGAAAAATATCAAAGCTAAATATTCAAAAGAACAAAATTTATATCATATATGTATATGCACACGACATAAGTTATATTGCTTTGTCATGATTTTACAGGAACATAGGAGTTGTAAAATACATAGGTCTATTTTATCCACTAAAGGGAAATTTGAGATCAAAAGATAATCCATAGAATAGGCCTACAGGGCAAGGAAGTTTTAGACAAGGGCGGACTAAACTCGGAAATTGCAGCGGTTTAAACAAGCCTTGCCTTAATTATATATTTTTTAATATTTTCTGAAACATAAATTTAAATATATTTTAAACGTAGTTTAAGGCATGGAAAATATCTTATATGTACCATGTCTTCAAAACTAAATTAAGCTTAAACCTACCGAAAAATAATTTACGACAGTTTTGTAACAAAATTTAAATTTCAAGGCATATTTTTCAAGTCTCAAATGGTTCCCTGTAAGAAACCTATTTTAGGCTCTTGTGGGAAGTTTTGGGCACGGACAATATTATATGACATTCCGTAATTAATAGCATTTATAAGCTAGGCTTAAAAGTTAAAACTACCCAAAATTACTTTTGGGAAGTTTTCCATCCATAACATTAAGAACTATTACAAGCCAAATAAAATGTTGCACCCTTTATTTTATGTCAGAATCATCTGACACATATGTAAATTATGAAAATTGATTCTGTTATGACACAGGCTAAGATTGAACTTAAGTTTTGGTAATGAATATTTGAAGACTCAATCAATACTGTGCCATATGGATTTCGTGTTACCTTATCTTTACACCAGAAGCATCTCACATACTTCTTCTTGTTCAGTGCTCTGTCAAGTGGCAGGTTCAAGGTACATATTCATACTCAAAGTCTGTTTTCTCGCTCCATAAGAGCACTCCTTAGATCAACAAGTTAATCCCTTTACAAAGTCTATGCCTTATCCATACCTTATGTAGCCTATAGCTTGAGAAAAATATGACTTCCGAGGTGGTTTCCTGTTGCCTTCCTCAGTTTGATGGATTAATGACCATTTAGTCCTGGGGGAAAATATTTCATGGTGAGGTGAGTCTCCTACGTACAAGCGGCAGATTGTTTGCGGTTGCCCTATTCTGCAGTGGTCCAACCACACCCGAGCACAAAACGGGGAAACATACTCAATATAGTGAAATGATCATTAATGATGATATCCAGTACTTTTAATACCACAATTTTAAACCATTATGCAAGTTTTATATATTCCACTATCCTTTATACCGGTTCGATGAATGTCGGAAATGTTACTTTCTATTAACTCGATCGAACCAACTAGAGTTCAACTGTCCTCAGAAACGGTCATTTAGAAGTTCATGATGTTCTACATAACTGATTTACTAAATAGGTATATATAGGTATATATATATATATATATATATATATATATATATATATATATATATATATATATATATATATAGTATAGATATATATATATATATACTGTATATATATAGAGAGAGAGAGACATGTTTATTTTGACAACAAACATCAGTGTGAAGTCACATACATACAAAGTGTACAAAAAGAGAAATAAAAGTGCAAGATTACAACATAATCAATGATGCAATTAAAAGTTTATAGCAATCAAGACATTCAATCTAAGCCTAATATTACTTACTTCAAAATACCCCTACACATTAGCAGGAAAAAGTATCTTAATACACTAAAACCTATTCACAAATAAAATAAACACCAGCATAGACAAAATCATAAAATATTACGTATGTTTGTTTTAGTTATATAGCTAATCAGTAATCAACTTAAAATGAACATGCATTGCAATCCATACCAAGAAATTCAGAAATATATATATAGATATATATATATATATATATATATATATATATATATATATATATATATATATATATATATATATATACATATATACTTTAGTCATTTTTGCTTCTATCAGAATAGTAGTTTACCAGTTCTTGAATAAAAAAGATTCATATAGGATACTAAAATCATACACATATTTAGCCGATTTTATGGAATCGGGTACACTATTCCATATTTGAACACTGAAAAAAGTAATCGAGTTAAAAATTTTGACATTTTAATGAAAATACAAATAGTTTGTGATAGTCTAGCTACTCATGATTGGCAGTTCTGTTGACAACATATTCTTTATTAATATTGGAAGCAGGCCTATTGCTATCAGATTGAATATATTTGTATATTAGTTTACCAATTGCTAATTTAAATAATAAATTAACAGGAAGTACATTAAAATTTTGATGTAATTCTTTAACATTGCAGAATTTATTTTGCTCTTGAAGAATTCTTAGTACCTTACTCATTGCAACTTGCAATGGATGCAACATCGATTGACTAGTATTGCCGTATATTTCAATACCATAACTAATACGTGAATAAATAAGTGCATGAAATAACATTAAGCGACAATTAATGGGTAAGAATTTTTTACGATTGAATAGCATTGAATTCAAAGAATTAATTTTTTTAGCTAATTGATTTATATGTTCAATATATATATATATATATATATATACTTATTTTATTTATTATATATTATATTTAATAATTAAATAATTTTATAATAATAATTATTATAATAATAATTATAATTATATATATAAATATATATATATATATATATATATATATATATATATATATAAATTTATCCTGGCGCGTATTTTTGTTCATAGCAATACCGTTCCACAGAACTTAATAACACCATGGTGTGTTAAACATATTTTGACTTGAAATTCAAGAGAAACATATTTATAATAAATTGTTATAATAAATGAACCGCAATACCCAGTTACAAACACTGGGAAATTGTTTTATTTATTTATTTTCTGAAATTACAGATTGAGAACAAGACCTGTTAGCAACAACCATGACTCTCTAGACTTGTCAACAGTTTCATAGACAGCCCAGAGCGTTTCTCTTCGATCTTTTCTATTCACCTAATGTCCATGAACTGAGACCAACACGTAAAGCTCCATTAATCTAGTGCCCTTCCTTGGATTGATTACCCGAATTTTGGCTCACACCGTTTTTAGACTCTCACTCTGCTCAGCGGTTTTGATTTGATTCAACTGTGCTCGATGTTGTCATAGACAACAGTAGCACTCTAATCATGTTCTTGTCGTTGTTGTTATTGTTGTTATTGTTGTTGTTGTTGTTGTTGTTGTTGTAGTTGTTGTGTAACTTCATGCATGTAATGCACTGATTTTTTTAGTAAATATACATGTAGTAAGAAATCTTAAGCATGTGATGCTTTAATTCAGACCCAGCCCGTTATGTTATTTTACAAACTGGAACAGAATATAGGGGCCTATTCGTATAATAATAGCAATAACAACAATTAGAGTTCTACAGTCATCAATTACAACATCGAGCACAATTGAGTAAAAATCAAGCCGGCGAGCAAAATGAAAGGTCCAAATCGGTGCAAATTCCAAAATCCAGATAATCAGTCCAAAGTAAAGGAAATTAAGGAAAGGTAGGTTTAGGTGCTGGTCGCAACTCATGGACACTGGATGGAAAAAAGAGATGGAAAAGGTATAGGTCTTCAACTGCCTGTGGAACAGCTCTTAGGAAAGCAATGGCCGATATGTGACTTATCCGAAGAGTAGAGGAAAAAGAATTCAGATCTGGGATGCAGCCTGCTGGAAAAACGATTATATAGCATAGGCCTAATTAGTATTCAGTGCTTAGTGGTTAGTGCTTAAAATACATTTAAGCTATGTCTTACAAGATTGATTAATTTAGAAGACCGAGTAACAGAAGGCTGCATCAGTTTAATCAAGGAAAGACATAGGCCTACAACTTTGTCCAAGAGTGGTGATGGACTTATAGGTTACATAAGCCGTCATATAAATGTTATTCTCTTTAAAAACTACATGTATACCCAGTACCCACTACCCAGTGCAAAGACTTTAAAGTATGTTCAAAGGAGTACTTGAAACTACAAAGAATTGCTAACTGCTGGCGCAAGAAAATTCTAAACAAACTACAACCGATCAATTTCACAGCCAAGAAGATTTTAAAACAGAGAATTGCAGTAATCCAACCTGGATTGTACAAGAGCTGCAGTAATTCTAACAGCGGTCTCACGTAATAACTATGGACATATACGACGCAGATCTCGGGTAAGGGAGGAATTAAGATGCCTGTGAAGTTTTAGTTAAGTGTTCATGGAAGATTAGGTGTTTCAAGGATAACATTGAGATTTATCAATGAAGAAACTGTACATTGATATTGCAATATCGGAAGATTGCCAAAGAGTTTTCACATTCAAGATATTCAAGTAAGATCGTATACAAACATAATGCGATAATTTGCATTAGTGGCCATTGCATGGGATGTCCGTGTTGTGTCGGTGTGGCATCAGAATAAATCAACTATTTTACTTCGATAACCATACTTAACCATACTCAACAGTATAATTAAGCCTACAATGAATCAGTAAATATGAGTTTAGTTAACAGCGGGTAGTATTTCAATTTCTTTCAGTGGATATGTTTATGGCATATTATTGAACACACTTTGACTATCGCTAAAACAAAAAGAGTAATTAAAGCGGCATTAGGCTATACGTTATATGATTCCGGGCACATAGGCCTATTCTCTCTTCACATTGTTTTTCAGTGCCTTTTCCAGTTAGTTGATAAGTTGACCTTGAACTAATTAATACTTAAACAGTTGTTGAGCAATCTCGAAAACGCGCCGAATTTCTCAAATCAAATATACATGTTTGAAACTAAATTCAGGGTGGGTCATTTGTATGCTTGTCGCCCCACTCCAAATTTTGAGGGCGTGACCCTCCTGTCCCCCCCCCCCCCCTAGTGGTTACGCCAATGCATATTCTATTCCAGTATAACAGATTGATCATTGTGTTACGGACCTTACAGTTGATTAATATTAGGCTATTATTAATATTAATAATATTATTGAACCAGTGATGCTTTGCAAAAAATGTAGGCACTGGACAGCTACGTGTACTTGGGTCACATTTAACTATTTATATTATTATTATTGTAGATATTAAACAACTTATTAGTTTAAGTATTAATTTCTATCCACTTTTGAGTCGTGCCTATTTCACTAGCTCGAAACTTTAAATTTACTCTGTTTTAGGCCGTAATAAATAGGCCTATATGTAGGCCTATTTCTATCCATTCCAGGCTGGCATAGAATAAATCAAGAAGTCTGGCAGTTGCATTTGCTAAAAGAGTGAAAGTCGGTGTGTGAAATTCAATTAAGCCTTAATCTGCAATTTGGTTACGGTGCGCGAAGTGTTTTCAGTTAATTCAGCGTCAAGTTACATGACGGGCTGCTGAGAGCTAGTGCTAGCTGTGTAGATTTGGAAGTCTTGTGGCACAGACATGGGAACATTGCTTCAATGTCAGGCGTCTCTCTGAATGGCATTTCTGAGAATAGATTTTATTTGTCTAAAAAAAACAATGCAATTTATCAAAGCAATGCACGAGATTGTTTTACAACAACTGACAATTTATTGAAAATACTCAATATGGAAACCTAGTGTCATTTATATTGAGCAAAGTTTTGAAGTAACCAAATCAATGCATGAGCTTGTTCTTTATTCTGCATAAAATAACTGACATTTTTTAAGAATACTCAATACATGCACCTGGTGTCATGTACTGTATTTTGAGCAAAGTTTCTATATTGAAATTTGGTGTAAAACCTGTTCCATAAAACTATAAGTAGCATTCAAATGAAAGAAAACAAAAATTTTCGTAGCTTTATTCAATTTAACTAAGGAGCTGGCGTTAACATCTTTAGTTATATTAAACAAAACAGTGTAGCCTATGCAGCTCTATCATGCCGTACAGGCTATAGTGTAGTCTGTAGCCTATAGGCTCTATTTACTTAAACTTCATTTTTGTAAGAAGTTTACTTTTTTATGCATTGCATGAAGTTAAATGCATTAGGCTTATTTTTAAATTCTTGTCAAAATTACATCAAATTTTTATCAAAAGCAATAGAATTAAGTTGCTGTTCAAGACACAAGTTCAAGGTTCAACTCAGAATAATTTAAAAGCTTTGTCAATTTGTTTCTGAATTATCGATTGATTGATTTACCGACTTATGGGATGAGCAGTATACAAGTATTTTTTATTATTATTTATATGTATATATTTAACATATAGGCCCTAATATACATGTATATATATATATATATATATATATATATATATATATATATATATGTATATACATTTGTACATGTATATACACACATATATATATATATATATATATATATATATATATACACACATATTATATATATATATATTATATATAGATATTTATATATAGATATTTATATATATACTCACCCTGTATATATATATATATATATATATATATATATATATATATATATATACAGGGTGAGTAAAAAAAGATTACACCTGCAAAAAGTTTGAATATCTCAGGCTATTGTTGATATTTTCCAATAAAACTTTTACCAGTTACTAACGGACTAATTTCTGATGGGGTGGCCAATTTACATCTATCTTGGTACATAGATTGGCCAGTTTTGCAAGTTTCAGCAGAGCAACCACCCATTTTTTTAATGTACTGTAAATATAAATTATATTTAATTTAATTTTTATTTTGGCCCTGAAAAGGGCCGTTGTAGTGGTTTAGAAAGAACAAGTTAGTTAGTAGCTGCTAGCATTGCTGACTATTCGATATGCTTTTCTCCCGCTGCTACGCGGGACTGCAGTCACTTTCGGAAGGCTCGGACAGACTTGTTGATTCCAGCTTGGGGCACTCTCTCCTAGATTGATTGTAGCACTTCCTGCAGTTCTGCCATGTTCTTAGGCTTCGACCGGTGTTTCTGAGAGAGATGCAGCATTGTTCCCTAGACACAGTAAGCCAGAGGATTTAGATCGGGAGGGTTTGGAGGCCATTCACTCTTCTTAATGAAATCCGGGTTTCTCTCGATGATCCATTACTGTGCATGACGAGATGCATGAGCCGGAGTACCATTCTGCTGAAAGATTAAACCATTTGGTAGAAGAGCATAGCAATCATCAAACAGCTCCGGAAGCAAAGTATTGACGTAATACTGAGAGTTCACCTTTACCTTCTCGTCAATGAAGTGCAATCTGCCCTTACCATTGTAGCAAACGCCATTTTCAGGTAAACATGGGGGGTTGCTCTGCTGAAACTTGCATAACTGGCCAATCTATGTACCAAAATGGATGAAAATTGGCCACCCAACAGAAATTAGTCCTTTAGTAATTGGTAAAAGTTTTATTGGAAAATATAAACACCAATAGCCTGAGATATTCAAACTTTTTGCAGGTGTAATCATTTTTATACTCACCCTGTATATATATATATATATATATATATATATATATATATATATATATATATATATATATATTGATAGGAATTGAGCAATGATGCCGATACTTCAACTATTTCCCATGTGTTATTACATGTAGAGCTTTACTTTATCCAATGCCTGGCTGAAAGGCGACGCTTTAACTGAAGTAACTATCAAAACAAAGATCTGAAACACCGGTAACCTAATCTTATGAGTTCTGCATTAGCATAGCCGCTTGGAATCTGACAAGTTTGTTCAATTCGACAGTTTTGCGCACATTTTAATAGATATACATGTAGATCATAGAGGCTGGTATGTATCAGATATGTATTAGATAGACTACATAGTGATACGATAGGGTATGCGTTATCAGTCGTTGACGACAAGGACGTTGCTAATGTGTTGGTTACTTTCGTGTATGGTCCGGATTTGATTCCAGGTCCAGACTGCTCTGGAGAAAAAATATTGAGATACAATTTCGTACAATACAATTATAATTTACTGTTAATCTTATCGTAAAAGGCTTAGCAATGGCAGGCAACTACAGAACGTACAGCTAAAAAAATTCCGTTCAAAGTTGTCGGAACACCAACCCGGCTCTCAGTGACTTTATGAGTCGATCCCGAAGCCCGGACCAGTAGCTGCCCACCATACTGCACAAGGGTCACAAGGGAGCCTTGAACAGGAGGCTTGGCATAGTATTGAATCAAGTATACGACTGTTTGTTTAGTAGTGACAGTAAAGATAATAATAATATAAGCAGGAAAATATATTGAAATGATAATTTGCTTAAGCCGAAGAATCGTAGCCTGTTTATGGCAAATCCTGAGAACAGACAGAAATTAAATATCAGAGAATCGGATGTGACTAAATACCATGCAGTGGCAATAATAGAATAATATATGATGTGCGACACCGCTAGATATAACATATCTTATCGGGGATTTTAGGATTTTATCAAAATATTACGTTTAAATAGTCATCCTGAGTTATAGACTTATGGCCGTATTTACTAGCTAGTGAGATAATTCGCGGTTTAAACTTCCACATTTGCGTAAACAACGGATTAGTCACAATTTGATATTCTGTATGCTTTAAATCACGGTTTAAAGTATGGCGTAGCTGCCCCTCTATTTTCGGAGGTTTACAACGCGGTGTAACTTTATCCACGGATTAAAGCGTTATATAGTATTCAATTTATTACTTTGGACTGATTATCTGGATTTTAGAATTTGCACCGTTTTGGACCATCTTTTTGCTCGCCGTCTTGATTTTGTCTCAATAGTGGTCGATGTTGTCATTGATGACAGTAGCACTCTAATTGTTGTAGTTGTTGTTGTT
Organism: Enchytraeus crypticus; assembly: GCA_905160935.1. NCBI lineage: Eukaryota > Metazoa > Annelida > Clitellata > Enchytraeida > Enchytraeidae > Enchytraeus > Enchytraeus crypticus. The sequence continues at coordinate 2,298,263 of CAJHZI010000882.1, read as the reverse complement.
GATTTAGGATGCGCTTGAATTAACTTCACAAGACTGACTGAGCTGCAATACTCTAGTGTATGCTAGGCTCAGTTCTAAAAGGATTTAGACATTGACAACAACCGATAAAGTTCAGAATGCTAGAGAATCGACTCCCAACCTGGCCGTCTCAGAGAATATTCTTATAATGATAAAAATGCGGCAATCTTAGCTCTACCAAGTAGCCTTAATTAAGCAAATAATATTGAGTCATAATATAAATATTCTAGTAGTTTAACTTTTAATTATTATTACTATTAATATTATTATTGTTATTATTACTATTGTTGTTATTATTATTAATATTATTATTATTATTGCTATTATTATTATTATTATCATTGGTATTATTATTATTATTATTATTATTGTTATTGTTATTATTATTACTATTATTTTTATTTTTATTTTTAAATTATTTATTTATTCTTATTATTATTATTATTATTTAACTTAACTTTCAGTCTTACCAGTTAGAAAGCTTCTATCAGTGTTCACAGAGCTGTTACAAAATAGCTCTTTAGTTCACTAATAAGCAAAGAGATATAAAAATGACGGAAAAGCTGATTCAGTATTTGCGACAAGTGGACTATTTATCTCAGAAGATCAATAGAACGGACGATTACAATGCCACGAGAGACGCTGCAGATGAGATAAGCTCTGTTAGATATTACGTATGTGCCAATCACACTCCTACAACTGCTCAACTACTTGCAAGTTAGTTACTCATAAAACGATATTCTATCTTAATCAACTATTTCTAAAGGTAGCCCTATTCCTTCGTAAAAGATTACTTTTTTATAATAGCTGTATATAGATAACATTGTCCATATAGCAGTGTTGTACGAAGTACTTAGCAAAATACTTTAAGTAAAAGTAAAAGTAAATGGTTGATAAAAGTAAAAGTAAAAAGTACTTTATCAGAATTTTACTTAAGTAAAAAGTAAAAGTACTCGACAAAAAAGTACTACTTTTAAGCAAAAAGTAAAAGTACTCTGAATTTTTAAGAAAACAAATTTCATTTTATACCTTGATAGAAAAGTTTTACACGTTCTTAAATTAGTTTAGTTATTTACTAGATTTAATTCATATTACGAACGGAAACTTTAAATTCAGTGTCTGAAGTTTCTGAACTAAACGAATATTCGACACACATGCGTAGGCTTATATTAGATTTAAAATGTTTACATTAGATTAAATTTTGAATTCATAATTAAGTTAATTAAATTAACATAGTCAACTCAGACTCTCTCTCCAGTGTCCTAATAAGTACGTAGCAGGTCAAATGTATTCATATTTCTACTCACATGCTGCCTTCACTACCTTCACGTTCCTTAAAGTGCACTCCACCGACATCGACTAACGAGTTAATCCTTATTCAAATGTCTATGAATTACACCTTAATTTTTGTCGACAACTTAAATAGGAACAATATGGCTTCTGATATGGTTTTCCGTAGTCGTTCTCAGATCCAACGCGGTCGACTCTTAAGCCAAATGCAGTTTATAACGGTTTAATCTTCTGTGTCCCGAACACAACATAGGCCTAACTCAGACTCGTTAATAGAAAATAATCATTGACATGTTGGCAAGGTCTGCATAATATAGCTGTAGATTCATGATTTATGTTTTATATTTTTAATATCATTATTAAATAGAGCAAAAAAAGTATATTATGAATAAAGTATATTTTTGTATTTGTGATAATTATCTTCCATCACTTTTATTATCAAACCTACAGTTCTCTACAGAAGATTTTAGAATTAGATACACATCAGTCAACCCACAAATTAAAAAGCTAAGATATACATATGCAATACGTATACTGTAGGTAAATGTCTGATGATAAGTAACAATATATGAAGATGATTATTCATACAAATTAAAGAAATAAGTTTAATGATAGATATTTCGGGTAAACAGGATTGGTTTCTCAGGGAATGACGCCCCTGCCCAGTAAATGTTAGTCGAAGCTGAACTTGGAAGGCTCAACTCGTTATAGGGGGCCCACCTCGTCATGAGCAGAATCTTCCAAGAACAATGGTATATCAAAAGGAATGCTATAGATGATTTAAAGATCCACCGGTATGTGGACATGAAGATGAAAACGGAGAATAGAGATGAGTAATGCGTTATATACCATGGACTGCCACTAGACAGTACACTAAGAGCATATTTAATGTACCTACAATTTTTAATTTTTTAATAATATTTAGAAGAACCAATTCTCAATTAGTTTGACTGTCATTCGATGCGCCTCTGTGTCACAACCAAAGATGGTCACAACTAACATAGCAGCACAACTAAATTAAGGTTTTACAGCTGCACTGGCAGGCAGGGTTAAACATGAAAATGAACATCTCAATTTAATAAACGAAAAGGAAGCGAGTTCAATGTTCCTGGCGAAACCCTGTATGTGAATAGGAAGACAGACACGGTGCGCCTCGATATCTTGAGTGTAATAGAGAGAGAGAGAGAGAGAAAGAGAGAGAGAGAGAGAAAGAGGGAGAGAGAGAAAGTTGCCTATTAGGATTGTTTCAGGATTATGTAATTGGAAGATATTTTTAAAGTTTCTTATAAAATTAATATTTATTTAATTCTTACTCTACATGTAGGCTATTAAAAAATAGTCAGGTCTTAATTGGAAACTGTTCAAATTTAACTATAAAGTTGTAAACTTTTACTCCGCATAACACTCTAGGAAAGAGATAGTCATCCACAAACAATGATAGAACTATTTAAAATACTATAGTCGACGTTATATCCTCTGAACAATTACAAATTTAAATATTGCGCTTAACCTCAATGCCAAATTTACCAGATCCTTAACTAGACAACAAAAGCAAGTAAAGTGTGGTGTACACTGTAGATCATTGGCTTTGATTTACATCACACACCTGATTTAGGGCAGTTACTGGCGCTAGCTAGTGCACAGATATGATAGCGGTGAAACTGTATTACTTTCTTATTCTCTTTGTAATAAAAATTTATTAATTAGTGCAAAATTTGGTCATAGATATATACATACACAGTTTTCAAGAATTAAGTAACGCGACTTTTTCACTTAAGCGGTTAAAAGTAAAAGTAAAAAGTACTACAAAAATTACTTCTTTACAAGTAAAAAGTACCCGGGAAAATAGGGTACTTCGTTACAAGTAAAAGTATCGCTTGAGTACTTTTTACTTGTAACGAAGTATTTTTACTTCGTTACTTCACAACACTGCCATTTGGCGTATTTATTAGTTTGATGGCTTCATCTCTTGCAAATTTGCTAGAGGTTATCTTGCAATTATATTGTCTCATTGATTTTCCGGTAATTTTAGGTGTCATTTGAAAATTTCCTGGAGAGTGAATGAGTGATGCTACCAGGTCCTGATTATTATGTATTTAATTAAACAGCCATTTAAATGACACTCCTCAGAGTTCATAAGAAATTAAACTGTCTAAAATATGAACTATCACCGAAGCCATCAAAATCAAAACTATTAGAGTACTACTGTTGTCCATGACAACATCAAGCACTAATGGAGTGAGGTAGAAATCATACATTATGAAGTGAGTTTGAAAAACAAAGAACAAAAAATAGATTATAAAACAAAATCAGCAATGTGTACAAGGCTTTTAGGCTCGGGCCAGATGAATAAGGATATACTACCATATGAGAAAACAAAGTTGGCATTATATACACCTGTCTAAAAATAACTGGGGATAAATGTTCAATTTAGGGCCCCGGTCCGCAATGTCTCTTCTATTCATATTGCACTGGAAATTGAGATAATTTTTAAAGCCAAAATTTCACAGATAGGCCTACCAGTTCAACGCTTTTTAAGCCGTGAACTGAACTAATTTAATCTTCTCGCGGAGCAACTAGCTGCAGGCTGCTGTGAACTTGTGGAGTGTGTAGAGCCTGTTATCAGCGACCGTAAGTACAGAGCGATAAATCATAACAGAGCTGCAAGATTAAACTGTTTTACATGACTTCATATTAGACTTCGTCCCGTTCATCGGAAAGTCGTCTTAATTTTGAAACGAACGATTGTGATCATAAGTGTAACTATTAGCATTGCAGCTATTATCAGTATAGATATTAGCAGTAGGCCTATACATGTCTCTCTCTCTCTCTCTCTCTCTCTCTCTCTCTCTCTCTCTTAGTGCACTGACTTCTGGCAGGTCCATGGTCATTGGTATGTAACGACTCTACTCATCTCTATCTTCCGTCTTTCTCTTCATGTCCACATACGAGTGGATCTTTAAATTATTTATAACATTTCTTTTGATAGGCTACACCATTATTTTTGAGGGATTCTACTTATGACGAGGTGGGCCTCCTATAACTTTCTCATCTTTGACTAATATTTACTGGGCAGGGACGCCATTCCCTGAGAAGACAATCCTGCTACCCATGTAACTATTAGCAAATTAGTTATTTATACTACAGCTATCAGCACCTACAGTAATGTCCATGAACTGAGACCAACACGCAAGCCTCCATTCCACTAGTACCCTTCTTGGACTGATTACCCGGTTTTGGCTCGCACTGTTTATGGACCATCCACACGCTGCTCATCGATTTGAATTTGGTACCATAGTGATTGATTTTGCCACGGACAACAGTAGCACTCTAATCACATTTGTGTTGTTGTTGTTGCTGCATTATAGTTATTAGCACTATGGCTATTAGTATTATAGCTATTAGCACTATAGCTACTAGCACTAGAACTGGCATAGCTAATCTTATTAGCTGAGTTTAATCTAGTTCCTATTTAAATCCTATATGCAGTCTATGAGTATTCATTCATACATGCCAATACCAGCACTTCGGGATAAGTGTACTGAAACCTTATAATACTAAACTCTAGTCCAGCCCGTTATTAATACTGTTTTATTCTTGTTAACCAATGTTGAGTGGTTTTGTTTGTCGATTAGAGATCGAATTAAATATATTGTTTCTGGCATCCTGCGAAAAGTTTGCACTCATTCTCTTTCACCGTAACTGACTATATCTAATCTCTTTAATATTACTAACATTATTAATATTAATATTAGATATAAATACTATTAAATATCGTTACAATTTTTAATTCATAAAAAATACTTTCTTCATCAAAATTAATCTGCAAAACTAATTATACAGCTATTTCACATTTGTTGCTGTTGCATATTTGAATTCATACACTTTCAGTAGACAAAATTATACCCATAACTTTAAGACACATTTCTGCATTTTGTAAACTTCATTATTATTTAACATTAAGTTAAATATTAGCAATTTAAACATTTTCTGTAGAAGAAAATAATACTGTTATCTGTAGGAAACCCGTCTGCAAAAATCATTACAGTAATATTGCACCGCTCCTCAAAAATACAAGTATTGTGTTATTTATCTTTCCAAGTACAACTGTAACTCATATGGGACTGTGCAGTTTACAAGTACGACCTTAAGAATGTCTGTTAGTTGTAACTCAACTTTGTTTATGTTGCAGTCTTGCCGCGCGAAGGGTGTATCATAATTGGAGCGCTAGGACTTTTTACGATCCTAACAGTTGGCATCTTTGTTGAAGAGATCTGCTTTGCAAGACGATACTTTCATAAAGTAACGAGAGTAGTCTGGATCCTCGCGTGTTATCCGGTATACTTATAACACAACCAGCAATCTACATGTAGATATATCACCTCTCTATCTCTCTCCCTCGCACACACATTCTCTCTCTCTCTCTCTCTCTCTCTCTTTCTCTCTCTCTCTCTCTCTCTCTGCTGTCTTGCCAATGAAAAATTTTCGGCAAAAAGTAGAAAAAAGTAAAGTCAAAGCTACTTATACCTAATGTTGGACCGTGTCTTCAATGCCCGTGTTTTATTTATTTCAATGTTTAATTAATCTAATAGAGTTTATCATGCAAAGTCATCGCTATACAGCAATTACGGTAAACAAACAATATACAATACAATTTGCCAAACTTTAACGCTACCCTTACGCTCGTGACACATATTTGTTAGGAAGTTATTTCCCTTTTGTGTCCTTAACTTCTTCTTTTAGTTAATATTCTTAGCATCCAATTGTCATACAGCACAATATTTAGAGTGTCTCTTTATGCAGAATGTCACGGCAGCGTTAAATTGACAATAAAGGTCAAGTAGCCTAGAGGTCCTCTTAGGATACGAGCAGTAAACGAGCAGTAAAATTTGTATTGTGCATTAACATGGCAAGGAGAATGAGAATTATTTTCAAAATGCTTGAAAAGAATTAAATTTAAATTAATTAATTCAAATAGTCATCGACAGAGCCGAGTTGTAAAGGGAAACACTATACAAAATGCCGCAACCGATATTGAATAAAATGGAATATTTATTATTAGGAAGCGCCGTGAGCTCAGCCACAGCACGTATGTAAGCTAGATCGAGGCATTCTGGAAGTTAGCTGTTTTAGATACAGCGTAAAGAGCTTAAAAGCCTAAAGCCGATGTTAACGTCAATTTCTTCTATCGAAAGTGCATAATATCAGCTTGAACTTTTATATTTATTATATTTAGTCGATTTATCACAACATACAGAATAAGAATTTAGACACAGACGCAAGGTACATTATTATATAGCACGCATGTGTGAAGCGGTAATAAAGGCTAAAAGATTAGCACTTAAATATTCCGCAATACATTTACTGGATATTGTGGATTTGATCTCACACTCACCGATCCGCAGTCGGATATCTCGTCGACATCGCCACTGGCTCCAGCCACTACGCTCTCCACGAAGCATTACCTTTTAAAACAAAATTTAATATTGCTTCATTTGTTTTTTCATGTATTCTTGTTCATTGTAGATTTTTTCAGTCGCTGGTTTAATAGGAGTCATAGTACCAAGAGCTGGCTCACTTACAGACTTAATATCCAATACGTAAGTAGCAATAGTATTATTATTATAGTAATTATCATAGATTGTAATTAGTAATCGCTCTCTTTCTCTCTCTTTTTTATGAAAATGGCAAGTCCAACATACATATTTCTAATCACAGCCTGGAGCCACTTAGGTGGTTTCTTGTGTCTTAATTGTTTCTTGTGCCTTATTTGTTTCATCTACTTGTTTCACGAATATGTTTAGCTTTCATTTATTTAACTTAACCTTAAGAGTGATCGATAATACAAATAATGTTATCACAACTCTGATTTGTAATTTACTGCATTTCCGCCAGTTCTATCAATTAGTCTTTCTCGGGAGGACTATAGAAGGTAGCTATGCATATTCTCTTATTAGTAGGCCTATAAGGTCTAAGTAAATGACCTCTATTGTTAATGAGATTTATTAGTATAACGAATGCTCGTTGTCTCGCTGACGAAGGCGACATAATAACAAGATCCAAGCCAACGGCGGAAAGGGCATTCGGTGAATTCGGTGATGAGCGCCTGGGCTCTAGAAATTGCTAGAAAATTTAAACGAATAGAAAAACTTCAAAAGAAGATTAATTCGTATCCTGACCCTAGTTAAACTGCCATTTAAGGGAAGATGATTGTGATGCTGATGATAACGTGAAAAAGAAGTAGATTGGATTAATAGCAAAAATAATATTATAACGTCCCAATAGCGCAATGGTTATAGGTGTAGATAACATCATGAAGTTTTAAATGACAGACCCTGGGGTGGATTGAACCTTCGCGGGTTCGAATCTCAGACGCGCTGATCTGAGAGTAAAATCTCGGACATTAACTGGACTGGCGACACTGAAAATGGACAACATTGCCTAGCGGATTTAACACGTGATATTAAAAGTGATAGATTTCAACGTAGTTGATCATATCACTATAATGTGTGTTATTATTATTATTAGTTTGATGTATTTGTTTTCATCTGAGGATGACATCAGGCACTTCCCTGTATCATACTTCGTCACAAACCGATTCACACAAACAATTAGAAAAGTATGTGATGTAGAGGAAATGATAAACTAGAATGCGCCGATCCGATGATCAAAGCCAACTGCAGTCAGATAATTTTAACACTTGGCGGAAAAATGTGCCTCAACAAGAAGTTATTCTTTAAAAGTTTAAGTTTTAATTAACCTGCACAACTTTTCTACTGTACAGATTTTTCGCCACGTGTTTGTATAATTTCGGAATTCTGATGGTTGGCTACATGGGAGGCTCTACCCTGATGTGGAAAGTGATAGATCCTGAGCGCAGGGTTCGACTCACGGCTCCGCCCTGCGGCTGCTTCTGCTGCTGTATAGGAGCTGTTCACTTCAAGAGGTGAACTTTCATTGTCTGTATTTATTATTAGTCATTATTCATTACACTCTGTATATGCTGTGTGTGGATTTATGGCGTATATATTTATGGTGTGTGTATTTATGGTGTTTGCATTTATGCTGTGTACATTCATAGTTTGTGTATTTATGATGCATTTATGATGCGTGTATTTATGTTGTGTGTATTTATGGTATGTGTATTTATGTTGTGTGTATTTATGATGTGTGTATTTATGATGTGTGTACTTATATTCAGATGTGTTTGTGATATTATGTTATATTGATATTATATTATGATTGTATTTATGATGTGTTTATTTATGGTGTGTGTATTTAGGCTGTGTGTATTTAGCTGCTGCTGTTGATGTAGCCATAATTTAAACTTGTTATGATTAGTAAAATTCTGGATGGTTATATTTTATATTCTCTAACAGTGGCCGTCTTGCCGTCGGATTAATGACATTGTCAAGTTCATGCAGCATTGCATTGGCTGAGCCTTTGGCTTGTTGGAAAGCTGTTCGACAATGGATCAATAGGTGCAGGGTTCAAATCCAGTGCTCTCTCCGTCACTGACCCGCTACTCGAGCAGAAAACTGACGTTAAACTTGGCTTTAGCTTTTTCTTTTGTAACGCTTAGTTGTGAATCAAGACAGGAGATTTACAGCTCACTGAGTTCATCTGAGTCAGTCAAAAACGTTAACTGTCTGTCGGTTAAAGGGTCGATGTTCGAATCAATATTCCTGGAATACGAGATGCGCGGGTTCGAATTTCAGTTGAACCGTCTCTGAACGACATCACACTTGCGAGAACGGAAGCAGATTTTATGCTCTTTTATTATAGAGATCATTGTATACGTTGGTATATGATTAAACGCACTTCAGAAATATATATAGGCCTAGCTGATTATTTTTCAGTAAAGCCGATATCGTATTTAAATTTTTGACAAAACCACTAGTGAACGAGTTCAATAAATCTTACAATTTGCTACAATTTCTTTCTCTCAAAATTTGCGCTACGAGATTGGAGTTTGTTTTACATAATTTTATAATATCTCATCTAATTATATATAATTCTACTTTAGTTTACAATAAAGTAAATATGTAATTTTGTCTAATCCATAAATTAGTTTCAGAAGTAGTTTTCGAGCATACCCTTCTTTTACTGAATATCTCTTTTGGATAATCCAGCGTTTAGCAGATTTTCTATTTTTAGCTCATCCGTTAGACTTTTTTTACTTCGTAATTCTCGATCTTGTCATGGACGGAGGTAGCACTCTAATTGTGTTTCACTTGTTGTTTTGTAGAGACTTTTAACTACTGAAGTAACGATACTAAAATGCGAATCAACTCATTGACTACAGTGTCATCATTGGTATATATATAGTGCTAAAAATAAAGTAATTGAACAGTTTACTTTCAACTGTACTTTTCACCAGAAAGAGTAATTGGCAACCAAATATTTCAAACCAAACATATTAGGCCTATTTAATTGGGAATATAATATTCAAAACAAAAAATGAGCACGTTTATTATATGAACACGTTTATTGTATAATAATAATAATAATAATAATAATAAAGGTTACCGTCCGTTTCCTCATACAAGAATGATGTCAGGGACGTCATGATAATAAGCGTAGGCCTATGTATGTGTTTATTATTATAATAAATACATGTCTTATAGAAGAAGCCATATTTTTCCCAAGTTATAGGCTACATAAGGTATGGATAAGGCATAGACTTTGTGACAGGATTAACTTGTTGATCTAAGTAGTGTTCATATGGAGCGAGAAAACAGACTTTGAGTATGAATATGTACCTTGAAACTGCCACTTAGCAGTGCACTGAAGAGAGAGATATTATAGTAAACATGTTTATTATATTATATAAACATGTTTCTTAGACTATATCGTACATTATGTAGAGCCCCGTGTTATGTATTTCTAACACAAGTGATTAGTTTATTTTTTCTTATGACATGTCGGTGGTTATAATTATATTAATTGTATTTGTTCTGTGTTTGTCTGCAGATCAGTGTTTGAGAGAATACGATGCCTGGTGCTGCAGGTCGCTATCGTGAGGCCCTTGCTCATGTTTCTCGCTCTGGCTCTGTGGGCTGATGGGTCTTATCGTCCGGGCCATGTTAGTTTTATATTAGAATTCTAATCGCAAATTATTTGGTTATTTTATTGACTTTGGCAATAAAATTAATAGATTGTGGTTAATGCTTGAAATTAGCTGAAGAAAAGATGAGTTTTGTATCACTTTTACAAGTTTTGCTGTACGTTGCAGTATCACATGGTAGACCTATAGTCTGTCACATCGTGCGTAGTAGTGGCCTATACTGTCACGTGGTAAGCCTATACTGTCACGTGATAGGCCTATACTGTCACGTGGTAAGCCTATACTGTCACGTAGTAGGCCTATACTGTCACGAGGTAGTCCTATAATGTCACGAGGTAGGCCTATAATGTCACGAGGTAGGCCTATATTGTGTTGACGAAGCATTAATGTTTCTTAATTGGGTTTTATATTTTTCGGATAATTTTTGAAATCACGCACGTTATGGTGAATGTACATGCAGTACATGTATATGATGGCATCTATCACTTTTGCTACCAAATGTTTAAACTCTACAATTAGATAGTTTATAGTCAATTGGCCGTGTTACTATTCTCGTGACTGTTCGAGATTTTACATTCTTAATTTTTCTCACATTTGCACTCCTATGACTCATAATGCTGCTACTGATTTTTACACAGGATTCGGGTTACAACAAATTCGACTTACAATTTTACTGCTTTTTCAGTATCATATAACCAGCGTTTTCACCTACATCAGCATACTCAATATGGCGTCGACGATGACTGCAGTATATGGGCTGATGCTCTTCAAAAACACTTTCCATCAAGAGCTTGGCCACCAGTTCCTCATTTCTGGAAAAATCTTCTGCATTCAGCTTACACTTCTGCTCAGCATCGTCCCTAATGTCATCATAAACATTCTCGTCAGGCTCGGTATCATTGGTTGCGGGCCTCTACTTCCCACCAAAGCCAGAGCTGACGGTAAGTAAAGCCTTTAATACAGCAACGGCATTTCAGTATTTATGTTTTATGTTTGGCTGGAGCCAGGGGCGATGTCGGTAAGATATTCGACCGCGGATTAGTATGTACGGGGTTCAAATTTTGGGCTCGCCCGTCACTGACATCGCTTTCGAGTGAGGAAAATGACGTTAGCACTAGCTTTACTAGCTTTGTTTGATTAGAAATGCTATGACCTTCAATATGTAAGATACTGAGAAGCATTTACTTCTTGCGCACTAATGCATCCTTAATCTTGAAATTTTTCTTTAACATATATTATGGGTCCCTATTGCATAAGCCTTGGGTCAACCCTGATGTTGCAATTATGTGTTTATTAAATATTTTACACTATGTTATGTGTGCTATGAAAATCAAAATTATGAATAAATAAATAACAAGTTATTTGCTATTATCCAAGCAACAGTGGCGTAGCGAGGAGGAAGCAGTCGTGGAAATTTCTATGAAACACAAAATATAAGTTAGCGCATTGTATAAAGTGTGCACCTCCCCTGAAGTGTTCCAACGATTAAAGTGTCTCCTCAAGATTAAATCCTGGCTGCGCCACTTCCAAGCATTATTTCAGAGACAAATTATCCGAATAACAAAATTCTGTGAAATAAACAAAGTGTCATACATCGTCACATTTCTTAAATCCCCTATTACGACAGTTTATCTTCAAACCTTTCATTCATTTTTGTTCATATTTGTGATTCTGTTAAAATTATTTTCTATGAAGTGTTATTATCATATTTTTGTTTGTAACTCTAAAGGCTGGTAAAGCTAAGGTTAACGTCAGTTTCCTCACTCGAAAGCGATTTCAGTGACGGGCGAGCCCAGGATTTGAGCCCCGCACCTACTGATCCGCGGTCGAGTATCTTACCGACTTGGCCACTGGCTGCAGCCAGTGACGAAGCTACATGTAAGCCTTTCTAAGTACATCTCTACTTCTACATGTAAGCCATCTCTTATATGTAAGCCTATCTAAGTATATCTCAGCCTATCTAAGCTCAGCTACATGTAAGCCTAAGTACATCTCTACATGTAAGCCTATCTACATGTAAGTTCAGATGAGATTTCTGTTCGTCTCAAATTTTCTATGTAATACACGTCTGTATTATACCTTTAATTTATTTCTAAGTGTATGTATATCTAATATTTTACATTAATGTAACTGAATGTTATTGTAGTAATCTACCACGGATTTCTGGTTGTGACTATGCTACCCATTGCACTGCTGGCTCAAAAGTTCTTCCGTAGACGCCAGGACGCCTTTGATTGTGGACGTGACTTCGTTAAACAAGCCGTCTGGATTGAGTCCCTGTCCCAGGTCGATGCCAAGGGCTGGATGAGTCTAGGAGAGACGACTGTCTGATTGTAACAACTGTCATGAGTCTGACTGCGAAACATCTTGTTAATTAGGCCTCTGTAGTCAGATATAGTGCAATGATTCCATAATGCAATTATTATATCATATTATTACAAATTTTATATATGATAATTGTTAACTGATAATTTCTTTAAGAAACTATAGTTATTCATAAACTATATTTAAAAATCTAAACATAAGATATTCAAAAAACCTTAACGCTACCATGTAGGTAGGCACTACATTACTTTAAAGTTGTGCAGAAACTTAAGCGTTAAAAAAGACAATAAAAAACACAAAAAAGAACAAAAAACGGCCAAAAAACATGCATTTTCATTACCTATTAGGCCTATTGTCATTTTTAAACGATATCCAATAGAAATGCAACATAGATGCACAACCGAGATCCATGTCATATACTCACAGTACGACTCGCAAGGTACATGACTACCCAGACGAGAAGGACCCTAGGACTTAGCGGGCAAGCGACAAGCTTAACCGCTGGAATTTGAGATGACAAACCAATCGATAAGTCAGCGGGCATGAACGGGTTCAAAAGTGATCATAAAATTCAAAAGTGGCTATCCCCTGGATAATCCTGTCTCGATTTACATGTATAGGCTAGCTATTTTAACTTGAACGATATAAAATTGCACATTAATTGTCTCCACACTCTTTGCTCTCGTGGGTTCGATTCCAGGTCGCGCTCATTTAAGTAAAATCTCAGACATTCACTGGACCGGTTAGCCTACACGGAGAATGGACAAAATTGCCTAATGGTTTAAATATGTGATACTATGATATATGTACTGTAAAATAATATAGCCTACAGTAGATATCATCTACTGTATATCGATCGACATAAGGTTAATCATTTCACAATAATTCGTGTTATATATGTAATAATTATTTATAGTAATTAAATAACGCTTGTTAGGGCGTGCTGAAATATTGATACTGAGTTTGGTACCGAGTATATTTCGTATACATTGTACAACCAAATCATTGCAAATTTATATAAACTTTAAGAGCTTTCTAATAATACGAACACAACAATGTACTTGATTAATTTTACTATTGGCGTAGTTACTCCTTTATTAATAAGCATATACCGCATTTATAGATTTAAATTGTCTCAAAAGATTATAAATATATTTTAATAGCAACAATAATAACGACAACAATAAGAGTGTTACTGTTGTCTAGTAATTTTATCAAATACTGGCTATACAAAGGTTGAAGTTACATTTAACTTTATATTAGGTAGAATTGCAAGCATTCGTAGAAAAGTCGATCTTCATAAGACACCTTTCATAGGTGAGTGTAAGATATGCTTAAATGTAAACGTTTACATATGCATTTTCAGCTAGTTCTTTCTAATTGTAGGGGCATAAACATTTTTGCTCTTTATAATCATGTATGAACCCTGTTACATGGGACCGTATATCATATTTCTGATGAAAAACTTGCAAATAAGCTATACCGTGCACTTTCATAATCATGTTAATAATCAATCATCATAACGCGCTTCTGACGAGTGTATCTAAAAGTAGCATCATCTCAGATTATATAACCGGATATGGTTGGACTTGTTTACTATAAGCGTCCTTGACAATAACAAGTGGTGTTAACTTTAAAAACAATTTGATCGGTTGTTTTATTTGGCATTAAATTATATGGACACTTTTAGTGATAGATAAGTATCATAAGTACGGTATACAGACTATATTGCAAGGCAATTTTTTTAAAATTTACTAACTTTGGTTCTTTCTAGATAAGAAAGATTTGTTTATTAAATTAATCGGCAGGTAGCAAATAGGCCCGTGCTAGTACAGTAGTTGTAAACAAGTGACACACCCATGTGTTGTATAGATTTTAAGTAGTAAAATCCATAAAATAAGTGTTGCTAAGTTTACTAGCGATTAAAACTAAATTGCTAGTAGTTTTAATACTAGCAATTATTAATAGTAGTAATAATTACTCCTATTATGAGTAGAAATTATAATACTACTACTTATTATATTGAATTCAAGTTATGGAATTTTTAAATTAGCTTATGCAATAGTTTGTTATAATGAATACATTATACATAATTTCGACATTCCGAATGATTGAAAGACTTTATTGACCAAATATGTTGTTCTACTATAATAAGTGTTCTACTAAATATATATTCTAGGTTCATATTCCTCCTTTCCTGTTCCATCTCATCCTAGAATTGCAGCACTGAGTTTAGCAGACGCCTTATGTTCTTGCCTTGCAAATTTTTGTATTGCATCTTTTGGCAAACCTTGGCTCCATAATCCTTAAAGTTAACGTGGACAACATTTGCTCTCTATTCCTATAGTTGTTGTTATTTTTTAGTAATGTCTTTTTTAAAGTTTGCCGCTATAAATTTGATTCCTGTAACTAGTGGAGAACATGGGCATCTGTACAGTTAATTTGAATACTATTCCACATTTCATTTAAATAGATGTAATTATGCTGTCATGACACGGGAGGGAGCCAGTTAATAATGTAGTCCGTATCTGAAAAACAAAAGTATGACTAAATTCTATCGAAACTTCAACAGAGGTCCCATTGCTACAATTGATACTGTTGCTACTAGTCTCTCTTTTAGTGCACGGCCTACTGGCAGGTCCATGGTACATAACGCCTCCACTCTTCTCTGTCTTCCACCTTCCTCTTCATTTCCACATATGAGTGGGTCTTTAAATCAACTAACATACCTAATCTCGGCCTGCCCCTGCCTCTTTTCTTTCCATTCTACCTTCTATGACCTCTTTTAATAGACCTTCCCCCTTAGATTGTGTAATATCTTGAATCATGTACAAGTTCAAAATCAGTCTTCTATTTCTCCAGTCAATTCCTATTCTTTTTAAGGTATTCATCATCGTTATCCAATCAATCTTGTCAAAGGCCTTCTCGAAGTCTCCAAAGCATACAAAAACGTCATTTCCATATTCTAAGCTTCTTTCACAAAGAACCCGCATTACCCCTATTGCTTCTCTTGTGCCACATCCCTTTCCTAAAACCAAATTGTGTCTTGCTCAGTATCATCTCTGCTTTCGACTGAATGCGAATATTTACTATCTTTAATAATGCTACTAGTATCGTAGTATTAAAAGTGATAGACATAGTCGATCATTTCACTATAACATGTGTTATTATTATTCATTATCTTGTACTCTCAGGAGGGAGGTGTCTCTCATTATTTACAAATAATTTCTTCTAAAATGACCATATGCCAAACGTTGTTAGAAAGTAGGCTACTAAGCAGCAGCAGTCTATTTTGAAATAGCAGTTGATACAAATAACTAGTTGCTGTTTTAAATCTATTTATAAATAGACAAAGTATGTTAAGCCTTCTGCAAAAATTTAAAATATTTGGGATCAACTGATGCTCAGAAGAAAAGGTTCTCGTGAAAGTGAAGCTCTTACTGATTAAGAGCATCTACCCATTTTACTAAGTGTTGATCATTAGCAATTTTTCTGGCTTTGACTGCATATGATTATCATCCAAGTGATAATCAAAGCAGCGAATAATATTTCTTAATAGTATCTCTTCTCGTCTGTTCGAGATTATGTCTATGATTTATTGATAGGTTCAGCTCTAATTGTTTGTTGTTCAATCCTTAATTACAAAGAGCTCTGATATCCCTCTCAGTTAAAAAGAATAATGTTTCTTGTACTTATTTACAAGCATGCTCAAATCCCTTTTCATGCTGCATAAAGTTTAAGATCTGTTTCTCTGTCTGTCCGTTTGTCTCTCTGTCTGTATCTCTCTCTCTCTCTCTCTCTCTCTCTAAGTACACTCATTGACTAACAGCTGGTCCATGACATATAGCTCTGGACTTTCAATTAGGCGTTGATTTCTAGGTTAAGAGTTGTGATGATGTCTTGTTTGATGTTAACTGGATTAACTTCTACCATTTTCTCTTCTATTTGTTATTCTTTTTTTTGAATACATGACAAATGTTTCAAATACCTTCTTTCCTAACAAAAATTTGTCATAGAACATTTTACTCCTTCTCACTTCAATATCTAGTTCATTCTGGGAATTATAATAGCAGTTGACTACTATTGTATGTGATGTTACTATGTTGTATGTGATGTTGTGATGTATGTGATGACTACTATTGTGATGATGACATTAACTCTCACCCTTTTCATTGCATTGACCTACTTGATCAAGCTGTCTAACTTCTAAATTTAAACTCCTGAAATGCCAGGTTTTGCTTAAATTTTCCAAAGTGATCATTCAATGTTCCTTAATTTTATGTTATTCATGTACAATTTTGTACATATGTTTAAATTAGTAGGCATTTAAGTCATCTTATCTACCTGTCATGTAAGTTATTTTTTATTTGGCCTCTTTATGATTTACTATCACCTTCTGCTGCTTGATTAATCTTCTAAGAGAGGATTAGCCTTTCAACGGCTTTCACCACAATTTAACGGCCATATAATTATAAGCAAAATAAATTACTAGTCTTAAAAGTTATTAAAATTTCTCTCAAATTTATTAACCTTTATGTGTGTCACTCTCATGTTTTCTGCATTTAATACTGATTAACTGATAATGTTGTCAGTTGTAATTGTGTCACCATTGCTTCCAGCCCTAAATATCGTCAATAATATATTTCAGCTATATTTTTTATATACCAACCGACAGACTGCCATATGCATGTGTAATTTCTAGTGGGATCTTTAAATAAGTTGATAGATTGTGTTGACATTAACCTTCAGTGGGACTAATTGGCAGAGTAGAGTATGAATGGTGTCTATGATATATTATGCAACATTCTGTTTTCTGCTTGACAATTTGTTATTGCAATTGAAAATATAGATTTGTCTTCAGAGTGTATTGACTAAATTCAGTCTGTAGCTCTTTGTTGGTGCACAGTGTGAAGGCTACAGTTAAGCATGGCTGTCTATAATAACTCTCACTGAGAAGTTCAATAGGAAAGACTGTTATACAAAATTGTAAAAGATTCCTATATGTTTGTATAAGTTGTATAAGATAAGATAAGGTATAAAAAGAAATGGTATAAAAAAGAAAAAGGTATAAGTTAGAAAAGGTATAAATAAAGGTATAAGGATAAGATAAGAGTTGTATAAGATAAGATAAAGTTGTATAAGTTGTGTAAGATTCTTGTATTCTCGTGTTCATATTAATTCACTGTCTATGTACTCGGATATTGAAAACTATAACATTGCAAATGAAATAAAGAGTATGGAACATAACTGCGTTTGATTAACAAATGGAAAATCATCTCAATCCTATTAGATAATATGTAATTAGGTGACAACACGATAGTGGTTTAACTACTTCAGATGTGCTTGAAAACAGTCTAATCAATTCTTATTTTATGCAATTTTGACTATTTGAAATAGATTTCACTAGAGTTATATCCCTAAGCCGGTTCAATCCTAACGTTTATCATGTTTCGTAAACGAAGATCTCCCATTTTGAAGCTACTGTTGGGGTTTGGTGTTGCATGGATGTTCCTACTTCTCATAGTGGTGCTGCTTAGCGTAGCGGATATTGACGTTCAAGAGTATGACAACGGCGTGAACGGACTGGGTAAGGTATTAGCGGGCGGAAGTCCGGAGAGGCCCTACACTCACCCTATCATTGAGAAACCTGATATGGACCGGCTGAGATTTCAGCAGGCTATGCAGTTTGCGGCTAAAAATACAAGCGAAAAATTTGTACGTAAAGTAGAAACGAAATTAGGAAATGGATTTCTGAAATCTCTCAAGGATACGTTTCATCAGCTGATCAGCGATACAGAGAATGTTAGCGTGAGCTCTAGAGACGTGATGGGAATGAAGGGGGTGGATGACGTCATGATAAAACTGATTGATCAGGGTCTTATTGTGCCAAAGTGGCATCTGCAGAAAGAGCCTCTAGCCAAATCTGGAAAGATGACAGGTAATACGTGAGAGATCTTTATTACTTGAAATAAATTTTGAAAAAAGGTAATGCTTCAAGATTTAACATCAGTTTCGTTTTCTGCACTGCCAGCTTACTGGCTGTTTCTTAAATTTCATTCAATTTTAAGTGAGTGATATAGGGTAGGGTATGGGAATCATCTGAATGAGTAATATGTTACACATAAAGTAAAAAAGCTGAAGATAATGTTAATGTCAGTTTCCTTACTCGAAAGCGATGTCAGTGACCGGCGAGCCCAGGATTTGAATCCAGCACATACTGATCTGTGATCGAATATCTTACCGACATCGCCACACGCTCCAGCCAGTGTGGACTTGTGGTATATATCTGCTTAATTTATTTTTGCTTTTTAATTTAATAAAAATAATAATTAATTATTTAAGGTATTCTTGCTTTTTAAATTTTAATTTTTTCATTTATTCTTAGGCGGGTAAATGCAAACCATTTATAGTTGAAAGTACTTTAATAAATAGGGGAATATGTAATACTGCTTTGAATTTGAATAAAAAGTATATACATATACAATATTTTGTAAAATATATTTTTGTTTCTATCCTCTCGTTGTAAGGGCAGCAGTGATGACACTAATACCAATTTTGTTTCCAGTGATTCAATCCTGATAGCACTGAACATTTTAGGTTTTGAGTCATTGACCTTGTGATCTTTCGGAAATTCTTTTAGGAATTGAGAGATGTAGCTGAAGAGTGGGAATTCTTGTATCTTTATGAGAATGTCAAAAACTATGACAAAATTAACGACATGAAAAAGGCCGCCATAAACCTTTCAGAAATTTTGGTCGTGAATAATTTTTCAAACGTATGAATATCGAAATAGGGCGCTGTATATT
Organism: Enchytraeus crypticus; assembly: GCA_905160935.1. NCBI lineage: Eukaryota > Metazoa > Annelida > Clitellata > Enchytraeida > Enchytraeidae > Enchytraeus > Enchytraeus crypticus. Next base: position 2,278,757 of record CAJHZI010000882.1, on the reverse strand, counting down.
CAATTTGTCAAATGTTGTTCAGTCAGTCAGTCAGTGTCTGTCATCAACATAGGTAGTGTCAAGTTGTATATTGTCAGTGTCTGTCATCAACATAGGTAGTGTCAAGTTGTATATTGTCAGTGTCTGTCATCAACATAGGTAGTGTCAAGTTGTATATTGTCAGTGTCTGTCATCAACATAGGTAGTGTCAAGTTGTATATTGTCAGTGTCTGTCATCAACATAGGTAGTGTCAAGTTGTATATTGTCAGTGTCTGTCATCAACATAGGTAGTGTCAAGTTGTTAATTGCTGATTCACTTGTTACTTAGAGTGATTTATTGACTGGTTATGGAGTGATGTGTGATTCGTTAGTGAGTGACTTATTGATTGGTTATCGAGCAATTTATTGATGGGTTATTGATTGATTGAGCAGGAGAGAACGGTGAGGGCATAGTGATAGTGAAGGAGAAACTGTCGGCTGAAGAGAGGAAGAAGTTTGACGATGGATTCACTAATAACGCTTTTAACGAGTACGCTAGTAACATGATGTCACTGCACAGATCTCTGCCTGACGTCAGAGACCCCGAGTATGTCTGTGTCCTTTATCACCACTCCATAAAAACTCCATAATATTATAAATACCAAAGAAAATAATTAAAAAAAATAATGAAATGGTCAGTTGGATGACAGTTTCAGTATCACAGTGGGTACAGTCAGAGAGAGGTGATCATTTGAATTCTTATAGATAGGCCTATATATACGTTGAGGCGGCAGCATATTAGTAGGTTGTCCAACAGGAGATCTGTAGGTGTGGGGTTAACATTCAGTGCTTGGCTGATCATTGAAGTGTTTTAGAGAGTGAAAACTGACGTTAAACGTTAGCCTTATATCTGTATATTGTAGTCTGCTAGTTAATCAATTGATCCTTATTTAATTTAGAAATAATGATTGCAAATTTCATTCCATAAGTTTATTCGTTATTTTGGTTTTGTAAAAATTATTTTTATGTCTAGGCATGTATTGCAATAATTGGTGGCACAGTAATAGACGAATAGAGTACATCTGTCTGAAAAATAAGCACTTAGAATTTTGCACCTCTGTCAAAAAATACTAATTTTAAAGTAAATGTTATCCTTTGCGGCATTTGAAATTCGCAATTTGCTTAGCTTGATGAAATAATATATGTTCAAATCTCTTTTTTATTCACCATATGCACAAAAAACAGACATATTTACTCATGCAAGTGCAACAATAAAGTGAACAACTGAGAGAGATAAGTTAGCCAATTCTCATTTACCTTACATAAAAAAATTTGCAGCGACATATCCGGAATTAAATGGACTATGCTGCTAAATTGCTAATGCCTTATTTTGAAATGCATTTATAACTGTACAAATATTCACATTGTTGGTCTGGTAGTACCTTTGCGTAAGACAATACGTAACCTAAATTAGATGTAAAAGCATAATTTTTGTGAAATTGTAGCTTTATAGGTTAAACATTTTAGAGATTACTGAATTATATATTTATTATGATATTTACTTAAATATTATTATTATATTCATCATCATCATCATCTTCCCTTGAATCCAAGTTTAACTAGGGTCGGGATACGAGTAGACTGTCTCAAATCCTCTCTGTCCTGCATCATATCATCAGTCAGGGGAATATCCGTATTATTATTTATTATTATATTTTATTTATTTATTATTATATGTATTTTAGTAACTACCAGCATTAAAAATTGTGTCCTTCAGCAAATATGACTAAACTGCATCTCATTATCTTTAGTATTATAAATAGTAATATCTTTTTAGTTTTTAAAAGTTTTTAAAAACACAATCTTTATTGTTTATATATATTATTAGTAATATTTTTATTTTTATTATTACTGTTATTATTATTATTATTATGGTTTTTATTAGTGTTATCAGTATTATTAATTATTGCTATTATTTTATTATTACTACTAGTTATTGGAGTGTTACTTGAGAGTTTAATTAAAGTAACGTATGAATTTCTAACAGGTCTAACATCATCATCATCATCATCATCTTCCCTCGAATCCCAGTTTACCTAGGGCCGGGATACGAATAGACTTTCTCAAATTCTCTCTGTCCTACATCATATTATCAGTCAATCCTCTATTTGAGACTTTTCCATTCGTTGAAAATTTGGTAGCAATTTCTGGAGCCTAGGCGCTCACCAACCGAAGGCCCTTTCTGACGTTGGTATGGATCTTGTGCTTTAGTCGCCTTCTACGACACGTGCAGTCACCGGTTGTTCAATTCTTCAAACAACCCGGACACAACACGGGGAAAACAAGTTTAGGTCTAACAAGTTTTAATATTAGGTTCAGGTTAATAATTTCAATTCAAGCTATAATTTCACTAACATTACACTTCTAAATTAAATTTAGATTAAGAATTGTTAGGTTCAACAATTATTATTATTATTATTATTATTACCGTTATTATTATAAGTACTATTATTATTATTTTTATTAAAATAATTTATTTTTTACCCCGGGTATAAAAAACCCGGAGTTCGATAAAAACTATTCGAGTAATACGTACTGAATCGCCGCCCGGCTACTAGAGGTCATCCAGCTGCTTGAAAGAATTGCCGAAGCAGGCTACATTAAATCTTTGTATTGTAATAGAAAGCCTAAGCCAAACAAAGTTGGTCTTTCGGTTATTGCCAGTTTGATCTGCAGTTAGCCTGTCTATGCTATTAATGAAGTCACCTCCGTCGGAATTCATATGTATTATAAGTAGTATTGTTTCTATTATTACTACTATTATCATTATTATTATTATTATTATTATTATTATCATTATTATGCTAATATTATTAATTTATTATTTGTTTAGATGTCGGAGTAGAAAGTACAGAGAAGAGTTGCCAGATGCCAGTGTTATTATTATATTTCATAACGAGGCAAACTCTGTTCTACTGAGAACTGTTCACAGTGTTCTCGACCGTTCACCGCCCCATCTGCTCAAAGAGATCATTCTCGTCGACGACTTCTCCTCGTTTGGTAAATAGGTTTTGATAACTTTTGTAAAGCTAATATTAATAGCAATTTCCTCAGTCATATGCGTTGTCAGTCACGGCGAGCCCAGGATTTGAACCCCGCACATACTGATTCTCAGTCGAGTATCTTAATAACACCACCATTGACTCCAGCCAATATATGTAGATATATATATATATATATTATATATATATATATATATATATATATATATATATAGGCCTATATATATATATATATATACTTGTATATATATATATATATATATATATAGTCCTATATATATACAGACTGGGGCAAAAAAAATAATCCCCTAGCGAAATCTCAATAACTTTGAGAAAACTCAAAATATCTCTACAAAATTTACGGAGCTTCTAGGGGAGGAATTTCTGCGTATATCCTGCAAATTTGATGAAAATATTTTCATTAGTTACGAAATTACAGCATTTCTAAAAGAAAAGTGCTAAAATCAATTTTAACAAGGCTTTTCGAAATGTCAGTCGTTCCTTTAGAAGAAAATAACGACCCTGAAAAGGGCCGTTTACTTAAATGGTGGAGTTTAAGCCTGCACTACCTTGTTAGCTACTCCAATAAAATATGCTTAAATTTCGTTCTTCTGTTAAAATTATTCCTAAATTTTGAAGAAAATGTCCGATACTTTTGTTTAAAAAAGTCTTGTTAAAATTAATTTTAACATTTTTTTCGAAGAAACTCTGTATGTATTTTTGTTATTACTGAATGTATTTTCACCAAATTTGCAGGATATGTGTAGAAATTCCTCCTCTGGAAGCTCCGAAAATTTTGTAAAACTATTTTGAGTTTTGTCCAAGTTATTAAGAATTTTGTTAAAAAAAGCTTTGTTAAAACTGATTTTGCACTTTTTTCGTAGAAACGCTGTAATATTTTTCCTGCTCAATAGATTTTCATCAAATTTTTAGGATATACGCAGAAATGCATCCCCTACAAGCTCCGTAAATTTCGTAGAGATATTTTGAGTTTTCTTAAAATTATTGAGATTTCGCTAGGGGATTATTATTTTTTGCCCCAGTCTGTATATATATACACATGTATATATATATATATATATATATATATATATATATATATATATATATAATATATATATATATATATATATATATGTGTGTGTGTGTGTGTGTGTGTGTGTGTGTGTGTATATAGTAAATATGTATTTTATTGTGTGCCACTGTGTAGATCACTTGAAGCAGCCGCTGGAGGACTACGTGAAGCAGTTGGTTAAGGTGAGGATAGTGAGAGGAAAGAAGAGAGAGGGGTTGATCAGAGCGAGGCTGCTCGGTGCTTCTGTTGCCTCCGCCAAAGCTCTCATCTTCCTTGACTCTCACTGTGAATGCACCCTAGGTCTGCCATAGTACATCTGTGATCAATGCTTGTCTGTTAATTGTAGCTGGGGTCTGAATTGTAGTTGGGGTCTGAATTGTAGCTGGAGTCAATTCTCAATTCAACTAAATCTGAGCATATAATTAATTGAAAAAATCTAAAACAGATTTTGCTATAGAATCTAAATTTTAATTTCATTGAAATTATTATATGCTGAATTAAATAATAATTCTATGCTGAATTAAAAATTATTGTAAGCATACTGCATAGCCCACATTTGAATCCCAGTTTAACTGGGATTCAAATGTGGAGAAGATGATGGCGATATTATTGTATGCTATTTCATAGTATAATGTAGTATTATAAACTTATATCATAACTAGAATTTATTAATTTGCCAAGGAGAACTTTATTGCTTTATACTACGTATATAAAGCATAGATTTCTGTGTGTTTCCTATTATATTTGTTGTTTTTTGATGCCTATTTATTTATTTTTGTAATTTTTGCTTCCAACAACTAAACACGTGTACAACTATTATGTAGACTACAAATACGCATCAAACACATGAACAGAAATGGCTCATTATTCTATGAGAACTAAAGTCATTACTTGTATAAAAAGCTGGTAAGCTAATGTTAACGTCAGTTTCCTCACTCGAAAGAAATCGATGTCAGTGACGGGCTAGTCTAGGATTTGAACCCTGCACATACTTTAAACATAGCATGTAAAAAATTAAAACCAATACTAGGTCAGTTTCATCACTTGAAAGTGATATCGATAACGGGCGAGCCCAGGATTTGAACCCCGCACATACTGATCCACTGTTGAACGTCTTACCAACATCGTCACTGACTCCAGCTGCTGCAACAGTTTTATTAGTACTTTAAAATTAACCTAAAGAAAACTACAAAAACAGCAAATTAAGAAAGGAAACTATGTAACACATGCGATATGTCATGTGTGTAACTATACGAAAGAAAAGATTATCTATGTTACATTGAAGGATGGATGGAGCCGCTGCTCGACAGAATAGCAGAGAACTGGACTAACGTGGTCACGCCCATCATAGACGTGCTGACCGATGACTCACTCAAGTACAGCGCTAGCAGTGCCAGACACACACAGGTCGGTGGATTCGACTGGAATCTCATCTTCAACTGGCATCCCATTCCAGCCTGGGAGAGGAAGAAGCACAAGAGCATCGTAGATCCTGTCTGGTAAGAGTGGTACTTAATTTATGGTGTATAATTATCTATGTTAATGCTGGTTTGAAATATTTGATGTTTTAAAGTATTTTATATTTGTTGAACTATGCAATTAATTTAATTAGCTTTTATATTTAATAGCGGATGGTATTTATATTTGCAGCGTCGGAAGATCCTGTATTAGTGTTTCTGTTTGCTTTACTGCAGAAGAACTTTAGTGCTTTCACTGAGCGTTCAAGCAGAGTATGATTAGTAATATGAACATTGGACCTGTCAAATACAGAAAACTAGAGAGAGAGAGAGGGAGAGAGAGAGAGAGAGAGAGAGAGAGAGAGAGAGAGAGAGACTGTGAGAGTGAGAGATAGAGAGAGAGAGAGAGACTGTGAGAGTGAGAGGTAGAGAGAGAGAGAGACTGTGAGAGTGAGAGATGTGAGAGTGAGAGATAGAGAGACTGTGAGAGTGAGAGATAGAGAGAGAGAGTGAGAGATAGAGAGCGAGAGAGAGGGGGAACGAGAAAGAGTAAACGTATATAATGTAATATATTCTATGACTTTGCATGTATCACTGTAGTTTATATTCAATATAGGTTAATGTTTACACTCTGAATTCTTTTTGTTGCCTGTAATATTATTTAATTTGACTCTCAGCTAAAGTGATTTTATCAAAAACGAATGGTTGTTGTCTGTAATTCTAAGTTTATTCTGTGCAGGAGCCCCACGATGGCTGGAGGATTGTTTGCAATAGATCGTAACTACTTTGAGTATCTAGGAGCCTATGATCCAGGCATGGACATATGGGGAGGTGAAAATCTCGAACTCTCCTTTAAGGTTAGGCAGCTTTATTTACATTATTCAAGTCATTTACTCATATAATACCTTTTATTTCACTAGTTGTTACTTTTCATTTCTAACTAAGTATTATGTGCTGTGCAGGTCAGACTTTAACGTATGGATATTGACGCAGAGAGAGATATAGAGATTGTCGATAGGCTAATACCTTTCTATTTCATTTAATTATTTCAATTCATGCAGTGCCTATTGATATAACCACAGCAGATTATGTGAATACACTCTTCATTGAGATGCCATCTTTTATATCAGTACCTGAAGCAAGCTCTAGCATAGGTCTGAAGTGTTGATCTTAGTGTTACTGAAATGATTTGCACAGATCTGGATGTGCGGAGGAACTCTTGAGCAGGTTCTTTGTTCGCACGTTGGTCATATATTTCGTAAACGCTCTCCCTACAAGTGGATGGCTGGTAAGAATGTGGTGAGGAGGAATTCCGTTCGATTGGCTGAAGTGTGGCTGGACGACTACCGCAAGTTCTACTATGAGAGGTTTAACTTTGAACTGGTAAGAGAGCAGCAGTTGAGTGCGGCTTGAGATTGCTTACTAGACAGCTCTGCTTGGAGAGGTGGCATTAACATATTCGGTATTTACTGGTGCTTATTTCGATATTTTTTTCACTAAATCTTTGTTAAGTTATTTTGACATAGTCCAGTTTATTAAGGCGAGTTAAAGATTTTAACTTGAATAGTCAATGCTAGTTTAAGGGGAAAATATGGTTCTTGCTTTTTGAATCTTGGTAACTGTTTCATGAAGCTTAAATGTCTGCTTTCGATTATAATTATTTACTGTTTTAACCTCTGACCATTGAAATTAATAATTAATTAAAATTGACACTTGGTGTTCTTGGTGATATTGATGATATAGCAAAATAATACCTATATTGAATCAAGTATAACGACAGGCTTTACATGGATCAGCTATGTGCACGTTTGTTTGCGCTTTTAAATTTTGCTAAATAATGTGTTACTTTGAAGCAATAGAAACTCTGTGTGATTTTAACTGGTTATTAATACGTTGAATTTACTGGTACTGCATTTTGTCGTTAGGCGTAGGCTACTTTTTACTCTGTCGGGCTTTCACGGAAATTAGATGTCTAAAAATGGACTAATGTTAGCCTGTCATAATATTTTGCTTGTTTTTAAGTAAAAATTATGATTATACACACGATCAAAGACACTATAAGTTGCTTACATATACATCGTGGATGCTGTTATTTGGGTATACCATAAATATAGTGTAAAATAAAGAAATAATGATGTACGTACGCTGAAATTGAAATTGTAGGCCCAATTGAAATAGTAATTATAGACATTACAACTATTCAGCTAAGATTACTTGAAGTTGCGATTTAGAGCTTAGTATATTTCATGCGACCAATGTTCTGCCGAAAAAGTATATTAGCCTGTATTGTAATTAATGCAGTATTTCAAATTGAATTGTATTACTGTAAATTAATTGCAAAATTCATTAAGTAAACTGTAATAATAACCTCACATATTCGGCCAATGTGGACATCACGTCGGAGAAGTTTTGAGCTCCTTAAGCTTTTGAAAAGAAATTAATAATTATTTATGATAAGTTAAGGATTGGCTATTGTTTTCCTTTTATAGCCTTTTACACGATAGAACTGTTCTCGCGCAATGCTTCCAACTAGATTCAAGTTGCTTTTACATTATATTTGGTGGCTTGTAATTTTAAGGAATTCAGTGCTCCTGGGACTACACTTAAATATCACACATGGTTCTTCATGAAGGATTCATGCGGATTCATGGATTTAAGCCGCATGAAGGATTCATGCGGCTTAAAATTTATTAGAATTAGCAGGATTTTGGTAAAACTTAAGGGTTACACATCATGCTTTTTAACATTACGTGCTTATCTAACTTATCTTAATTAATACTCACATTTTGGCAAATTTTGTATAGGCTAATTTAGAGTATCTTCAGTATATATCACTATACTATACTATACTACTATACTGTACTGTACTGTACTATACTATACTATGCTATACTATACTATACTATACTATACTATACTATACTATACTATACTATGCTATGCTATGCTATACTATACTATGCTATACTATACTATACTATACTATACTATACTATACTATACTATACTATACTATACTATACTATACTATACTGTACTACACTATACTATACTATACTGTACTACACTATACTATACTATACTGTACTACACTATACTATACTATACTATACTATACTACTATACTGTACTGTACTATACTATACTATGCTATACTATACTGTACTATACTATACTATACTGTACTACACTATACTATACTATACTATGCTACACTATACTATACTATACTATACTATACTATACTATGCTATACTATACTGTACTATACTATACTATACTATACTATACTATACTATACTATACTATACTATACTAATATACTGTACTGTACTATACTATACTATACTATACTATACTGTACTACACTATACTATATTATACTATACTATACTATACTATACTATACTATACTATACTATACTATACTATACTACTATACTATACTATACTATACTATACTGTACTATACTATACTATACCATACTATACTATACTATACTATACTATACTATACTATACTATACTATACTATACTACTATACTATACTATACTATACTATAGCATACTATACTATACTATACTATACTGTACTATATTATGTTCTATTATGTAATATTATATTAAATTATATTATCTATTTCTCTTAGTGCACTGTCTACTGGCAGGTCCATTGTATATAACGCCTCCACACAATTCTGTCTACCAATTTAAATGTTATGTCTATATACTCTCTCTCTCTCTCTCTCTCTCTCTCTCTCTCTCTCTCTCTCTATATATATATATATATATATATATATATGTATATATATATATATACAGTATATATATACTTGTATATATATATATATATATATATATATAATATATGATATAGATCTTATATATATTATATATATATATGTATATTATATATACATATGTATATACATATGTATATACAATATAATATATTATAATATCCATTATAATATTATATACTGGAATATAATATATTATGATACAATATATATAATACTATATATTATATTATATTAGGCGTATATTATATTATATATTATATTTTATTTTATTAAATTTTAATATATTGTTTTACAATATATTATATTATATATATTGTATTACATTAGGCGTATATTATATTATATATTTTACTTTATTTTATTATATTTTAAAATATTGTTTTATAATATATTATATTATATTTTATTATATTGTATTATATTAAGGCAGGCCTATATTATTTTATATTATATTTTATTTTACTATGTTATTTAGTATTATATTATACTATAATATACTATATTACACTCTGCTCTGTGACAGGGTGAGTACGGTGACGTGTCTGCTCGCAAGGAACTGAGGAAGAGATTAAAGTGCAAGTCCTTCGACTGGTACCTCAACAACATCTTCCCTGAGCTCTTCATTCCTGGAGAGGCTGTTGCGAGTGGAGAGGTTACATCCTAATTAACGATCTCTCTGTTGTAGAGTGGTGTAAGACGTTAACACTGGTGTACGACGTTAACACTAGTGTACGGCATTAACACTAGTGTACGGCGTTAACACTGGTGTAAGACGTTAACACTGGTGTACGACGTTGACGCTGGTGTACGACGTTGACGCTGGTGTACGACGTTAACACTGGTGTACGACGTTAACACTGGTGTACGACGTTAACACTGGTGTACGACGTTAACGCTGGTGTACGACGTTAACGCTGGTTTACGGCGTTAACGCTGGTGTACGGCGTTAACGCTGGTGTACGGCGTTAACGCTGGTGTACGGCGCTATAACACTGGTGTACGACGCTAACACTGATGTACGACGTTAACGCTGGAGTATGACGTTAACACTAGTGTACGACGTTAACACTGGTGAACGACGTTAACAATGGTGTAAGACGTTAACACTGGTGTACGTCGTATACACTGGTGTACGACGTTAACGCTGGTGTACGACGTTAACGCTGGTATACGGCGTTATAACACTGGTGTACGACGTTAACACTAGTGTACGACATTAACGCTGGTGTACGACGCCATCACAGCAGGTTGAGTCTCGCACTTTTGGGTCGCTAGTTTTTTAATCTATTATATTTATGAACACATTGTTATCATCCATGCCTGGTAGACGGGAGGCTATCGGTTCAAGGCTTACCTGGACGGTGTCGGACAGTATGCTATCATCATCATCATCTTCTCTTGAATCCTAGTTTATCTATAATCGGGAAAACTTTGCACAGTATACTACATGTGTATTAGACATTATATGTATATTATTCATATGCTATATGTATACTAGACAGTATACTGTATGATACGGAAAGAAGCCCTAATCATAGTCAAGAAGGGAAAGCCGGGTAAATGTAGAGTAATCAGGGGAATGAGTAGATACGACGAGGTAAAGTTTGTATGTTGTGCGAGTATTATCTAATAAGCTATTTCTACTGATTCTCTGCTTTTTACTTTTAAGTCGTTTCTCTTTAGCCAGGATCATGATTCAGGGCTTGATTGATTATTGTATAATAACGAAATATATCGATATGGACTGGGTTTGTTCAACCCATTTTGGTGCTTAAAAAGAAAAACAAATAAACATATACATTAAAAAATAATTATTTTTTTAAAGTTCTATTCAAATGCTTCCGATTTGAGGTTTAGGTTTTCTATTAAACTGCTGCCTGATGTCAAGCCTCACAGTTCGGTTGATCTCGCAGTATGTATTGTAATGTGTTATATTTTATTTGATTGTGTTCTGTAATCTTGTACGTCTGTGATATCTTAGCTTATATGACAAAAAGGACCAGCATTGGGACAAGCATTTTCGTTATTGTTATCTAAGCATTAGATTCATTGTTACAAAGTGATTCACTCAGACACTGTTTGCGCATGAATTGCTCAAGACTCATTTCTCTAGTCTATTGTCAAGCCTTGTGCTGTTAGATGTATGGTGCGTGAATTTTCTACTGGATTGTATTCTATAGTATATTTTTATTTACTGTATTGTATTTAGATATGTTAATTGTATATTTGCTCTGGATTATATTTCTGTTGTATACTGTATGTTTTATATTGAATTTACTGTAAACAGCATTTATACTGTATTGTAATCAATTTAGATGCATTGTGTGTACAGCTTGTTTTTGAGTGTATTCAATAGTATGTTATAGTGTATTATACTCTATTTTGATACTTTGTGCTTTGCGTGTATTAGACTGTATTCTAAGATGTATTATCGTGTATTTTACTGTCTTTAAATACATTGTGCTTTGCGTGCATTTGGCTGTATTCTATGATGTATTATCGTGTATTTTACTGTATATAGATGCGTTGTGTTCTGCGTGTATTTGGCTGTATTTTCTGACGTATTATCGTGTATTTTACTGTATTTAGATTCGTTGCAAGGCCCTTGGAACGTTCACTGGAGGGCGCAAACAGCCGACTTGCGTAGACTCGCCAGCTGACAAAAAAGCTTTTAATAAACCAATAAACATCTGGCCATGCCATCTGCAGGGTGGAAACCAGGTACGATTAGTTGTGACTAGAGTGCTTTACCTATGTGGTTGCCGTATGATGAAATGGACGTTAAAGTCATAGTGCTACCGAGGTTTATATAAGTAAAGGAATTCAAAGAACACAGACATTTAAATTTTGTTTCATCACTTAATCGCCCTCTTCGTCGCCACGATATCTTCCAGTGACGAGTTACGATACCCATCGTGCAGTGAATTCTTTAAGCTCTCAACGTTTAGAACTTGATTCAACTTCTCTCATTGTTTTTTTAGAATTAAATAAATGCAAAATGGACTTGCTAGGGATGTGCATATGATTTTAGATTTTATTGGATTCATTCTGTTTCCTGTCATCTCATGGACGATGTTGTTACACTTCGTTATACAGCACTGGCTACTGAGCAAGACTGGGGAGATACGTAGAGACGAGGGTTGCATTGACTACACTGGAAAATCACTTATGATCTTCAAATGCCACGGCTCCCAGGGCAATCAACTCTGGTCCTATGAAAAGGTATAAAATTTGTAGTATATGTACTTGTAATTATTATCGTCATCATCATCTTCCCTTGAATCCCAGTTTAGCTAGGGTCGGGGTAGAATAGACCTTTTCCACTCCTTAAATATTACTTTTGGTATATAGTATACACTGTATATACAGTAGGCTATATTATATGCTGAATTATTCAGTTTAGAGTTATTATTCAGTGTATAATGTACATGCAGTTTATGTAGTAGACATGTTAAATATGAATATTTTCTAGAACAATACTGTACTTGATGTAGTTCCTATGTTATAGAACAATACTATACTTGCTGTTGCTCCTATGTTCTAGAACAATAGTTACAATACTATACTTGATGTTGCTCCTATGTTCTAGAACAATAGTTACAATACTATACTTGATGTTGCTCCTATGTTATAGAACAATACTATACTTGATATTGCTCCAATGTTATAGAACAATACTATACTTGATGTTGCTCCAATGTTATAGAACAATATTGTACTTGATGTTGCTCCAATGTTATAGAACAATACTATACTTGATGTTGCTCTTATGTTATATTATAGAACAATACTGTACTTGATTTTGCTCTTATGTTATATTATAGAACAATACTGTACTTGATCTTGCTCTTATGTTATATTGTAGAACAATACTGTACTTGATCTTGCTCTTATGTTATAGAACAATACTATACTTCACGTCGTCTCTAGGAAGTGCTTGACGTTATCAGTGAATGGGACCGGTATTGAAATGCAGCCGTGCACGGGAATTGATCGTCAGATCTGGCAGTGGAAGCGCAAAGAGGCTACCAACTCGACTGTCACAGCTAGACTAACTATCAGGTAGCAGGTGGGACAATTTTGAGAAAAACTGTAAATCTTAGTTAAAATACACAGTTCTTTTTTGAATGCTATGTGTAACTCCGGCTTGTTCTTGATACATCGTGTGTTTATAATGGGTTGCAGAATAATACTGGTGTAAGCTGATAATTATATTAGCTATGTCCCAATTCAACTTAATAATTCAGCTGTTTGCAAATTTAACTTACGGTAATGTAAATTGATGCTTCATGTGATCTATTTGTCATTTCTTTTATGGCGTTGAAATAGAATTGTAAGAAACACATAGTGTCACTCATTATTTTTGCTTAATCCTGTATTTTTTTAAATTTACTTTAACGTAATGTATAACATTCGACAACTTTGCCAGCAATCGCGTGATATTTATATATTTTACCGTGCTATAATTGTGAGACCTCTTACTACATAATAATTTACTATTTTATTTGTAGAAGTACGTGTTGTCAGTTTTTCATGTGCAGTCCATGATCTCGTTCACTAACTTATTCTTGCTGCTGTTATATTTTATAAGATATTAAAACTCCTGTTGAAGATCATTCTAACGAAGTTGTTGTTATAAAATAATAATGATTAACTGAGATATGCCGATGGTAATAACGCATTAGTTAATATTTTATAGTTAAATTACATTTGCAATATTGGTTTTTGTTATTTTTGTATGGTAAATTTCTCTATTTTGTTTTTGTGCCTACTGAGTGATTGCTATTAAATTGTATATAGTAACTATTGCAACTAAATTATTCTGCATAAATTATCATACATTATTAATGTGAAAGTGATCCAATGGATATATTTGCGAAATTGTGTTGTGGTTAAAGAGACCTGATGCAAAAACCACAGGAAGCCAGCACTCGAATATTATCTATTAATAGTGCGGCTAATTATATTAGAATGTTACTAAACACAAACCTCTTCATGTGTAGCCTATTTAAGACTACTTTTCATGACAGATTATAAGCCTTTTTCTCATTTAATATATATTGTATTGTCTTTTTCCTGGTTACCATCTAAATACTGTTGTAAATCTGGTAACAACATCAGTCATTATATTTATAAGTATATAAATACACTGTACTTGTAAATACGTCCCTGACATTGCCTTATAGCGAGGAACCGTACGTTAAATTCTTATAGATTGATTAATTAAGTTATGATGGTACAGAACTGCGTACAGGTGCAATTTTCATCTGAAACATCCATTAGCTTGAGGAATCGGGCTGTAGACCTAAATCTTAAATTGTATTTTATTGCATAATATTCCGTACATATGCCAGTAGTCTAACGTGCGAATATAAACGAATACAAATTTTAAATTAGCATAAAGTTTCAGCTGATTGCCTCGTTCAGGATATTTGCTAGTTTCTGATACGCCACAGTGATGTACATTCCATGCTATCTGTGATATTGTCTGTTTAGTTTATATACACTGTGTTTTTTGTAACTGATACCCCAAATTGTCTTAACCATAAAGTCGTAAGAAGTTGACCGATGTTCTTGAAATTTATATCGCTTGACCAGCAGCCAATTCTACCAAACATAGAGAAATTTCGTTTGAATATCTTTAATAACGTGAAAGTTATAGTTTTGTGAATACGAGTGGGGTCAGATAAGAAATTTCCAGTACAGGATTACGGGCGTGTTGCATGCAGCGTAACATTATCTCTATAAAAATAATAGCGAACCGTCACAAAATTTCAGCTAATGCTATTTTAAAGAGCAATAACGTCTTTACAAATTTACGTAAAATACGTGCTGATATGTTATTAACTGACAAAGTTATTGAACTTTTAATGCATGCATTGCATGTCTGGGTGCAACTGCTATCACCGCAGCCACTGCAGCGGTATTCTCTAGCGCCACAGTTAAAATAGCTTCTTCGTTTATTCTCTTCAAGCAGTGCATGCATAAAAAGTTCAATAACTTTGTCAATTAAGAACATATCAGCGCGTATTTTACGTCGTTTTGAAAAGAAGTGATTGCTCTTCAAAATAGCATTAGCATAAATTTTATATTGCGTGTTAGCTAGTAATTTTATAGAGATTATCTACGCTAAATGTAACACGCCCGTAATCCTATATTGGAAATTTCTTATCTGACCCACTCCTATTCCCGAAACTATAACTTTCACGTTGTTAAAGATATTCAAACGAATTTTTTCTATGTTTTGTAGAATTGGCTGATGGTCAAGTACTGTAAATTTCAAGAACATCGGTCAAGTTCTTACGACTTTATTGTTAAAACAATTTAGGGTATCAGTTATAAAAAACACAGTGTATAACATTGTCAATGGGAAAGTAACAATGACCAACTCTTTAAGTAACTCAATCGAATTGGAACATACAACTCTGATTGTTCGAGCATTTCATCTCGCAAACTGCGTGAAGAGTCATTTTGCACGAAGTTATTTATTAAGTTAGAATATTGTCCTGTTATTGAAATAGATAATCATGTGTTGTAGTTAAACTGGTGCTATGTTATTATGAGCTAGTAGATTAAACATTATGTCTACTGTATTACTATTGACATCAATTTTTATTGCACGCAAATTCTTATTTTATATTTGATACTGTGCCATTTAATTTCATGTTTGGGTGAGTTTAAAGGGTTCTACGATAATTTTGTATATGTGTATGTTCACGGTAGTTTATAAATATACGTGTAGATCCTGGTATTGTATATGTGTATGTCCACGGTAGTGTATAAATATATGCATATATCCTGGTATTGTGTATGTGTACGGTATTATATACGTGTATATCCCTGTTTTAGCACCTCTATCTTTCCAAATTTTCTCCGGCCTCTTTTTACTCCTTCACTTCCCGGTACTGTTGAACAAGATTACAGTTGCATTAGATAACAATCGCGAATAATAATTAATTAATGAACATTTTAATAGAAAAGCGTGTCAACGTGATAAGCGTGTCCTCATTATAAGATTGTTCACGTGATAAGCGTGTCCACGTGATAAGCGTGCCCACTTGATTAACGTGTCCACGTGATAAGCGTGTCCAGATGATCAGCGTGTCCAGATTATTAGCGTGTTCATGTGATAAGCGTGTCCACTTGATTAACGTGTCCACGTGATAAGCGTGTCCAGATGATTAGCGTGTCAACATAATAAGCGTGTCCATGTGATAAGCGTGTCCACGTGATAAGCGTATCCTCTTGATAAGCGTGTCCACGTGATAAGCGTATCCACTTGATTAACGTGTCCAGGTTATTAACGTGTCCAGGTGATTAGCGTGTTCATGTAGTGCCAGGAGAACAACTTAAAAGAACAGCTTAAAATTACTGCCTATGATATTTTGAACAGGCGCCTGTGCCATTTAACTAAAGTTTCAGTATACCTCGCTAAAGTGTTCGTGTCATAAGCTTGTATAGAAAGTTGTACTGGGGTTGCTTATAGCAGATATATTTACGAGGAGAGAGGGGGCGGAGTGTTAAGAAATAAAGAATACGGAAGTTCTTAAAGAGTAGTAATTGCAGATACTCATCAATTTTTCCTCCTAGGAAGCATGATGGCGTTTTGCTTTTCCTGTGAGTTAATCAATCCGTAAGCACGCTTTGAAGTTTTTTCGGATCGTTTTTCCGAGTGGCCCAAAAACTAGAGTGTGAACAGGCAAATCGAGTTTACTGGGAACAAATCGTATGACTGATTTGCATATATCTTACTCCCCATCCCCGCATTAACTTGTTAAAAGTTTCTATAATTGCTTTGTCTGGCTCACAGTTTCGATAAACCACGAAATTCTCTCTAAATTTAATAATTCTTTGTTTAGTTTTCTTAAGTAGGAATTCGCGTCGCTGAGTGATCTTTTACCCGTTGCTCCGGCCTTGACTTTAGCCCCAGAGTTTCTAAGTTGTTATGCATGATGATGATGATAATGATGCTCTCGTATTTTGTTGGTCTTGTTAATTCACCATTAGAATCCGAATCCAACCTCACAGAAATCTTTTCCATATGTCGCAGTTACATCAGCACAAATTTGATATATTTTAAATTCTGTGCAAGTGATTATGTAGCGTGTTGTAATTTAGCATTTTGTTTTGTTTGCTGCATTGAACTTTCCTAGTGCACCCCGTAGTGCACCCTATGCTCTCCGAATCACTCATGTCGTCGTGTTATATAGACGTTAAATTCTTTTTGATTGCTAATTAATTGTACGAATTTTATATGATTTTGAGTCATACGATATTTTCAGTGATCTAAATAATAATGTTCCTATTTAAACCTTTTACTGCTGAAGATACAGCTCTACCAGTTAATAGCTCTTCTTCACAGTTCTTTGAATTAGATGCTTAGTATAAACTTTTGCGTATATATAATTATATATACATGTACATGTATGTATATATATATATATATATATATATATATATATATATATATATTTATTTATATATATATATATATATATATACATAAATATATATGTATATATATATTTACATATATATATGTATATATATATATACATGTATATATATATATATATATTTATTTGAATAATTGTAATTAAATTTTTTAATTGTTTATCATTAATATTTAATGTTTACAAATATTTATTGTTTATCATTCTAGTGATTAATTTTTGTTGGTTTAGCATTTTATTTGACATTAAGCTTCTAGCCGATTAAATTCTGTTAATCTTAAGTAGAAGTTGTTATGTTAATGACCTTTTCATGATTATAATTCTAATACAGTTAATATTTGACTAATATTTTCAAATTTTAATATTGCCAACAGTTTATTAAATTTATTTCATTATTAGTAATTCGTAGCCTTTTGCTTTTGATTAAATTAAATTTGTTCAACGCTGTAACTTCGTACGTGTTGAAATAAGATATTAGCTTAACCAAACGTCACTCTCATGGTAATCATTAGATGAAAAAATGTACATTGTCCTGTAAACCGTTACTGCTTTGTATTTATTTTTAAACGTAATATAAAGCGCGGACGATATATGATCTGACACAGTCTGAGCTGCTAGATCGCTCAGAAATGTTAACTCTTGTTAGGCCTAAATGTTCCCAATAGACTTCAAATTTATTTACTCTCGTTTAGTGGCGAAACTAGGAAGATTATTTTTATGGGCTCATACAAAATATTCTATTCTGAAACAATTTGTAGTCGTATGGTAGAGAGTAGTACACTGAAACATTATATGGGTCTAGAGCTATCTACCACCTCTATACCACTTAAATTGGGCTGGGAGGGGCTCAAGTAACCCCCCCCTCCCCCCAGTCAGGCCTGATTTATCATTGCTCCCGTCAGAATTCATCGTACGCAAGCAAGTTGCGATCTCGACTGGTCCTGTACTCCACATAGCTGCTGCTATTTCATCTGGCTCAGCTGTAGAGAAAACTAGGCGTGCCGTCATGGCATTTACTACGTGTATAGTTAGCAACGTTATCAAAAGTCGAGTGTAATGCTATCATCCTGTCTCGAAATCATGTCAGTGCCGGGGCGGGCACGGAGTTTGAACCCTACACCTACTGATCCGCAGCCTGAAGCTTAATCAATCATGTTATCGTTTGTCTTCCTCTGAAAAACTGATATAATCACGTGATCTCCTCTACAGCTGAATCTGTTGTTGATGCTCTTGCTATGAATTATGCAATAATTGTGATTAGAGTTTAGTCTGAAATAATTGATTGAATTCATTTCAAACTAGAGCAAATCTATGGTAAGTAAGTATCATGGCGGCATCGTCATATTACATTGCACTCGTATGATTTTAAGAATCGCACATCGAACTTTAGAACTTGTTTATTTTGACAATGTTCCAAAAAAGTCACCCTAACAGTAATTAATAGCAATTCACGCTGGAAGTAGAAAAGTCCTACATATTTGGTCAACAGTTCAAAATCACACATTTTATTATTGTGGCACCTAAGTTATGGTAAAGCTGTTTAAAAAAACTTCCTACAATATTCATCATGGTATGCTTTGAGCAGCTTTGTCGAAGGCGTAGTGGGCCATATAATTATTGTAATTATATTGACTATCAAACTCTTACTTAATCTATTAAATAGATACTTATATCTGAGCTGCGATTCTAAAAACTGTTCCCACTGACACCACGTACATATAATATCAATAATTACAATGTTTACAAGGCATTTTGCGTAATAACTCGAGAAACAGTGTGCAGTCACTGCAGTGTACATAGATTTATAAAATTACTGAAGTTTTTTTTTCAAGAACCAGGATTCAATCAATGAAATTTAACGTCCGTTTCCTCCAAGATTCGTCCAAAATCCAAGATCCAAGGATATATTTTATTAATAGTTGTAAAAAACAACTTTTATAATGCTACTGTCGTCAATGAAAACAACGAGCGCAACTGGTATCGACTTCTAGAATTGATGTGGAACTTGGAACCGGACTACAAAATCACGGAGAATTGGCCAAAAATAGAGCCATGTGAAATGTTAGTAGTGTATTTTAAAACCACAACGTACTGTACATGCGCAAAGATAAATACGCAGCTATTCAATAAAGCCTGGTGTATTTTACGTAATAGTTCACTGAGAATCAAAAAATGTTTTGCCAGATAAACTCTGCACAGGTCTTAGTCTTGCGTTTAGGCGGAGACTTGAAAACAAGTCTTCTCCGTACTGACATCTCCAGGTCGAATAAACAACCAGCCTGTGGAGGCACGTGTAACTTTAGACTATATGCCTCTACATCATACATGCAGCGGCCTATGTTGAACGCGTAAGCGCCTAGATCTAGCTTATAACTTAGAGAATCTTATCGAGCTTGCGGCATTAAAACGGTGCATATCTTCATCACAACTGGCTGGATATTTAACCGCGGATCAGTTTTTGCGGGGTTCAAATCTTAGGCTCTCCCGTCACCGACGTCGCTTTCCAGTGAGGGAACTGACGTTAACATTAGCCTTAGCATTTATTTCTATCTAGATCCCTCTTTATAGCAATGTTTGTTGATAGTCTCTCTATCTCTCTCTCTCTCTCTCTCTCTCTCTCTCGTACTATACTATATCCATCTATCTGTTCATTCGTCAGTCAATCAGTTAATCAGTCTGCCAGTCAGTCTGTCTCTATATCTATCTGTATCTCTCTCTCTTTCTCTCTCTCTTAGTGCACTGCCTACCGGCAGGTCCAAGGTATATAACGCCTCCACACTTTTCTAAATTCTGTTTCCCTCTTCATGTACTCATACGAGTGGATCTTTAAATAATCTATAACATTTATTTTGATATACCTTTAGTATTGGGGTGTTCTGCTTTGACGAGGTGGCCCCCTATGCCTTCCTCAGCTTCGACTAACATTTACTTGTCAGGGGCGTCATTCCCTGATAAAACAATCCTGTTTACCCAAATCTCTCTATATATCTATCTAACTGTGTACATATGTATGTATGCATGTATGTATGTATGTATGTATGTATGTATGTATGTATGTGTATGTGCATGTATGTGTATATGTGTTCGTGGATGTGCATGTGCATGTTCAGGTGTATGTGTATGTGCATGTGTATGTGTATTTTTATGTAAATGTGTATGTGTATGTATATGTGTCTGTCTGTCTATTTGTCTGTATGTCTGTCTGTCTGTCTACATGCCTGTCTGCATGCCCATATGTCTGTCTCTCTGCCTGTCTGCCTGTCAGTCTGTATGCCTGTCTATCTGTTAGTCTATCTATCTATCTCTCTATCTATTTATCTATTTATCATCTATCCACCCATCCTTCCATCCATCCGTCCCTTCGTCCTTCCGTCTATCCGTCCATCTATGCATGCCCATCTATCTATCTATCTATCTATCGCTCTATCGATCTATCGATCTATCTATCTATCTATCTATCTATCTATCTATCTATCTATCTATCTATCTAAATTTATTGTTATCCTTCTTTTCATGAATTTATTTAGATTTGTTAGAATGAATTTCAGTTCATTGAAGGCTCAATCCTATTATAAACATACAGTAGGCGATTTAGGTTCCTACAAATTTTGTGTTTGTATCCTTTAAACAACAATTACTATGTTTTAAGCACATTTTAAAGTCAACAGAAGCCCAGTCGTGGATGCAGATATTCTTGTCGGCTTACATCCAAGAGTTCCAGCAACCCATTCGTTGCATGCTAGCGCCAGACTCCATTGCGAATTGGTAAGAACTAAGAAGCCAGCCCAAAGTTTCGAGCTACCAAGGTATAAGCTGCTGACTAATAGGGCGGCTGTGGCGGTATCGCTATAGAAGTGCGACTGAGTCTGATTGTTTTGTTTTAGTGTAAATAATTCAAATAATCTGATTGTTTTGTTTTAATGTAAATAATTCAAGTATTCTGATTGCTTTGTTTTAATGCAAATAATTCAAATAATCTGATTGTTTGTTTTAGTGTAAATAATTCATATAATACAGAATACGTGAGCATAATTAAATGACAGAGCTATTGTTAGCTAATGTTTATAGATTTTTAGAATCATTTTCGTGTGAGATGTTAATGGGTAATAGGCCTAATATTGGTTATAAACCGCTGAGGGACTAACTTAGATAGCATATCATACTAGATATGTAATTTTTGGTACACAATCGCAATTAAAATATGATATTAAGAGTAAGACGTATCAATATCACGTACCTTGTATAGTCAGTATTGTATTTGAAATAGTAGTCAGTGGAGCGGGGGTTGAAATTTAGTGGATCAGAAAATCAAATTTTCGCGCAAGCCCATACAATGGGGCCTGATGGACTTTTTCCTCGGATGTCAAAATATTTTTATGATAATTATTGGATAATAATTGCTTATTGAGTTATCAGAAGAAGTCTAGTCTGTCACCTGAAGGAACTCTCGCAAGGAAGCTTTTCGCCTAGTAATGAAAAATGTAATAAAAGTTATCTTATCACGAATGTGCATGCACTCACTTGTCTAAATATATGAAATAAATATAGGAAACATTCGATGCTCCGAATTTAGGAAATATTAGATGCTTAACTCCTGATGCATAGCCTTACGGTTTAAAACCCTCAACGTGATTCAGCTGATTCGTGGTTTAAATCTTTACACTCCCTCTTAACCCATTGTAAAATTTGGAGAGCGTAAGATGAAATTAGAGCATCTCAACCTTACATGTAACTTTTCATGATTTTGAATATTCTGTTACGTAGGTTTGGGCAAATATAGGTCTACAACTGTAGTTACTTTATCTTTTTCAGTTAAGTAATCGAGCAAGCCAATCGTCATCAAACTTGACTTTGTCCAGTCACTATCAAATATTTATGCTTAGCTGAATACAATTCTGAGCTATTGTAGATTATCTGATCTATCTGCTAGGTCGTCAATCTCACTCCTTACTATCCGATGGGATACTTCGGCCTATAAGGGCCCAACCATACATAATTATAACTATTCATTTAAGGCATCCTTAAGGCACTCTTTATTTTTTAAGAACTTTAGGGCACTCTTACTGGTGCTGTAAAATACATTTACTTAGATGTTCAATGTAAATTTAGTTCATGTAGGAGTCATGGAAATGCCGACACAATGCTAACGTTGGACGAACTTGATAATGTTTGCTTGACACATTATGTTTTTGTTTATGTAGCGATGGGTAAGAACTAATAACTATTAATATTGCTAATATCTGGTTTACCAACACCATTCACTAATAGACCTATGTCTTAAATTTTCTAAGAAAGCTTTTATTATTACATTATGGGCCTAAATTGGTGAGGTTATCTTAGTTGAATATCGATCTGCCCAAAGCGGAGTAGAATGCCAATCAATAATTCAATCAATCGAAATTACCCTACCAATTCTACGAGCGATTAGATTACTAAAAAGTCATAGTAGAAACCTAGTCTCACTAATTCGTATGTAATACAATAGCAAAAATTATTAAATATTCTCAATTACTTTTTTTGGAAAAAAATTAAACTTCATATATATTAAAAATAGGTGTATTAAAGCTTGGATTGTGTTACCACGTCATATTATGGATGCGGTCTCGGTTAACCTTTTTAAATTTGGCTTAAACCAAGTTGATTTTAGAAATTTTATGAGACATTTTTATTACGATATCTAATTAAGTCGCGCATAATTCTTTAATCTTTTTCATATATAGCTCTATTTTTGATCCTGTATATCTGATTTCTTTTATGCCAATGTTGCAATCTAGGTTTTATTATATTATTCCAACTCCTGAATGACAAATATTAATCATTACTAGTAAATGCATTTTTATAAAAATGCAAATATTTAAGTGCTAATCTTTTAGTCTTTATTACCGCTTCACTTATGCACGCTATTTTTAAATGTACCTTGCGTTTTAATTACTACTTTGTATATTGTAATAAATCGATTAAATTAAATTAATTACAGTTGAATTTCGTCAAGCCAAAAAAAATAAAGCAGCCAAAGTAAGACCGCCAATACTTGTACAAGATGGATTCAAGAGTATTCTTTGCGTTGTCTGTTATCATCGTCGGACTCTTCGTCTCTGCTGAGGCAGCTGACCCGGCGAAGAAGAAATGCTACGTCTGTACCGACTGTGGAGATCCATTTGATGTGAACGCTAAGCAAAACACTCTGAAAGACTGTGCTAACAATGAATTCTTCTGCTTCAAGAGTGTATCTAATGGTGCGTCGATGATTATTAGTATATAACTGCAATATTATTAATAAGCACTTAGATAAAAAAGTTAATATGAGTTAATGTAAGTTAGATCATGTTGAAACTTGTACGTTTAGAAAATCACATAGATGTAACTACACAGGTCAATGACCTTAGAAGCTTATCGTTCTGGATATAAAATTTAAAATTCATCATTCATATGAGAAATTCTAAAAGAGGAAGGAACTCGTGGTGTTAAGAGAAACACAAAGATAAAGATTATAAAAACATTGGTGTGGACGACACTAACACTGTATGAGTGACACTGACGACAGGAAAGATATCTGTACACTAATCAATATTTAACAGTAACACAATGGTGTTTAAATTCATTTCTTAAACATTAACGTCCATGATCCTTTGTGGGCGTAATAATCCTTTGTAAGTATATAATGGTAACTGATGATGCCCATTGTATGGTATAACAACACTGATATTGTGAAATCAGATAGGATATATTTATATCTTAGTAAAATAGCATGCAAACAGGCGTTTACATGTTTTTGGGTAAACAGGATAGTTTTCTCAGGGAATGACGCCCCTGACCTGTTAATGTTAGTGGAAGCTGGGGAATGCACAGGTGGCCCACCTTGTCAAAAGCATAACCCCTAAGAAAGAATGGTATATCACAACATAAGTTACATAAATGAATACCCCCAGTCCCGTGCACCCCTTAAATGGGGAGAGGGTGGTAAGAATCTTACCGCCCGGGAAATGGATAAAGGGAAAATAAATGTCCTGGGGATGAGTGGGCCTATTGAAAAGTGGTGGGAGAGATTACATGTGAGATATTATCTCCCATGTAAACTCTCCCACCATTTTTATATAGGCCCCAATCACATATTTTCATTTCACTCCCCATCATTTATCATATTACACGTAATCTCTTCAATGCAGAGACAGACTCCTATTGTCGATGGAAATTATTGGAAAGGAAATTTACGGGCATGTCGCAAATCACGAACACCCGATGAAAAGTTATATCAAAAGTTAGGCGTTTAACTGTCAGTGAGGTAGGTAGATATATTCCACTGCCCTTGGGGTAGGTACATGTATTTCAAAGTATTTCACTTCAGATGGGACTGTTCGTAAGAAACTAAAGACTGACGTGATGAAAAATTACTTATACATTCACTCACTAACTGACGCCTACATTTTGAACTTATAATTTTACGAACAAATGGATTTACTGATTAACACTAGAAACCATAACATGGGTCAATTGACCCAAACGCTACTTTCGAGCAGCACTACGACTACACCGTATGTCCAACAAACATCAAACTTGGTGACTTTTATTTATTTAGGGCATATTACATGAACAATATAAAATTATCTTTGAATCATCACCCATTCCATCACACGAACCGCGTATACCTAGAATGCCTAAAGTGGGTCAATTGACCCAATGTTGCCAGTCAATATACTTTTCTTCAAACTACTGAACTAATAAGGAACAGTTTCGATTGACATGACCGAAGTGGCCATGGACCTTAATCCAAAATGATGTTTTTTAAATTATTGTCAATATTTTTCACAAAAATTCAGTGTTTTGACTCTCAATCATCATTGAAACATCTGTCTACACTAAAATATTTCTCCACGAACTACGATGTTCACTTGGATCCTTCACTGTCACAAATATCGCAGATATTCACAGAGACTATTGACCATAGACCAAGCATTGATCCAGGAATGCCTCGAGTTCGGTTTCTGTTACATCCCAGGTAGCATCTGTCAAACAAGCTTATTCAACGGTACATCTTTTGCTATGGCGTATCATGCCCTCGTCCACAATTCCACGAAAGGCTTCCAGAGGAGTTGATATGACTCGTGAGTACGCCGTGACACCAGGCTTTGATTTCAAAATATTCTATTTCTGCAGTTTACCGCAAATTGCTTGATCTTTAATAATGATCCAAGGCGTATCGTCCTTGCAGTGCACAAATGTAGTGTTATCACTGCAGTCCCCTTGAACAACCCCCGCATCAACAGGATTGCCTGAATTACTACCAGAAGCTTCGTGAGTTTCAATAGAATTATCATAATCTTCAACATCATCATTATCGCCCCTAATATTATTATCATTATCGCTGTTTTCAACCTCAGAATCTTCGTAACTGAAATCAGAATCTAGTTCAATATCCGAGTTCGATTTATCACTAGCTGCATATGAACCACCCGATTTCACTACCACTCTCATCCTCCAACACGTTCTACAGTTTTCCTAGAGCTTGCTGTTCAGTCAAAATCCTGGGGCGTTGTGATGAAGTGCTGCGTTGCTCAATAGGGCACGGTTGACTATTGGAAGGAACAATCGTCGTAATGTTGTCCATTTTATAATGTCCACTGTAGACAGAATTGTTGTTAAAATCTTGAGAAGATATTCCAATAAGGGTTCCAAAGTTCTAACTATAACCCCAATATTGTCCAAAATTCTAAAATATATGTTTGGAGTAAGGATTAACATCAAAATTCAGGGTTAAGAAATATAACAAAGTTAGGATTATTGACTAAATTTAGTGATAGGGTAAATTGAAAGGACGAGAAATCTTCTTTCTACTGGTACATCTTGAAATATTTCCGACTAGATTATACTTCGCCCACTGGTGTTTTGTCCAATTTGCATTTTATTTAGTCTAGTATTTTAGTTAGGGTTAGACTTTTAGAAGTCTAATAGGAAGTTTTAGTAACTTTGTGTGTTATTCAATTTTAAAGCCTCTGTTTCTTTATTCAGAAAAGTTTTGAATATTTATTTTAGACTTTTACAGTTGCTAAGAACAGTTTCAAGTGTAGATAACACTAAGCATCTCCTACTTTAAGAATTTCTATTAACGCTTATAAAAATGGCTAAGTAAAATAATGGAAAAACAAATGAACTACATGCTGGGTCAATTGACCCGCTTTAGGGTTTCTAGGTATAATGAAATCTTTGGGTTTCTAGTGTTAACCTTCTACTTTTTGTACAAACAGACATGAAGATCCAGCGTGGATGTGCGACGAGAGAGAACGAGTGTCCAACAACTGGAAAGAAGTGCGTCACCTGCGAGCCTGCTAAGTGTAACTCCGGCCATCGTCTTAGCGTCGCCTACACTCTCCCGGCCGTGGTCATCATCATAGCCTCACTGGCCAAGTTCTTTAAAGCAGTGTGAAAGAATAGTCGCTTCTAACCTTGACAATTCTCCATGGGCTTATCTTATACCGAAAATTGTGCTTAAATGAAGGATGCTTTTACTTCGACATACGTAATTTACAATTTGTTTCTGATTCTCCTTTGGAAATGTAGATCTTACATGTAAAACTCAATATAGACCTTTTTTGAGATAGAGACGCTTAATTATATATCGCTTTCCTCTTCTTAGACTTTATCTGTTCGGCAGCGTTAGAAATATTCCTTCAAGAAGATAAATTTCTCGTCTTTACTAGTCCCTCGCTCTTTATCTCCATTTAGGACTCGTATTTCTCCTGAATGCCTTCTTTAGAGTACTTTACCTTTTTGTGCTTGGGTTTCTTAGTTACCTAAGGACAATTGATGCGAAGAATCAAAAATTTTAAAGCAAAGGAAAAGGTATGGAAAAGTACCTACGTCCTATTTGTATAGTATTATAGAATATAATTTTGCTGTATATCAGTAGTGGCATTGTAGGCTAGCTGTATAAATAGTACTAGCATTAATAAATAGTTCATTGTAGACTAGCTACGTAAATAGCCCATCATCATAATCTTCCCTTCAACCCCAGTTTAACTAGGTTCGGGATCAGAAAATTGGCTAACAATTCCTGGAGCCTAGGCGCTCACCAATCGAATGCCCATTCTGACATTGGTTCGGATTTTAGTGTAATTAGTTCTTTGTCGTCTTTTGCGACACGTGCTGTCCACGATTGGTCTATTCTTCAGCAGCCCGGACACAACACGGGTATATAGTACATTGTAGACTAGCAATGTGAATAGTACAAATGATAAATGACGCGATGGAGAAGCAGCATCGGTTCGAAGGATTCAACTGTTACTGATAATCTACCGAGAAATACCTGACTGAAAATGGCGACCTTAATCTCTAGGCCTACCATAGCGGATTGACGATTATACATTTATAATAGTTGTAGAATAGTGGTGTAATTTAGTTCTGCTTTTGCAAGTTGAATTTCGTAATGAATAACTGATTTTCGTTGCTTTTTACCTACTTATTTTAGAGCTTGGTATTCTATCAAATCGAGAAAAGAAATTTGTTTACTTCTTAATTTACTTTACTTCTCATACTTTTGGATGATTTTGAACGAATAACTCTCTTATTTAGCTAAAACGTCATAACTAATTTGATTTTGTTTATAATTTCATAAACTATTCACAAGTATATATATTCTGCAGTAATCTGTCAGGCTACCTCATTATTATAATAGTCTACGTTGATTTTTAAATATACATTTAGTGTCCCACTGCCTCAAATTAAATTATAGACCTAGAAGAATTGCTTTTAAATATTAAATAATTCATATATCCGAACTAAGCGAATTACTTTTTTCTTCTTTTATTTCTGTCATCGCCCTATATGGATCATAGAACTACAGAGTTACACAATTACTGCCTCCAGTCGCTGTGGTTCAACATTATCATCAGAAACGTAGATCTGTACTCAACCAGTATACCTCAATTAAATCAATCAATCGATTCGAAAATTGCAAAGGCTTAATTGAAACCAATTATTTGTCATGTATTCGAAAAAACTCAAGTTAGTCAATTTGAATCTAATGAATATAGTTACACTAATTACAAGTCAGCTCTAAAATAATTGTCATCAAATCTGTTTTAACCATAAACCGGCGTCCCAATTAACATATCGAACTCCTGAAATGCAGTTTTAAGTAGGTGGTGTGAAAGTTTTCAGCAATTGCAAATGTGCATTGGTAATTATGCACACTGTATACATTTAACAACAGTTACCTGACCTTACATAACAACACTGTAATCTGATATTCTTCTTGTTTATATGAACACTGTCACAAACATTTTAGTTCATTTAAACAAAACTAATTGATTTCACACAACACGTGTTTAGTAGCATGTGTTGAATGAGGGGAGGAGGCAATTTCGTTGTTTGAGTGATTAAAATTCATTACTATAAGCAACTACAAATATCATAATCATTAGCTTCATCCTCAACGAAGGTAATCCTTAATCAATGAATCGTAACATTTCTCCTTTTAATTTGAAGCTCTCTCTCTCTCTCTCTCTCTCTCTCTCTCTCTCTCTCTCAGAAGTACATGAGAAAGACGAAGGACAAAAAAGAAATCAAGAGGATTAGTACTTGGAGGAGAGCTGTCTATTGATGTTTTTCTAAAATGGATTTGATGGTAATAGAATTGTTAGAACAGGGCCGCAGTTTTTGTTGCCAATAGTTAGCAAATCAATTCAGAGATGCATTTTCATACTGTACGGCCTTTTTTGTCATTATTAAGCACTGATATCCCGATATAAAAACCCGAATATCCTGATATAAAAATCGAATTCGCTCTTCTCTGTTTTTCTGTCACTCAAGAAATCAGCAATCGATAGAGCTCTAGGACCTTGTAGGTCTTTCAGTCCAAATGCAGGTTTAATTCAGGAAAGTTGTCACTCAAGAGAGGGCGCAGGTACTGTTTCTGTCTTCCAATCCGCATTAATTGTTTCACCTGAAAGGTTGTAGGCCTACCCCCTTATTTGTAGTGTATTTTATCATGTTTTTTGCTTTTTGTTCGCATAGTTACTTACACGACATACCGCATGTGCTACAGCATTTCCTTTCTTTGTTGCTCTTGTATGTTTCGTGATTTCCTCCTTTCCTTTCCACGGTTATTAGTAATCGTTGCTTTTGAAGATTGGTTTGGGTCAATTCAGAATTGATCTGTAGTGATGTGTGCTGTGGGGACGTCCCTGACATCATCTTTGGATGAGGAAACGGACGTTAAACCCTTATTATTATTATGATTTTGCTGGCGCATCGAATGCAGCTAAATCGAGTGCGTTAAATCCCGCACTGATAGCGATGCTAGCAATATTTCATTTCAGTTCTTTTTTAATAAATTCTTTTTTCGTAAAATCGCTGTAGTTTACCTTCGTTCACTTGATGCACAGCTGAACCATTTGCGCTAAATACCGCTTCTAAAATCAAATATACATGACTAAATTACGGTAAACACGAGAGAACTATTGGCAATGCAAGAAGTAATGCCTGCATTGATAATGCAAGAACAGAGCGAGTTCATAGAGGTGAAACAAACATTATTGATGACACCTGCCTCATAGGATTCAAAACAACATTCTTTATATATAGGCTGTCTTAGATTCCTGCGGTTATTTTTCTTCGCGTGTTGTGTCCGGACCGCTTAAGAATAGACCAACCATTAACTGCACGTAACAGGCGACTAAGCAAGAACTGAAGAAAGCAAAGGGAATCCGCCTCAGAAACCATATTTTTCTCAAGCTATAAACTATATAAGGTATAGCCTTTTGTGAAGTGATACCTTGTTGTTCTATGAAGTGCCCTTGATGATGCGTAAAAGTAGACTCTAGCTATGAATAGGATTATATTCAGTTTTACGTATCTTGAACCTGTCGATTTACAGAACACTAGAGAGAGAGATTTTTCTCCATTTAAATGGGGCTTAAATTAGGTCGTTCGCTTCACTTGATTTACTTTTATATAAATTTATGTATTATATGTAATTATTTTGTATTTTGTATACCTATTTACCAACGTCTGATAGGGCATTCTGTTAGTGAGCTCCAGTAAACTGCTAAAAATGTAAATGAAATGAAATAAATAGGGGATTGACTGATGATGCGGTATGGAACAAAGAGGGTTGGAGAAAGTCTATTTATGTCCCGACCCTAGTTAAACTTCGATTAAAGGAAAGATGATGATGATGCTTCTGCATACCTTTTTAAGTATTTCAAGAATCAACGTATTAAATAGCACTGTAAATGCTTAGTGAGTATTTTGTTTGCTTTTATACTTACTCAGTACTACAAAAAATATTCTAATGCATACTTGCATATACATAGATGAATATATATATATATATATATATATATATATATATATATATGCATGTGTGTATATATATATATACATGTCTATATATACAGTGTAGGCCTATATTAATTGAGACAGTGCATATATTTAATATTTTTAATATATGCATTGTCTCAATTAATATTGCCCTCATCGTACAAGTGGCTTTGGTTTAATTACAGATAGGCTAATGCTGAAAGGGGTTTAATATTTCATATTTACTGTCAAATGAAAATCAAGATATTTAGCCAATTAGATGTGTTTGACATAATCTTAACGCGAAATATCCAAATGTCAATGCAAACACCAAAATTCCAAACTGATGCGTCGTTATTTCCTTTAGAAATTCCAATTTTTAACAAAAGTAGTTTAAACTGTAATTACCTTCTAAAATTTATGATAATAAATTAAATGGCAAGAGATCTAAGTAATACCGTTAAGGTTTAAATGGAGTGTATTATTCTCATTCTATTTGACCACTCTACTAAGTACATGTATATACATGTAAGATGATGTATCATTCAGACTATAGAAAATTGTCATCTAGTCGTCAATGAAGCCAGGGTGATAAAAACAATCTTCAAGAACTATTTCAGAAGATTAAGTTTAACTTTGCTGAACTGGAAGCGGCCCTAAATGTTCCAGGCTTGAGTTATAGGCCTACGTGCCTCTTGTAATAAAAGACAGATGATTTTCTCCTGGTACTGTATTTTGACGCTATTTCGCATCTCTGCACGTATCATTAAAGATTCAGAATCTAGTATAGCAAAAATACATCTATTGCATCATCCGTAGCAAGTTCGTTTGTTATTAACTATATAGGTTTACAACACAAAGTACACTTATATATACTGTATATATATATACATATATATATATATATACATATATATATATACATATTTATTATATAGGTATATATACATATACAAAATTCTACTTGTATATAATATTATAAATATATATAAGCACTTGTATATATAATAATTATACATATGACTTCAGTTAATAAATACCTCAGTATATACAGCATGCAGAAATAACTATATAGGCTACATGTATGGCATAATTGCTTATGCGAAGGGATTAACCTATTTATCTTTGGGGTGCTCTTTATGGAATGTGAAAACAGACTCTAGTGCGAATTTATGCTTGGATCTGCCATTTGGCAGATATATATATACATATATGCATGTATATATATATATATATATATATATATATATATATATATGTATATATAGGCCTATATATACATAATTATATATATAATATGTGTATTATACATTATCCCCCCGTGTTGTGCTAGGGTGTGGACCACTGCAGAATTGGGCAACCGCAAACAATCTGCAGCTTGTACGAAAGAGACGCCTAAAGGCAGGAGCTGAGGATGGCAAGAGGGGACCCACCTCACCGTTAAATATTTTCCCCCAGGACTATACGGTAATTAATCCACGTAACTGAGGAAAGCAACGGGAAACCACCTCAGAAGCTATATTTTTCTTTAGCTATAGGCTACAAAAGGTATGGATAACACATAGACTTTGTGAAGGGATTAACTTGTTGATCTAAGGAGTGCTCTTATGGAGCGAGAAAACAGACTTTGAGTATGAATATGTACCTTGAACCTGCCACTTGGTAGTGCACTAAAGAAGAAGAACAATATGTATATATATATATACATATATATAGTATACTTGTATATCAGTATATATTGTGTATATATATATATATATATATATATATATATATATATAAGCATACTATACATGTATATATCTCAGTAAATTTGTATTTGAAATTTCGGCGTGGTCACAGTGGAATATGTTATGGGTTATATTGGCCTAAAACTTAAAGAGTAATGGAATAAAGCTACTATTAGTAGGATGTTATGGGGCATAAACATATTCAGTATTTTAGTAGAGCTTATAAACTGTTCTTTTCAACTTTGCAGGACACAAAATGAATATTTGGTTTAGAATATCTGTAGTGTCCCGTGTTTGTCTGGGGCTCTAAAGAATATACCAGCCGTCATCTGCACATTTTAAGATGCGACTAAAAAACCGAGGAAGACAAAGAGAATCAAGCATAACTGCAATATTTTCTAAGCAATAGGCCTCATTAAATTGTGAATAAAGCATATAATCTTTTGTGAAGGGTTTAATTTGCTAATCGATGGAGTGCTCTTCATGGAATTTGGAAGCAGACTATCATTAAGAATCTGTACCTTGGCACTGACATTTGGCCGAATAATAGCGAAATCTTTGTAGTATTTTTAATCAGTCAGACAATTCAACAGGAGGGTCGTTTTAACCCTGAAGCATAACTGTGCTGTAAGCTTATCTAGCAGAAAAACATTAATTACTCACAGAAATATTATACAAGGTGATCACAATTCAAGTTAAAAAATGCAACTTCTTATTTGGTTAATTACAACTGTAGCCAATTATTAAACTTATAATTTTTCATTTTGCTCGGCATGCGCAATTAAAATTTGTTCTATGGAATACCCAATATGTTGGCCTACAGTTGTAGATTTTTGCATTATTATTTATTATAATTCTTAAATTTAGAAGTAAGTATTTAATGGATTGACATCATTAGTCACTTTCTACTTTACAATCTTACAAATGAATACCGTATCGATTTTTACCAAATGCTGTAACTAAATGCACAAGAAAAAATTAAGGAAAAGTACCAATTTAACAATATATTTATTGCTACAAGCTTTTCACAAATTTAATAATTTTCTACAATAAATAAAGGAAAAGTTATGATTAAAGGTATTTGATGGATAAATATAATAAGAGGGCAGTAAACCGGAGGATAATAAAAGTTGTATAATTTATATAACTTTTCTTAGTCGAGAAGTTAGGCTAACATTTATATACACATTTTACAAGGTAGCAGTAAAGGCCTATAGTAAAACAAAATGTATGAAATTCATCCTTGATGAAGTCTAAAAGTCGGATTGTGTCATTCGTAAGCTTTAAATGTTTAGGTAAATGTAACTTATAGGAATCCTGTGTCAGTTAATTCTGAACTCGGAGTTAACATTCGATTTGAACATGATGATTAATTTTAATTCGAGTAAAGCCTGTAAATGTAGTGTACGTAATTTCAAAATAATGTCAAGATAATTAATCGTACCCTAACACTATTGCCGCTTTGGTTTGAGAAAAATGACAATTTGCATTCGAAATGCTGTCCAAATGCATTCCTCAGTACTTGCTAAATCGTACCTTACGGCACGTGCAGTTTGCAATGGATCTCTTCTGCAACATAATCAAAACACCGTATATATAATATTCTAACTGTTACATTTTTCTAACAGAAAAAGATTTAGCAGAACTGGTCGAAAGTATTTTATAGAATTTAAATAATTTTTCGCTCGATCGAGCTGAAGTCAAGATGTACCTGCAATCTCTGATGGTGGCGACTTTCCTTGTGATCTACTTGTCAGGAGTAGAGGGAACTGACCCTAAAGCCCCTGGAAAACTACTCAGGTGCTACAACTGCAGGGACTGTGGGAACATTGACCTGGTCACTGCCGGGCAGACAGCCTGTGGTGTAGGGGTCGAATCCTGCTTCAAAGTTATTCACTCAGGTAGGTCTGACTCTTCACTCGATTTAGTTCCTTCAGTGTTGGAATGGGTGAATGTGGGGGTTGAGGATACACTACACTCCATTTGCACGGGGTTTTTAAAGTTTTGTCTACTTTTTACTTGAGTTTCAGTCCTCGGACCGAACTCCCGGATTTTGGATCGCATCGTTTTTGGACCCCACACTCTGCTCATCGGATTTGATTTGGTACCACAGTGCTCAATGTTGTCATTGACGACAGTAGCACTCTAATTACGTTGTTGTTGTTATTGTTGAGGGTGAAGAGTCGAATCTACAATCTAGAATTCTAGAATAACTTACTCTATCAACATATTTTAATTCAACTTTGCTGTTGTCTGTGCTGTGACAGACAAGAAGGTGGAGCGGGGCTGTTCGCCCAGAGGAGGTGACTGCCCATCTTTTACTACAAGCAAGCCAGGCGAGCAGAACTGCCATGCGTGCCAGACAGAACTCTGCAACTCAAGTCCGGTCACCAGGAGTCATGTGCTCTCACTCGTTCTCGTTGTGGGGCTCGTCACTGCTGTCATCTGTCGAATGAAATTTTAAATTTCAATGATGGTGGAATTTATTCTTTGGCAGGAGACTTGAAGGCCGGCATCTGTAGAATTAAATGCTACTTGACTCTTGATACTATCTAATTATTGTTTAGATATCGCCATCTTATTGCTCTTTTGTATAAGAGTAGTAGTAGTAGGGTATAAAATATTTGAAGAGGAAGACCTAGACGTGCTTGGCTAAGTACGATAAACAAAGATTTTAGAACATTAAACATTTATGGGAAGACGCTGTGAAGATTGCTGATGATAGAAACGAATGGAGGAATGTTGCCGCCCTATGTTCTGTACAGAACGCAAGGAACTGATGATGATGATGATAAAATATATGACAGAACCATATTTCTCAGATAAAAAACCAATAGCCTAGTTACTTTCAGAAACGTCGTAATTTTTTTAATTGTTTCGTTTTCTATTCCCTAATTGAAGTAATCTTCATTCACATTTCTGACACTCACTTCAACCACATTATCCTTAACCTTCCAATTTAACCTCTTCAGCAGCATTCCTAGAGATTTTATGAGTATCAAAACGTACTCTACAAACGTAATGCCTGCTCGTGCATAATGGCAAGAGTCATAAAGCATGTAGTCCTATGAATTATGAACAATAAACAGTCCTTAGAGTTTCAGTCAAATGAATTTTTAATCAGGTTCAATAATGTCATTCTATTTGAAACTTGTCAGAAAATCTAAAACCGTATATGTGGTTTAGTGTTTAGACTGTAACATTTTTGCATTTAAACTGTCAAATAAGTTGCATTGTCAATATACATGTACATTCTACAATACATTAGTTGCACTACATAGGTAAACTTATACCTAGATATCACAGATAAATTCGTAGCAATATAGTATGGTTTTTCAGATCTAGATGTTAATAAGACATGCAGTCAGTGAGGGTGAAATTTGATTACATTCAACTGGTCAACCAACGTTTATGTCATTTTGCAGGCTGTACATGTAGGATGCAAAATTTGGTAACAGAACAATTTGGTCATAAGACTTTAAGCATATTCTTTGAACAATTCGAACGTAGGACTTATTGTGGAATCTAACAGAGTAACATTTTTGACTAAACATGCTTACGACTAGAGACTAGCTTAACGTCACCTTCCTGCCTTGAAAGTATGTCATTGGTGAGGATAGCACTGGATTTGAACCTTGCACCTACTGTCCATCAAGCGAATAACAAGCCGATTATGCTACTGACTCAGCTTCAATGCGTTCCACTCAATATAGTTAATAAGTACTCTGCCCCTTGCCACGGGTCTTGGCCTTTAACTTTTTTATTTTGAGGGAATTCTGGTTTTGAAAGGAAAGAAGAAGATCGAATATCTGAAGAAAAATTAACAGTGTTTATAGTAGATAATTTCCTAATTATTTTAGTATATCAGGATGGGGAATAGTTGTTTTCGGATAGTATTTTACAAAAAATACAATTTCGTTTAGAAGCGTAATTTGTTTATTTCAACCCGAATTAGCAAAGCAACGTCATGTTCCAAGTACATTTATACATAATTACGTACTTACATGTATGTATCATGATGTTATACAGGGAAGCTGATGTATGGATTACAGAATTAACTTCATCAAAGTAATAAAAAAATAAACTAATCACCGATTAAAAATACTTGTAAAATTATAACAAATATTGAAGTAGACGTGAATTACCTAAATGGCACACTTTATTATTTTATTATTTTATTTTCTATTACAGCCTTAACAGTGACCTAAGCAATTCATACTTTATAGTACACAAAAATGTGTGGGTCATCTGGGCGGGGATTTGTGCCCCACGTGGCCGGGCGCCGTAGACCTGCCGGGCACCGTAGGCCTAAATGACGTCGGCGCCTTGGAGTAGAATATCCTATTTGTTTCAGACTGCACCCAAGTTAACGGATGTTTCATTAAAGGCTGCAAAGAATTATTTTTCTGAATTTCTCTTAATTAATTTATCTCTTTGTCTCCGTCAGCACCATAATCGGTAGCTCATACCTTAATCACCCCGCGCCACCTAGGCAGTAACAAACAATTAGTTGTACATATGACTTCAACTCACTTAAGTTAAATCAAACAAAACAAAATAACGACTTCCTCTACGCACCCATACTCTACTCCCTCATATTCTACGTACCTATACTCACCGCCTATTTAATCTAATCAACGAGGCAATTATGGCGAATTATGTCAAACTTCATGTGGTCCTCGTTGGTGTTGATAGCTCACGCACATTCATGTTTTCAGAGCAGTTACTTACTGGGTAATTATAACAGACCGTAAATAATTCCTTTTTAAGTTGGCCAAAATGGTATGTCTACTTTAACCTATACGATACGTATATTGCTTGCATTTACGTAAAGGAATACTCACCGTCATAGCTCTCACCAAAAACACAAAGTTTTTATTTCGGCCCAATTCCTCAAGGAGATCTATAGCAGTAAGTCTGATATATATATATATATATATATATATATATATATATATATATATATAGTATATATATATATATATATATATATATATATATATATATATATGCATATTACGCATTATTATTATTATTATACGCTTTTATAATTTTCTAAATACAATGTATAAAAACACTGATATAGCCTGCAATGGATTTAACATTACTTCAGAATTCCGCCTCTGTTTCTTTACTAAGAAATGACATCTAAGTAGATTTTTGCAAAATTTTCATGAAAGATCTTAAATTTGCAATAATAACCAGTGTCACAATATTCCTAGAGATCAATTTATCATGGATCTTTAGAAATATCAAATATTTATATGGACCTTTGTATCTATTTAGAATATATGATCCGATCAATATCGGATCATACTGTAGGTGTAGAATATGATCCGGTACCATAGTGGACACTTTATTGTTGTACAGCTTGTTAATGATCGCAGTAATTCATTGACGATGTTGGTAAGATATTCGACTGCGGATCAGTATGTGCGGGGTTCAAATCCTGGGCTCACCCGTCACTGGCATCGCTTTCGAGTGAGGAAACTGACGTTAGCATTCGCTTACCAGCTTTTAGCAGCCTGTTGTAAATTTTTTCGCTCGGCAATCTCTCTGCCTAGACCAGTTGGTATAAAAGGTTCAACGGGATTAATTTTAAAGGGAGGCTATTGAATCAGAAACAAAAATAAAAGTTTAACGTCTATTTCCTCACCCGAAGATGACTTCAGAGCCGTTGATGAATTATGTGAAGATTCTTGTAGTGATATCACATCAACTTTTCCTTGTTGGCCACAGATACAGTTGGCCACAGATACAGATACAGACCCTGCGGGTCTGTTTCACTCGTTGATTTATGTCAATATGGAGATCTTCTGGTCAATAAAGAAGGCACTATTTGTCTTACATTTTATGGTCAATTTTTGAGGATTTTAACAATATCTTATATTATCGGCCTAAAGTGACGTCGTTGAGGTATTTCTGAATGGCTCTAAGTCCTTGAGGCATCAGGTCCACTTCTGTTCTATCCATACAATCATGCCTAACACAATAGTTAGAAGCTTTTAGGTTGCTCCACACATATTTCGCTAATTAAACTACAATTGTGCAGCAATAAAACTGATCTTTGATGATTCATCGTTTTAATTGAATGAATCCTTACTGAATACTAAAATAGCAGTAGCCTAAACATCAATTCTAGCGATGTGATTAATAATGTTCATTTAAGAAATTATTTATATCGAAAATTATATAAAATTTATTTCGTAAAATAAAAAGACTATGGTATTGGGGCCTAATAACATTCGAGAACGTAATTTAGAATATTTAATCATAACAAATCGCGGGGCATTAGTAAGTACTAAATACATTTTAATACGCATAAATCACACTAAATACATCTTTTAAATTTTTCATAGCTTCAAGATGTAAGAAAATTTGGCATTTGTCGATTTGATTTAAAAGCTAGCTATGATAAAAGGAAAATCGAAGTGAATTTACAATATTAAGCATTGATTTATCAAAAACAATTAAAGTTGGCTGGGGTTTATACAATTTTTGACCTCACTTGTGTTTTGTAAATATGCCCACCTTGTCATTAATTTGTCTACATTCTCTAGGGCCCTAATCGCAGGCTACATCAGCCAGTTTCATTAATAAATAATAAATATAAATAAAAGGTTTAACGTCCGTTTCCTGATACATGGATGATGTCAAGGACGTCTATTAAGCATGGCTAGCAATCACACTGATATGTTTTCCACTTGCAGAGGAACATTCGAGCTCATCGACAATGATTTCATCGAGTAAAGCAGCTCTAGCGACATTCCTGGCAGTAGTGGCACTGAGTAGCTGTCTCCACAGCGTGCAGGGGCTGCAGTGTTTTCTCTGTTCTAACTGCACCGCACCGTTCAATGAAGATCAGGACGTGAACACCAAGACTTGTGCTAGCAACGAATTCTACTGCGCGATTCAACACCGTTCAAGTTGTCATTAATATGTCAAATATACTAAATATTATTTTTAATATTTTAAAGCGTAATAACGACCTATGTCTCATGACATTCATAACACAACAGCATGCTAAATATACATGTAGTATAACAGCGTACATGTATATCTCTCATGTTTCAGGAGACGTCCCTGACATTCCTGATTTTTCTTATGGCGAAGAACCGGACTTTAAATTCTTATTGATTGATGTCTCACTTACATTGATCCTTAAAATCAAATAGCGCATAAAAATAAGAATGTAGAATTAACGCGATGCTTAGATTCTAACTCAATAAATTAAATTGCGTGTTCTTGGTAAGATTTGTATTACACAAGCCTACGAATAAGCAACTATTAAGTCCTCTAATTATTTTTCAGATTCACCAGCTTTCATGCGAGTTAGAGTTTTGCGTTTTCCAAGCACTTCTTTCTTAATCCCTTAACTTTTTTTTACTTTTCTCTTGATTCGCAAAATGCAATTTTTTTCGTGCAACAGCAAAAGCTACCAAAATAGTCTACTTTATTTATACATTGTTGTTGAGTTAAGACTCGACAATTTTTTTCGAAGATTTTTTATATTTCTGCCATTCTTCAGTTGTTATGCCACAACTGCTTATTTATATTCAGATCAGTATATGTGGGTTCAAATCCTCACACGACACTGAGATATCTTTCGAGAGATGTCAGAACTGAAATTTTTATTAATTTGTCAGAGGCAACAATATTGATAAAATTTTATCACTATGATTAATTTTCGGCCCATATTGTGACCAGGGCACTAAAGAATAGAACAACCGATAATTATACGTGTTTTAAGAACGACCAAGCGAGGACAGAAGAGGGCAACGGGAAACCACTTTAGAAGCCATATCCTAAGCCATTTCCTATGCAATAAACTGGCTAAGGTATAGATAGGCCTAACGTATAGCCCTCTGCGAAGGGATTTATTTTTATCGATGGCTTGCTCCTTGTGAAGCATGATTGCAGGCTATGAATATGAATGTTTATTTAGATCGGCTACTTGCCAGAAAACTATAGAGATATATATTACAATTTGCCGTGCTGTTATAACTAATAATTATTGAAATTTATTATATTTAACTATAAATTGTAATTAGCTACTTAAAATCTTAGTCTCGATATTTCCCATGGCATTGAACTATATCATGAATATTGCTTTTACCACAATGAATGTGGCTCTTTGAGAAACACTGTGACTATTGAAATATATTTCTCTCTCTCGTGTTCTGCCAATTAATCGGCAGTTCCAAGGCACATATTCCTACTCACATGCTACTTTTCATACTACATAAAGAGATCACCATTGATTAACTAGTTAATCTATTCACAAATGGCTATGCCATATCCACACCTTAATGTAGCCTGTAGCTTGGTAATAATATGGCTTCTGATGTGGTTTTCCGTTGCCTTCCTCAGCTCTATAATGGATTAACTGTAATTTAAATCTGGGAAAAATTTTAATTTTTTAGGTGAGTCCCCTCTGTCACCCTCAGCTCCTGCCTTATTCGCCTCCTACGTTCACGCCGCAATTTATTTGCGGTTGCCCTTATCTGCAGTGGTCCCAACCACACCCGGGCTCGACACGGGAAAATATGTTTAACCCTTTTATTATACCCAGAACAGCTTTAGTAAGAAATGTTCTATTGTTACACAGTTAGTAAAATAACGTAATATACGCAAGACTGTATTTATTCTTTAGTAAGCAAACATAAAAGCTACTGAATCAACTGTATCAAAGCCCCTAGGATTGAATTCAGTTTGGTCTTAAATCTGAGAGTAAAATCTTTTTGGTCTACGCAGATCCTATATACATCCATTGGTAATAACTGACTACACTCTAATTTAAAACGCCTTGCGGTTTACTAGTGTTCCGGTAACAAGTAATTGGATTTTATAGATAGTGAATGATTATTTTGCTGCTATGGAATTTGCTTCTTTTCCCTGATCTCACTGTAAACTTAAACGTTTACAGTGAGTTACTGATCTCACTGTGAACTTAAATGTTTACCATTCACTGATTGATCTCTTTGTGAACTTAAGCGTTTATTACTCTCTGATCTCTCTGTGAACGCAAATCTTTGTGCTTGTTCTGCAGTTAGCGGAGTTCCTATGACGTCACGAGGCTGCTCTGCCACAAAGGATTGCTCTGGTTTCGATGAAGAGGGAAATGCAATAAGGTATCAGAGATGCAGTTACTGCAGCAATGATTTGTGCAACAGCGCTACGACTAAATCTCTGAGCCTATGGCTTACAGTTCTGCTCATTTATTTTTCTGAAAAATTCCTTCTTGTCCAAAATTAGTACTCGAAGAACTCTAATATATATTCTCTAAGTTCTTTCTCTCTCTCTCTCTTTCTCTCTCTCTCTTTCACTCTCCCTCTCTCTAACTCTTGCTCTCTCTCTCTCCCTCTCTCTCGCTCTCTTTAAATTTTACTCTGTATACCTCTCTCTTATTGACTCTTTTTATGGGTAATCTCTAACTCGCACTGTCTCAGTCGCTGCTACTGCCTTCAGACTCTTGGAATACTGTGCTCATGTGCTTCCCTATCCTATTTTTATCCTTTATGTATAATAGAATTTCACTATGATCTTCTAATAATTTTATGTTCTAAATTTTCAGGTAGATTTCCCATTTACTTCTCATAAAATTATTTTCTCTTGTTATTAATATACCTATTTTAGAATTACTAACCTTTTGATAGTGTCTTGTGCTTCTCCTTCCATAAGTATTTGAAGACTGTCTAACTATCGAACCTATGACAACTGGGCAACTGTTTAGTTGATAGTGCGTGATATTACGACGTAATCAAAATGGTACAATCAAAGTTGGAATTAAAAATATAAAAGAATACAAATTTTAATAGGCTTACGTCCTGCATGTGGTCTCTCAAATACGATATTCCGTTTTAATAAGGTCTGAATGAACCACAATGGAAAGGTTCAAATTTTATGCATGTGATATTACTGAACCTGTCAGAAGAGAGTGCACTAAGAGAGAGTGATATTACTGGACCTGCCAGTAGGCGGTGCACTAAGAGAGAGTGATAATACTGGACCTGCCAGTATGCAGTGCACTAAGAGAGAGAGAAAGAGCGATATTACTGGACGGGACTAGAGCTCCCTGGTAGGGAATTCCAGTTCCCTACAAACGGGGCTGATATTATCTGTTTTCAAAGACCACCCGCTCTATAAGGAGGAGGTTTGTCTGCTTACCAGAGGCCGTGATAAATCTGATGATAGGACAATGTTCATAGTAAAACATATCGCTGCGTGAATTTAAAAAGATTGCCTTGAAATTATTATGTGCTACCTCTACAGGAACAGATATTTCAGTACTAAAATGGAATAGAAGTAGCTTCACAATTTAAACACTTAATTTCCTCGATAGATGGAAGTCTGTTACTTGATCCTATCTTATTATATGCGTTACAGCCAGATGGCTTGGCCGGTTTAGATATTTTTCCCATAGCTTGAATTGAATTATAATGATAAAAATTTCGCAAACAAAAACGGCTATCTGCACGGTTAAAACACATTCTAGGCTACAGTCATAAAGCAGACGCTGAGGTAAAAAAAACTATAAGGATCT
Organism: Enchytraeus crypticus; assembly: GCA_905160935.1. Classification (NCBI taxonomy): domain Eukaryota; kingdom Metazoa; phylum Annelida; class Clitellata; order Enchytraeida; family Enchytraeidae; genus Enchytraeus; species Enchytraeus crypticus. The sequence goes on along the minus strand of CAJHZI010000882.1, from coordinate 2,235,378 downwards.
GACCTCGAGACTCTGACTTTACGGATTCTACACTTGCCCCAAATATCTTGCGCTAGTGTTATCACTTTATAAATATTTCTCTATATTTTTTAATTTTTACGGTTAGATTTAGGTTTAAATTTACGGTTAGCCTCTCAGGCAATCTTTACTCTACAATTTTATGCAACAGCTGTGGAAACAGCGGTAAGGAGTGGACCTCGGGATTCTGACGCTGTGAGTTGGAATCTTACTTAAGCTATTTTTTATTGCTCAATTAATTTTGTGGCATTTAAAAAATATATTCGCCATTAAAGACCTGTAAGTTGATTTTAATTATAGCTAGTATTATATCAAGTGTCAATATTAAATAGGACAAATAGAAGAAGTTTAATATCTATAGGAAGATCATAGACATAAGATTTTTATTAAGTGCAAATAATAAATTGAATTTGAAGATAAGAAGAAAATAAGAATTAAATATCTGTTAATTACTACCTCAATAACTTACATATGCGTATAAACAATAAGATTGACCTGTATCTTTTTGTAATTTAGTTTTCACTATATATCAAGTTAAATAAAACTTTAATTAATAAATATATGCAGCAAATTCAGGTCGGGTGTTAGGCTTTGGATGTGAGGGATTTAATATAAGGAAATTAGAATTGAATGAACCTAGGGGTTAGAAAGGTAAAGCTAAAGTAAAGCTAATGTTGACGTCAGTTTCCTCACTCGAAAGTGGTGTCAATGACGGGCGAGCCCAGGATTTGAACCCAGCACATACTGATCCGCGGTCTAGTATCTTACCCACATCGCCACTGGCTCCAGCCCTTGGCGATGTGGGTAAGGTGCACCAAAGCATTCTTTTTTTCTCGACATAGCAACACAATAGGCAAACATAGCAAACGCAGAGAACATAGCAACTTATAACCATAAAACACAATAAACAAGAGAATGAAATAACACATATGAGGAAAAAACAGCCAAAGTAAAATATTGGAAATTCGACGAACTAAATAGCTCGAGAAAAAATGATACTATAAAAGAGTAAAGTAACTCTGTGTGCATGCACAATCTTCATGATGTATTAATAGATTAATTAAAATCCATCGATCACTTATTTAAGTCATAATCACAAATATTGTGGATGCTATAATATCACATGAAAAGGCAAAATGAATAATGCAATATTAAACTAAAGAGATAACGCTGAGAGGAATAACAATATGGAAATTATTGAAAGAATAGTTATTTATATTTTATTATTGAATAAAAAAGGGATTCGTTTAATTGAAGATATTAAATTAAGCTAGTATTTACCAACAAGCCAAGCACGGAGCTTAACTTTTAATAAAGGGAATGAGTGTGTAGTTGTTAATTCATTGGGCATCAAGTCCCAAAATTTAGGGCCTCTACTTCTTATAGCTTTTTCCCTTAAAGAAGTATTTAATCTTTATTCACCAACCTATATGGTAATACCCTTCAGCACAAAGAAACAAACGAACAATCATCGTGCATTCTATGAAACTATCAAGTGCACTTAAATGAAATGACATGGGTTTAAAAAACCAAAAATAAGGATTCGACGAAATGTTTCGGGTACATATACTACATAATTGTAAAGTTATTAAAATAACTTAACAATGAAGGCAGTAATCCTTCAAGTAGCTCCAGCATTTTAAAGTAATTGACAGATATTTAATTATTATTTTCTTCCTAACATAATATGTTTATTATAGATTATATCATTATATTATTAAATTATAACACTAAATCAATTGTCAATATTAAATACGACAAATAGAAGTTCAGTATCTACAAGAAGATCATAAACGTAAGACGTCTATTAAAAGGCAAATAATAAAGACTTTGAACTGAAGATAAGTAGAAAACAAGATTCCAATGTATGTTAATTACTGCCTCAATAATTGACATATTCGTATGCGATTCAGCTTATTATATTAATGCTTTGAGCCCCAACGTCTATTAAATTATACTTTCCTTATATTAAATCCCTCACATCCAAAGCCTAAAACCCGACCTGAATTTGCTACATATATTTATTAATTAAAATTTTATTTAACTTGGTATGAAACTGAAACCAAGTTAGAAAATGATACAGGTTAATCTTATCGTTCATCGCTACACAAATAAATGTGCAATGGTGAATAATATGTTAAGTGCGTAAAAGAAGCTTACAAGAAATTGACAAGTTTGTGAATTATAAAAAATATTAGACGGAAAATCTAAACTACGATCATTAAATGCAAAATGATATAACCTTAATGATAGCATGCAATAAATTCTGTCCCCACTTATTAACGCACCGAAATGTTTTATGCAAATTAACTTCCTCATTCACGATTTGATGATCCGTGGGATGATCTACGAAAAGTGTCCGTCTAAATGTTCTTAATTTAAGGAAAGTTCTTTTTCTACTAATTCAGGTCAATTTAAAAGGGATTAATTTGAATTTTGAATAGTGCAGTGAGAAATGATGGTTCTAATTGACGTTGCCAATGATTGCAACTTATAGGCATCGATTTCTGCATTTTAAGTGCTATAAATTAGTTATACATTCTTTGAACTTATTCAAAGCATGAGCTCCTGAAAGAATAAGAGCCTGAGTAAAAGTTATCAGGTATGTTTGTCAACTCTTACTCACAAATGTGTAAAGTGACGACGCGTCATATAAAAGGAGGATGTGCAGTGTAAAACTTAGCCTAATGAATTAGAAAAGTATTACATTAGTTGCACTAGATATAGTATATATTAATAGTTATTTACCAATCTCATACTCTCTTTCTCTCTCTCTCTCTCTCTCTCTCCCTCTCTCTCTCTATCTGTCTGTCTGTCTGTCTGTCTGTCTGTCTGTCATCTGTCCTGTATCCATCCATCATCCATCCATCCATCCATCCATCCATCCATCCATCCATCCATCCATCCATCCATCCATCCATCCATCCATCCATCCATCCATCCATCCATCCATCCATCCATCCATCCATCCATCCATCCATCCATCCATCCATCCATCCATCCATCCATCCATCCATCCATCCATCCATCCATCCATCCATCCATCCATCCATCCATCCATCCATCCATCCATCCATCCATCCATCCATCCATCCATCCATCCATCCATCCATCCATCCATCCATCCATCCATCCATCCATCCCTCCATCCATCCATCCATCCATCCATCCATCCATCCATCCATCCATCCATCCATCCATCCATCCATCCATCCATCCATCCATCCATCCATCCATCCATCCATCCATCCATCCATCCATCCATCCATCCATCCATCCATCCATCCATCCATCCATCCATATCTTTCTATCTATCTATCTATCTATCTATCTACATGTATCAATAATCTATCTATCTAACTAACTCTCCCTCTCTGAATCTCCCTCTCTGAATCTCGCTCTCCTCTCGCTCCCTCTCTCTATCTCTCGTTCTTTCTATCTTGCAATTCTGTCTTTATGAAAATTTTAGGCATATTTTGACTTGAAGAAGTTAAAGCATAACTTCATATCTTCCGTTTTGTAATGCAAAGTGGATAAAGATCCCTCTTATCTAAATAATTAATAAGCAACGAGAATTAATAAACGTGGCTTTGTTAATCAGCGGTAGAGCATATAGGATCTGAAGAGGTAATATCTCTTTACAAGCCGGATGTATATCCCTTGTTGCACACCCTTATTGCTGTGTCTCACTAATAGAAGAATAATGCATGCAATGCAAAGCACGAAAACCATAGAATAACTTAATTTATATTCCTACGGTTAACTACAACTCACCATCTCATGCTAACTGACACTTTTACAGTTGGGGTCCAGACACAAAACATCGAAGCATGGTTATTAAGCCTATATTTTAATTTAATTTAATTATAATTAAATTTTAAGATGATTAAATATTATTTATTTGAAAGCGATGGTTAAACTAAGTGTAAACAAAATATCCAAAGTTCAAGGCAACGGCATACGTTGTTGTTCAAAGAAATTGATAAGATAAGATTAGCTTTAATTCGCGAAATTCACAAAGGACTCTTTAAATATCAGATATAAAACTTGAATATGGATATACGCGCCCAAAAACACTTACGTACAACAGAATAAAAGATAAAGTGATAAAAATGCAAATAAAAATCGAAATAGATTGCCTATACAAATGAATCGGTTCAAATACCAAGTATATAAACTTGTTAAACGCATATATTGATGAGGAACCAACAGGATCTGTCACTGAAGAACCATGCATCGTCCTTTAAGATCTCGTGCATGAAATACACTCAGACATCCAGCGTTAGACTTACAAATAAACCATAATGTAACCGAAGATCTGAAATACATTCACTTAAACGTAGACCTAAGTGAAATTAATACGTTGAGCCAAGTAGAATAACTCATGAAGGGACGAACAGTTACGTAGATTCGTTTAAAAAAATCACTGACACAAGAAAATCAACAGTGTCTGATGAACAAGCACCCTTCATTGATGCGAACTGAAATTAGCAAATTTCATCGAAATTGCTGTTACTGCGAATCTTGTGATAGATTTAAACAACATCACCACACAAATAACATACAATCCAACAACAATACACGCCACATGTTACATGGCCTATCTCATTAACTGGCCCATGACTCCATGAGCAAATTTTATATAGATTCTACTAAGTCTAAGCGAATTTGGAGGTACTTAAAACGGAGAGACCTTCAACAAGCTCTGAAAATATTTACGGCGGTCGCGTGGTTGAAATTTGGTGTCTAAATGATCCGAGTAAGTAGAAACTTTATTAACTGAGCTTGGTTCTCATTATTACAGTTTAATAATAGATCTAATAATAATGATTAATAATAAATGATTAAATAATAATTCATCAAACATTGTTGATTTTCTCGTGTCATTGATTCTTTTAAATGAATCTGCGTAACTATTCATCTCATCACGAGCTAATCTACGTGGCTCAACGTATTAATTTCACTTAGGCCTACGTTCAAGTAATTGTAATAAAAGTAGGAGAAAAATTGTTACAAGATGTACGATTTGCAGATGACCAATGAATGGTAGCGGGCAGCGAGACTGGACTGCAGCAGATAATGGATAGGCTGAATGATACGTCATTGAGATATGGTATGAAGATTAATATAAAAAACACCAAGGTAATAAGAGTGTCTAATAATAAAGGTGAAGTTAATTGTCGCGAACAGCCTTACTGCCTGCTCGTCCTCGAGCGGTTGTCTACATCTGTACTCGCTCTCCGGCCAGCAGTGTTTCGAGACGGCAGCTTTTTCGTCGAATGTTTTACTAAAGGTACCACTTGTCAGGAGGAATCGAGGTGATGCGCCTTCAGATGATACTTCTTTCCTCGTATCATCCGTCTCGATAGGTCTTTCCTGTTCGTTTCCGACTGAGTAGGCCAAGGTCCAACCTCCCTTGCCTACTTCGTTATGGGGTTCTCGGGAACCCGGCGCACAGCGTCCGCGCTGGACCGAGTCGGGAGTAGAAGCGTACTCCACGCCTTCTACGTATTTAAACGATGACGGTTGAGTTTCTGCCATGCTCCCTTGGTAGATTCTATCCCGTTATATTCGTGGTTCTCGGGGCGAAGTGATATGGTGACCCGAACCGGGAGTGGAAGTGTCTGCAATCTTTCAGGCAACTACGATTTAGTTTTTGCTCTGCTTCCTAGTCTTCAAACTTGTAGTAGTATATAATTAATTATATGATTTGTTCTTTTAACTGCGAAGAACTTTATTCTTCTTTACCCTATTAAAACTTCCCTATATCCCTTTTTAGACGTATTCTTCCCTATCTCCTTTTCCTATATTGGTCTTTCCGCAGTTTCTACTTTCGCCTTTGCTGAAGGTAGTATAATTTGGCCTTCCGTGTAGTCGATGAGAAATTCGTTGTTAGTCAACTGGTAATTGGTAATCCTACTCCCGCCTGCAGAGACGAACTCGACCCAGGCAATGCCGTTGTTAGCCTCCCGCCTGCAGAGACACACTCGACCCAGGCGCTTAGCGAATACCCGCAGAGAGGAACTCGACCCTGGTATCGCCGTGGACTACCAGCCTCCTCGCCTGTAGAGACACACTCGACCCAGGCGCTTAGCAAATACCCGCAGAGACGGACTCGACCCGAGTATTGCCGTGGACTACCAGCCTCCTCGCCTGTAGAGACACACTCGACCCAGGCGCTTAGCGAATACCCGCAGAGACGGACTCGACCCGGGTATCGCCGTGGACTACCAGCCTCTTACCTGGGCCTACCCAGGGGGACACCGAACTCTCTTGCCTCCAAATTAGCCTTCACGGCTTGGGTAACTAGTCAACCTGAGGGGCTACGAGCCTAGACTAACAAGCGAGCTTGAAAGCTTTCGGCTAGACGAAGACCAGATTTCTGTATACTAATCGTACTTTTGCCTTGGGATTGGGATATTACGTATTATCCTCCCTCGGTTCCCAGTACTTTCGCGTAGAAGGTTCTGGCCTCCCTGAGTTACTGCGCAGACGAACCACGCAGAACCCAATCTGATTTTCTATGTATCAACGGCCGCTTAATATACTACTCAAGCGATCGACTTCAGCCAACCACAGCACTTCTCGTTTAATCGATTTACGCGTTAGCTGCGTCACTTTGGAAATACTCAGCGTAATAATCTAGCCTACTTATAACTTCGGCTTATATCATCTATTATAAATCTTTGGAAATACCCTACGTCACTTAATATTTATAAAATAACAGCTGTATAATATTTGCTTTCTATCTATGATATATATTTCTTAATATATAAATTGTGAACAAGGCGTGTTCATTACATTAATATAACAATAACTGTTGCGAAATTGTAACAGGTAAGGAGTTTCAAATATTTTGGTCATACCATAACCGATGACGGGAAATGTGGGACTGAAATATGCAGCAGGATTGCACAAGAAAAAGCAACCAATGGTAATAGGAAAGAACTTTTAATAAACAGTCTAAAGAAAGACACAAAGATAAAGATAATGAAAACTTTGTTTTGGACCACGCTATTGCATGGATGTGAAACATGGACCTTAAGGAAGGAAGATATTAGGAAACTGGAGGCGTTGGAAATGTGGATTTGGAGAAGAATGGAGAGGATTAGCTGGGCTCAAAAGGTTGCAAATGAGGAAGTTCTGGAGAGAGTTGGCACAGATAGACAGTTGATAATTGAATTAAGAAAGAGGAAGAAGAGTTGGATAGAACACATTCTAAGGGGGGGGGGGGGGAAGAGCTATTAAGAGAGGTCATAGAAGGTAACATGGAAGGAAAAAGAGCAGGCAGACCGAGAAAAGTAAGGCCGAAATTAGGTATGTTAGATGATTTAAAGACCCACTCATATGTGGAAATGAAGAGGAAGGCGGAAGACAGAGTAGAGTGGAGGCATTATATACCATGGACGTGGCAGTAGGCAGTGCACTAAGAGCGAAATAGATCGAGATTCTATGAGGTAGGTTTCATGAAATATGAGTTATAAACGAGATTCAGCAGAGATCGGCGTTAGCGTAACGGTTAAGGCGCTCGACTCCCTTTCACACGATATGTGTTCAATTCCTGCTAGAATCATTTTTATTTTTTATTTTTTATTTCTAACAAGGTTTTGCAATTTATAGGGTTACGATATAGAGTTATGGTATAGGGTTACGGTTATTGTTTACCATAGAAAACAAGTATAAGTAAACTTTACTTCATTGAAAACAGAACCACGCTTAGTTAATTAATTCTACTTCCGTGGAGGATTTAGACGCAAGTGGTTGAAAGGTCGCCAGACACTCGGTCTTGAGCTTGAGAGAGCTCATTCTCTCATGTTCTCTAACAAACATTTAAGAGTCGTTATGACCTATTGATTGTTCAAGAAATTATATATCCTACTGCTAACCGAGTCGTAGGTGGTTAATAGAAATTCATGCCGCCTATTGCTCTAAAGACAATATATAAGGCTTGAATTTAAGGAAAAACTACATGCAGTCGGTATTTCAGATGAGGGTGTCATTCAACCACTAAATATATTCACGGTTGCCTAACAGTCCTCTGTACTCAATACAGACGTAAGTTGATATTCTGTCATTCGATTTCTAGGCATACAAGATTAAGATAGCGTGGATTATCGTTATATTTGCTTGATTTTGTCATATTGTGAAATCTAATCAAATTGTACTAAATATCGCACATAAATTGATAGATAGGCAATCTCATTCATTTCTACTTATACCTCTACTACTATTAAAATTTCGTTTTTATTTATGAACGGTTAACTTCCATTCATTTCAAATAGAAACATTGCGCTCTGTCACTTTCATGTTATTATAGAATTATATTGTCAAAGTAATATAAAAATAGTTTTCAATATGAATTTTTAATAAACGAAATTTCTTTACTTCTGTGGAAGGATAATGTAAATTTACATGTAAGTATTCCTAATATATAACATCAGCAATAAATCGACATAAAACCAAACTATAACCAAGCTTAATATTATCGTAAAGTGCCCAGCATTAAATATCTTTAAAAATAAACCATTTAAATTATTTATCCTAACTGAAATTATTAAGGCTTATTATAACGTTTCCTTATGTCCGTTGTTTTGTCCCAGGCACAGACTAATGGATGCAGGTTAACGTCAAGCAACATTAGTCCTAGGAGACGACTAAACCAGAACTGTGAAATTCAATAGGAAAGTTCAAAGAATAAGGAGTATATTAAGATTTAGACAAGGCTAGCGTTTATGACGAAATTAAGGAGGGCTCGTTGATCAACGGAGTGCTCCATTGCAGCATCAAAGCAAACTGTTGGTATATATATATATATATATATATATATATATATATATATATATATATATATATATATATACATGTACATGTATATCTTGAACCTTCCCTTTGCATGAACACTATAATGGGATTACATGATCATTTTTGTTATAATATATCGTTGAAATTACCGTTGATAATCAGGATGTTTTAAAAATAATTTTTAATTCAAGCCATTTACTGATTTTAATATTCAGATTCGCAAAGAAAGATATGTTACTGATGCTATGCCCTACACAGCTAAATACAAATAAATTAAAATCAGGCCAATACACTTAGTGATCAGATGAAAATAATAATTTTGGTCTGTATATATCAGTCGAATTTAAACAATTCCCAATATTAAATACCTGTGTAAATAATTATCTGGCCTGTATATTGCAGGACCGTGATGATTTTATCATGCAGAAATTTCCGAAAGTTGAGCATGCTATTAACATAGAAATCGCCGTCTCTGGGATTAAACATCTAATCATTCTAATAGTACTTGGTAAATGTCTGAAAATGTATGGAAAATTCCAGGCTTCTGCGAGATTATGAGTAAATATGATCAATTTATAAGGCAAAATGAATTCAGCATGTAAATAGAGTCTCATTATTTAATTTATTAAATGGAAGTAAACACTCATTATAGTGAAATGAACTATGTTGATATCTATCACTTTTAATATCACATGTTTAAACCGTTAGGCAATTTAGACCATTATCCGTATAACCAGACCATCGAATGTCCAAGATTTTACTCGCAGATCAGCGCGGCTGGGATTCGAACCCACGAAGGTCCAATTCACCTCAGGATCTGTCATTTAAAACTTCATGACGGTACCACTACGCTATTGAGACATTCTAATTAATTGTTAATAATTAGAAGCAAACTTTAATATTCATTATCACGTCACCCATCCCCCTGACAAAGAAATTGGGCTCTTTCACAAAGTATACCTAAAATCAAAGTAAACCTAAAAGGCTAAAATTAAGTCGCTGTATTTAACGTTTACTTTTAATCTTGCTCTACTGAGTATAGCATCATACTGTATCAAGCCTAATTACAATTTACAGGATTTGATTTTCATACTGTTGATTTTAACTGAAATTACTGCGCTATTTACTTTATAGAAATATTACTTAAGTCCATATGTCTACATGTACCTGAATTATAATGGTTGAAAGAATGATTTGAGTTAAATGTGACTTTTGATTATTCTGGAAGGCTTAATACTATTTTCATAAAGTTACCACAACATCGCGAGATTTCACATACACGCCGACGATGAATGCAGTAATTTTAACTATTACTAGAAGTGCACTGTATTTGTTACGTACGCAGTGATGCGATTTGTTAAATAATGCATGTATACATTTGTAAACGACAAAAATTGTCAAGTTAAAATTCGCATTTGATACTGAATTGGATATCATGTGTAAGGTAAAACTATAAACTTTTTATCACCTGTTTCGTTTATAGAGGCTATGCCCTTGGTCAATCAGGCTTTGCGACGACCTACTGCTGCTGGAGCCAGTTTAATATTAATTCTGCTACCTAATGCTACGGGTTTTTTATTATGTATGTCTATACTGCGCATGTTAACGTTTCAAGCGATACACCAATTCCACCCCATCCTTGAGTTCAAGTCACTCTCTCCTAATACCATATTTATTTAGCCTTATTCAACTCCAGCAGATAATCGTGACTCATATTATATCCTTTAAATGTTCTGAAGCCGTAGGATAAGCCGGTGTGTGTTGGGATGTTTATTCCCAGCAGATCGGTAGGTGCAGAGTTCTAAGTCTCAATCCGTAATCTCCCCGTAGTTAACATCGAGCAGGAAACTGACTTTAAACATTCTTAACTTAGTAGTTTATTCATCTATTCCTAGCTTAATATGTCTTTCATTAAAGTCCACTTATAGAGTCTGAGAAATTGCATGTATAGGCCTACTGTATGTTGTCTGTTGTTTAGGTACAGTTTTTACTCTAAAGTCTTAAATATCGACAATGAATCGCTCACTATTCTCGATCGCTGCAGTGCTCGTCGTTGGATTGATCCTCACTATCTCGCTCACTGAAGCTCTACAGTGTTACGAATGTGCCAACTGTTTCTCATTTCAGGGAGCGACAGTGAAGAATTGTACAGTTGAAAACGGGAATTGCTACTTCAAACACACAAGAGGTTACACGTGATACATAAAACTACTGCTCTACTGTTTGTTAACCTTTTTATGAATTCATTAAGAATTCGATTATAGCAATTCAATGACTCAATTAATTTCGCTTGGTATTGTAAATTTACCGCAAATTCCAGACCGGTTAAAGTGGGATATTTTACAGGTTAAATGATTTTAAATTGTAATTAAGCAAAGGGCTAAAGCCAAATTGAACGTCCGTTCCCTGCTGGATAACATGTCAGTGACGGGGCCGGAGATCACTGAAATATCTTATCTTTCAAGAACAAAAAATATTTTCATAATATTTCATAATATTTTCATAATATTTTCTTTCCAATTATTGTCTACACTGTATTACTCTTTACTGGCTACAGCAAACTTAGTACACAATTGATTGGGTAAATCAATTAGTAGAAATATTAACTCTGTCTTTGAAACAGAATGACATTTTCCTATCGAGTAATTAAGGATTTTCTACCTGGTATTCTACCCCTTTGAGCATCTGCTACAATCAATTTAATATACATGTAAGTCTACATCTGACAATAATCATCTGACATTCAAATTATATTATTGTTCTGAAACATGGTGCTACTGCTAAAGCATTCACCATAACCCAAATTATTAAATATTCTATCTGAAGACGGTCTAATGCTGCCATAGATTTCCTAACATTACGAAATTAAATTAAAAGTAACGTAATTAAGGCTAAAATACATGGCTAATAGCGTAATCCTTCATCTTATACGTATACTGATTAAAATTAATAGCCTATGGACGTTATACATGTAATATATAATAATATTGTGATTATAAGACGCATAAGTGCATCATCAAAATTATACAGCATAATCATTCAGTGACAAAACATGATTAATATGTTATTTTTGATAATTGCACATTGTAGACTTTTTATTTAAATTTTGGTAAACAATGTTACAATTTTTCAGATAAAATATTATGTGGGATGGGGTTTTTATCTGATAATTACAGGTACAATATAAATTTTATATAACCAGGCTCAGTAGTTTTAGCAAGTTTTAATTATGAATAACAAATGTAATATGTAAGCTGATATATGTTCTTAGCAATATGGTCATCGTATAAAAGGATTACTTTCAAAATTCTTCACTAAAAATTTTAATGGTCGGTATTTATGAAAAATAGGATCTTAACCTCTTTTAGATTTTGAAATGCAAGCCTGTCCAGAGTCAGAGTCCAATTAAGACACTCTGATATCTTTAATAACTCGCGTCAGATTATTCCTATATTCCTGCTCTACTTAATTTCTACATTGTAGATCCAAATGTTTAAGAGATATTAGACTTCGAATTAGGGATGTTACTTTTATAAAGCCAGTCATTCTAGAAATATTATTGGTTTAATCATCATCATAATCAGCATCGTCATCATCTTCCATCGAATCCCAGTCAAACTTGAGTCATCATAAGAACATACCTTCTTTTAAATTCGTTTTATAAAAATGTGTTGTAATTTCCGATGCCTAAGCGCTCACCAACCGAATGCCCTTTCTGACGTTGATTTGCATGGATCTTCGTGCTTTGTCGACCTTTAAGATACGTACATTCCACATTTGATGTATTCTTAAGCAAACTAGGCACAAAGGTAAAATGTTCAACTATGTTCAGTAATTTATTTTCTTACGCAGCACCCACAATCTGTAACTCTTTACCTGCTAATCTTCGCTCTTGTTTTTCTCTTTCAACATTCTCTAGCAAGCTTAAGACTTACCTTTTCCCACCATAGACATAATTAATCTACCTTGACCATTTTTTGATCATCGGACTGGCTTTCGTTTAGGACCTTACTTCTCCTCAGCACATTTCTTTCGCAGACTGGTCTGGGTGAACTGATCTGTAGTGATGTGCGCTGTTGGGGACGTCCCTGACAACATCCCTGGATGAGGAAACGGATGTTAAAACTTTATTATTGTTATTATTATTACTATTTTTTTTTTTTTTTTTTTTTTTTTTTTTTTTTTTTTTACCCCGGTGTAAAGAACTGGGGTTTGATAAAAACGATTCAAGCAATACGTGCTGAATCCGCCGCCGGCTACTCGAGGTCATCAATCGGCTTAAAAGAATTGAATTGAAGCAGACTGCATTAAATCTTTGCAAAGTCATGGAAAGCCTTTGCCAAAGAAAAGATGTCTCTCGCTTATCGCGGTTTGCTCTGCAATAAGTCTGCTATGCCATAATAAAGTCAACACTTCGGGATTCATCGGGCCCATGGTTTCAATAGCACCGGAACAACTTCATATCCTAAGGACAGATCACGGTATTTATCCAACTTCCTAGAGGCGGCATGAACAGCAGCTCCACCGGCTGTGACTGAAGTCGTATTCAGGTAGGAGTTTGCCATAGTGTCAATGACCTGACGTCGTCCCAAACGGCACATTTACCGTTGCACCAGGGCACTAAAGTCATGCCGTCCGGACGCTTGCCGTCTGATCTGGACAACCACTTGGTCCTTAGAGGAAGGGATGCCTGCTCTCGAAAGTGCTCGCCATATTATGTCATTTAAATTGTGATGGCGAGACATTCTACCTGAGCTTCGTTTGCAGGAGAGGCCGTGGAGACCTAAAGCGTCGACTTCATGACCGCAGGGGCACATGTGAGGCTCGCAAGTTTTCGCCCCTAAACGGAAACTAACAGCTACTCGAATCGCCTCATTGTCTAAAAATAGCCCACAAGAAGCAACAGGGAGAGCGTGAAGCCAGTCGCTGCTTCTTTTAGTTGATACAGCTAGGAGTCGTGCTCTGTCTACTGCATTGGACTGGGATTCTAACAGACTGTTATAAATCCGATCCACTATAGGACGGTCCCATGATTTCTGGCTACTGACTGAGGTAGAAGGTGGAGCACTGGAGGTGAGGCTTTTGGACCAAACTGACAACGCAACGTCAATGGAACTATCGGCAGAAAGGGAGCACTTATGAAGGATGGCGTCTTGCAACTGCCTCGTTCCCATCGCTGATGCCAAAAAGGCTGAAGGCGCGATATGGGAAACAAGACGAATTCCAAGACCACCCATGCTCACCGGTAGACTGGCTTGCTGCCACTGCAAAACAGACAAATCTGCGTTGATAACGGCGCATAAGCATTGCCTAAGAGCCTCGTCGTAGTCTAAAAGCCGCGGATTAGAGAAGCTCGGACTAGAGCGCAGAACGTGCATAAGTTTAGGTGCACTTAAAGAAAAGCGAAGGATTGTTAAAGCATCATGAGCGGCTAGCGACTTCAAGCGTGATGCTGTACGTTTGAGGTCTTCAAGGCGACTGGATAAAGCGGTGGTAGTAGCTTCTTCTCCAGAGAGTGGCGCGCCGAGTAGAGAACTATGGGATAGGCACATTGGCACAAATGATGACAAAACTGAGTTGCCCGGAGATTTGCAAACTGATGAAATGACTTCGCACTTGGTACGATTCAACTGAAGCCCAAATTCTTGGCCTCTGTCGATGATAGTCTGTACATCATTTGCAATCGACGACTCGCAACCACCTAGAGTAATGTCATCTAGGTATCCCACCGTGAGATCGCTAGAGAGAGAAGTAAGGAGAGGGTGAATAGTCAGGCAAAACAGCATGGGCCCTAAGGGATCCCCTTGTTGGACTCCTTCCTGTGACTCAATGCACCAGTCTCCGAACTTCAACCACGAAGGGCTTGAGTAAGCTAGATGGCAGAAACTATACAGCTCTGGTATCCTGTGATGTATTTCGCTGAGCATTCGTGATCTACTCAAGCAATTAAAAGCATTACAGAAGTCTAGCTTTACCACGAAGTGATCAGCTGGCATTGACTCAGCGAAACGGCGAGTAGCGTGAACAGCTGCCTCACAGCCACCTGGAATACCAGCTCCAAGTTGAATTGGGCTCAAGTATTCGCTGAGAGCAGATACTGCATAGCGATTTGCGCATTTAGCGGCTAAACGACGCCAAGTGTAACCCACTGCAATGGGGCGAATGCCGCCAGATTTCTTATTGAGTGCGAAGAGTTTACCACCAAACAGCACCGGTTGGACCTCAGGGGGGCAAGCACCTCTAAGAAGGAGATTCACGAAAGAAGTCAAAGCGGTCAAAAATGTCCCAGCCGACTCTCTACAAGTCACAAGCTCCAGAAGATGCTGAGGGCGAAGGCCATCAGGACCACCTGCTGAGCCTGCTGGAAAGCTACGTACAGCTTTGACAACATCCTGCTCTGAGACTTGAATGGGCGGAGTCGCCATTGAGTCCGGAAGGGGTGCCATTATACTGCTACTAGCTGTGGGTGGGTGCTTGGCCTTCAGGATATTGAAAGTGTTTATGGTGCATTGCGCTGGGCTTTCGTCTGAACAGAGGATGCGCACAGCTGCCGAAACATTTCCATCTTCCATTTTGGACCTGACTGCTGAGGCACGGGAGTCATGAGAATGATGAGCTCTTTTAATTCTTTCTACGACCGGCTCAGTGGGAGCACTAGTACCTAGGCCCTCCAACCTTTTCTTAATTAAAGAGCTTAGATTATGCCTTTTACCTGTGCGAGCGGGGACTTGCAAAACCGAAGATGCGAAAAGCAACAAATCTGACCAGTATGATAAAACTGAGGGATCGCTTTCGATCTTACGGAAGGCATCAATCAAGGCTGCTGAACAAGCAGGTCTGGCTGATTTGGGAATGTGTTTTATTGTTGGTCGCGATAAGCAGGGATGTTCAAGAATGAGCGGCTGAGAGGAAAATGAATTGGGAGATAAGTTAGCAGAATTGGGAGCAGCAGTGGGAGGAGAACTCTGTCTAGCCGAACCAGAGTCGCAGCTCCGATTCCTGATCCTATTCCTTATATCAGAAACTGCAAGACCTGGTTGCGAAGCTGCCGCCTGTGCGGAGATCTGCAAGGGAGGTTGGTTGGAACCCGGGCACCGATTATCCAATGGGCCATGAAGATGGACCTTTCCGTCTCCCGAATGAAGCTGACGTTGAGCTAGGCACACCGAACAGATGCCAGTTTTCTTGTTGGCAGTCTGAGACAGTGGCCAAGTCTGTCTGGCAGGCATGTGGCAAACACGGCATAGCAAGCGAGAGATAAAAGAATTACAACTGGAACACTACTGCAAATAGCTGCAGTCCAATAGTCCAATGCAGGTGAAAACTAAAGCATAATGCAGATTTAATAAAAGGTAAAATAAGCCGAATGCGCACAAAAGAATAGAAATAAAAGGGCCTGGGCGTACAGGGATATATATAAAAGCAGTATGACAAAAGACAAAGTGAAAAAATTAGCAGAAGTGAAGAAAAACGATAAAAAGTGCTAAAGAAAAACACAGGTGTGCGTAAACAAACTAACCACCTCGAGCGCCTCTAGCGAATTATTATTACTATTATTATTATTATTATTACTATTATTTGTTTACTTCGATTTTGTTATTCAAAAGGTCTCGAACTAAAAATTCAGTTACAAAATTATATTTCTAACTTTAAAAGTGCTAAAAATGTCTGAGTTCATTCTGGATAAACGATTTCTTGCCATCCTTCAGAATATGAGAATCTTAAAATTGTCTCCTTTCCCTTTTTGTAAGAGGCTCTAACTTTTCCACAAAAATATGTACTTTTTCTGAATGAATAATGTTTAGATAAATTATCTACACCAGGTGTAAATATAGCGACATTGATAATGGACTGTGTTCTAATGACTATGTCTTCAACCAATAAATCGAACTGATTGTAGCTATAGTTTTATGGACCTGTATATGTGTCCGAAATAAAATAGTTTGATTTGATTTGATTTGATAGTTGGAAAAAGCACCGTTCAGACTAAATGGAATAAATTCTGTTATTTCGCGATGTTTTCAGTTGAGGGTGTCGATACTGTAATTCGAGGCTGCACCAGTAACGGCGATGGCTGCATTAATGTGCCGGCTCTTAGCTGTGAACTCTGCGGCTCAGATCTGTGTAATAACCTTGAAGTCACTGTCACTACCATTCGTCCATCCAATGGCAGCACGATGTCCGTAAAAGTCCCCCACGGTGTTTTCCTGCTACTATCAGTAATTCTTTGCAAGATCAACCTTCCTGGAAAACTTATCACTTCAGTGTAATTTGAAGCTCATAATTACGCTATCAAGTAACAATGATGTGACTCACTTATTTCATATTAGTAGTTTAGTTGACTAATTGTACGCTTAGTTTGAAACTGAAATAGACGTTTATGGACTATAACTGTATGCTTATTTTTAAACTGAAGTTGTTTTGATTATTTGATGATTTTTTTTTGTTAACTATGAATTGAATTTTTCTATTCAATAATTGTTAGTATTCATTTTGTCACAGAAGCCTAATATTAATAGTAAAACGCTAAAAAATAATATGGTGAGATTCTAATAAATAAAAATAATTTAAAGAAATAAACACCGTGGTATTTACACTTGGATCATGTTGGAGAGAATCTAATATATAACAAACTATATGTACTCGTGTGCAAAAATGAACGCAGCTAGAAAAATGGGCACTTTTAACTGAACCTGGATTTGAACCCTAATCACAATCCTAAGGAGGACGTTCTAGCAATGTACAAAATGCGACTCTCAAGAGATCTATGCATAAGCATTTCTTACGTGAAAAAGTTATTTTAATTAGAAATTTTAAATATGGCAGTGCGATGAATTTTTTACCCGCCTGAAATTTGTAGTCAAAAGATGCATAGCTGTAATTATCGTTAATATTAATTAATTATAAATATGATATTATGACGTCAACGTTAATCAGATATACAGAAACGACTCATTATATTATATAACAAATACATTGACAACAGTATATGTCTTTAGAAAACCAAACACTCTATCAAACGAAATTTCCAAATAATGAATGTCTTCATCAAGCGTAGAACAGAAATTGGGCAATAGGCATAAAAAGACAAGTATTATGATACAATCGAGTTAAGTGATATCACGGAGCAGTCTGAAAGAAGAACGTATCGGAGCAATTTGAATATGAACAGATAGAGAGGGATGACAAAGTATTCTCTCTCTCTCTCTCTCTCTCTCTCAGTGTACTGCCTACTAGCATGTCCATGGTACATAACGCCTCCACTCTGCTCTGTCTTCCGTTTGTTTTCTTTTCATGTCCACATACTAATAAATCTTTAAATCATCTATGGCATTCCTTTTGATATACCATTATTCATGTGATTCTGCTTATGACGAGGTTGGCTCCTATGACAAATTATTATAACTAAGTATTTGAAAATTTGAAACGAGCATATTATAGTGGAATGAAAGCATTCTGGTCTTTCATGTGGATGGCTCGGAATAATTTGTTGTTGACTGGCACGGCATTAAGACTCAGTCATTATGATCTTCCTACAACTTTTGCCCTGGTACGCTTTCCTTAATACATCTTTCAGCATGGCACTTCCTGTCCAGCCCTTCTATATTTTAAGCATCGTATTTATTATATACATGTATATATATATATATATATATACATATATATATATATATATATATATATATATACATATATATATATACGTATATATATATATATATATATACGTACAAATTCTGTAATTAAATACCTATGATATATTGTGCTCATTTACAATTTTTAACACAACTAATCTTAAATAATTAATGACGTTAAATAATAGTAATAATGTTATTTAATATTAACAATAACTAATATTAAATTGATCTTAATTTTAATCTCTCAGTAGTCACATCTACAATTCATTAGCTTCACTATATCCCTTTTCCTTAAAATCCACTTCTCACATTCGTGTGAATTTGTCATCCCTACTGCAATATTCACTATTGGCTGAGCCGGTGGCTTGTTGGCATCCTACTCAGTAGCGGATTGGTAGATGCATAGTTCATATCTAGAGCTTTCCCCGTCACTGACAAGCTCTTGAACAGGAAAATAACGTTAAACTTGGATTTAGCATTATAGCTAAGTGTGAATTTCTCAGTTATTTTCATTATAAGTTGTTTCCTCCTTGCGTAGTTTCCTGCTTGTGCAGTTTTACACATTTATTTTGTCAAGAACATTCCCAGTAACTGTGTGACTCAGAAATGTCATGCTTCTAATCTATCCTAATCTTTGAACTGATTTTGTGGATTTTGCAATTTGCACCGTTGTGGGCATTCTTTTTGTCACCGGCTTGTATCTGTCTCGATAGTGATCGATGTTGTCATGGACGATAGTAGCACTCCAATTGTTGTTATTTTGTTGTTATAGTATTGATTTTGTTATTGTCACTGGGCAAACATGGGTTAATCCTGTTCTAGTCAACATGATATTTGGGACAACGTTTCGTGAGTGTCTTAGTACTTATCCTCATTGTAGTTTTATATTAATTAATTATTCATTCGCTGTATTTTTACGTTAACTAATTCAATCTCAGTGCAGCTTCATTCTTTTTAATCATAGTTGTAAGTTATGGTTGACCAAAGCTATTATGCAAATCACAGATAACTTCAGAATTTACTCCATACCACCTACAAGTTATTGAGCAATTCAGTGGGATAGTTTGTTTAATAACACTAGTATGTAAGCACTTGTGTAAATTAGACGCAAATATAAAATTAATTTAAAATGCTATACTTAGAGTTACGGACGTATATTCTCTTTCAGTCGGGCAGTTTTACTTCTCATCACTGGTTTATTTCTTTAAACAAATACATAACTTCAGAACTTCCGTTTTGTTGCTGCTTTTATAAGTACCTCAAGTGTCAGGTCAACTTGAAGATTAAGAAAATAATTATAACTCTGAGTCATACACAGTATATATAATATATTATAATATACAATATATTATAATTATAGTAATATATTATAATTTATTATAATATATAATATATAACAAATATAAATATAATATAGAATTATATAATATATAATAATATAATAATCATAAGAAGATATATATATATATATATATATATATATATATATATATATATTTCAGAGGAATTTTTTTTTTTTTTTTATTCGCGATTTTATCAATTTTGCAACAGTTAAATGACCATAAATTAAATAATTATATAAAATATAAAGTATATTAAATTAAAAATTGAATAAACCATAGCAATGTACAAAGTTACCTGCTAAAGTCGCAAGGCATGCAGGCACGGTATGTCTCATAAAGTCGCATGGCATAGTCAGACATATCATGCAAAAAAAACATATTAATGAACAGATAAATAGATGCATTAGACACCTAAATCTCAAGTCAAAAAATTAACATCTTATTTAATGAATCCTGTGGCCATCAGAGAGGGCACAAAGTGCTCTATCTAGCTGACCACCACAGGAAATAAGTCCGAGAAATGATATTAGTAGTTTAAAACTACATGTCTACAGACTAGCAAAAATATGAAGTATAACAGCAAAAATTGCAAACAGCAAATAACCAACACACTAGTAAAACTACTAAAATTAGAAAATATGACCATACGAAAAATGAATTTGCAATCATAGCAAAATGGCTAACTATTCCGGCAAGAGCGGACAGGAGACACTATTACGAATGTATAAGAAAACTTTTGTAATATCGTTTGAATAAAATATATGATTTTAAGTTACGAATTTCAACAGGAATAGAGTTCCATATACAACAACATTCAAAGACATTTGTCAAGTAGTTTGCATGATTCGTAGTAGAAGAGAGATAACAAGTTAATGAAAGCCTGGTATGATACCCACTATTTGATAGGTTTGATCTAATCATATCTCTGATAATCTTAGACATCGAGCCTTCAGAGAAAATACACCTATATATCAAGTTGGCAGAGAGAAACTTATATAATTGATATATCGGTAGAGTATTGTAATTTACGTAAAGTAGTTTAGTCTTGCACAGCCTATCTTGAAATTGTAGAATTCTCAGAGCTCTGTTGTTCGCTATGTGTAGAGGATGTAGGGCCTTATTCGTGTTTTTCCCGTACACTATTAAACCATAAGATATTCTACTGTATACAAGAGAGAAATACAAGTTTTTACGGCAATTTATCGGAATATAATCTCTGCGTTTATATAACATACCACATACACTATTTATTTTGCAGGTAACTGATTTAATGTGTTCGGCAAAAGTTAATTTTTCATCGATAAGAACACCTAAAAACTTAATTACCTTTACTCTTGATAGGGATTTTTCATCAACTGTAATTGAAAGATTGTTTTCTGATATATAGGTCTCGCAAAATTCAGTAGGAAAAAATATCATAAAAACTGATTTAGAATAATTAATAGTTAGCCTATTACTTTTGCACCAATCACTAATTAACATGCATTCAATGTTAGCTTTATTAAACAGATTTGGTAGATTTTTGGCACAAACAAAAGAACTAGAATCGTCTGCAAAAAGTTTGAGACATCCTGTGCTCGAGGCATGTTGAATGTCATTTATATATACTGAAAACAAGAGAGGACCGAGTATAGAGCCTTGCGGGACACCTACATCAACTGGTAACACAGAGGAGCATATATCATCTATAACTGTGTATTGAAATCGGCCCGAAAGGTAAGATTTGAACCAAGTATGTGTAAGACCCCGCACACCATAATGCCATAATTTATCTAACAATATACTGTGATTGACCGTATCGAACGCTTTTGTCAAATCAAAAAATAAGCCCATAACAAAGTTTTTATTTCCTTTTTCATTGCGTATCATATTGGTACAGCTAAAAAGTGCGTCGACAGTGGAGTGGCCAGATCTAAAGCCAAATTGATTTTCATACCAGATGTCATTCTTATTAAAAAAATTAGAAATTCTTTCATACATAATTTTCTCAAATATTTTGCTTAAGTTGCTTAAAAGTGAGATCGGTCTATAATTTTCCTTATTGTCCAGACTTCCATTTTTATGTACTGGGATAACTTTAGATACTTTGAAATTGGTTGGAAAGTGACCTACCTGGAAGGATAGGTTAATAATATGGCTTAAAGGTGCTGAGATGAACTGTGCAGATAATTTTAGAATCTTGGTGTTTAAATTATCAGAACCAGCTGCAGAGATGTTCTTAAGCGATCTAATGGTGTTGTAAACCTCGCTTATGGAGACAGGTTTCATAAAAAATGAAGACGATATACTGTTATTAAGATATTTTTTATAACTGTGATTTACACCGGCAATTTTTGATTCTAAGTTCTTGCCTATGCTAGAAAAATAATTGTTAAAAACGTTAACCATTTCTGTCTTGTCCCTGGTGATGCCGCCATCTGTTGCTAGTGTTTTAATACAGGAATTACTGGAATTGCGTTTATAGGAGCAAATGGAATTTAGTGTTTTCCAAATACATTTTATAGAATTCATTTTGTCGTTAAGTAAATCATGATAAAAAGACACTCGGTGGTGGCGCAACCTCTTGTCAAGCTTATTCCGATAAGCTTTATAAACCATTTCGTCATTTTTGTCCTTGGATTGTTTAAATTTGTAGAATAGATTGTTCTTAATTTTTATACAGTTTTTA
Source organism: Enchytraeus crypticus (assembly GCA_905160935.1). NCBI lineage: Eukaryota > Metazoa > Annelida > Clitellata > Enchytraeida > Enchytraeidae > Enchytraeus > Enchytraeus crypticus. The sequence goes on along the minus strand of CAJHZI010000882.1, from coordinate 2,212,909 downwards.
AGCTCCTTTGTAATCCAAGGTTTATCCTTTAGTTTCTTACGGGAGCATTTGATCAAGGGAAAATTGACTTCTGCCGTATCGGTTAGTGTTTTGATTAAGAACGTTATAGATTCATCAACATCTTCAGAATTGTAAATGAGGGACCAATCTAAGTTTTGCAACTGATAGGCAAATTTTTCTATATTTTTTCCGCTATAAATACGAATGAACGGTCTATCACAGTATTTTATTTGCTTACGTCTCGATGTAATTATTACTAAGTTAGCATAGTGATCGGTAATATCAGTCATAACAGTGAGAGACTTTACTTTACAGTCATTACTATCACAAAAGCCTAGTGTAGTAAATACATGATCAATTAAGCTCGACGAATTTCTAGTGCATCTCGTAGGTATAATACTGAACGGTGTAAAGTGCAAGTTAACAAGGTTATTGACATACTCACCAACAATCCTATCGCTATTATAATTAAGCAAATTCAAGTTCATATCACCAACAATAAAGCTATTACTCACAGGTTTATATATAGCTAAGAATTCAAAGAATAAATCAATAAATTCCCTAGTAGGCTGGCTGGGATGCCTATAGAAGCAATAAAAACGTATTTTACCAAAATTGTTGGCTATTACATCAACGACGATAAACTCAGCAGCATTACTGAAAAAATTTGTATCTTTCGAAGAGGCAATAAAATTATATGAGAATTTATTCAGGATAAAAATTGCAACTCCTCCAGCTCTTTGTGTAAGAGGAGATGAAAAAATAATATGATAATCAGGGAATATGTTGTCAAAGAAATCAATATTAGACCCCCAGATTTCGGATAAAATAATAATATCGAATTTTTTCTTATATGTACTAAACAGATCAAGCAATTTAATGTAATTTGCATTAAGACTTCTTATATTGAGGTGAAAAATAGACAAATCTCCAAGATGAGCTTTTATAAGACAGTTACTCGCTTGAGGAGTGTAGTAACCCATCATGGCGTTCTGTATAAGATTGTCGTCTATTATATCGTTGAACTTGCAGAATTCAGAGGGATGCATAGGAGCATAGCCGTTGTTGTCGGGTAGAGTAGTATCAGCCATATTTAGAGATGTATTGAATTTTGATGCTCAGATCTTGAAGTTCCACTGAAAATCCATTCGCGTACAATACTACCGTCTGGCCACGAACTGTCGCTGAAAATAATATCTTCATACTTTGAGTCACAGGATAACATGAAGGCTGCAGAATTAAATTCTCGCCCATCTTTTGTTTTACTCGAAAGTTTCCTGCACGTGATAACTTCCGCACCGGCATGCTTTAGATATTTGGTGACGTTATCGCTTGTGGTATCCTTGTTGAGCCTTCCTAGAAACACGGTTGTTTTTCGAGGTATGACTTTCAATTCTGAAGTATCCGTGGTCGCCCTTTTACCCGTTATGACTCTCCTAGGCTTTCTATTGTTGACTGGTATGAATGGCTCAGAACTGGGGTTGAGGGGAACGTTGAACGAATGTATATATATATATATATATATATATATATACATATATATGCATATATATATGTATATATATATATGTATATATATATCTTCTTGTGATTATTATATTATTATTCTATATTATATTTATATTTGTTATATATTATATATTATAATATATTATAATATATTATAACATATATAATATTATAATTATTTATTATATAATATATATACATGTACATATATTTTTCTAATATTATATTTTAGATTATATATAACTTTCCCACGGCTTTAATCGCCAAGCAATGTGAAGGTTTTGTTAAGTCTATTATTAGTCTGTTGTTGCAGTATAAAAAGACTTATTAACAAATTAAGGCCTACATCTAACTTCGCTAGATTTCCGCCATCACACTAATTTCGATTTCCAAAAATCTCATATTCACAAAGTTCTACAACCTTCGCTAATTCTTCTGAAGGCTAATCATTCACAAATTCAAGAGTATCTTTATATTTTTAAATTTCTGCCACTTTGATATTAGATATGAATCTTTCTAGTTACGGCAATCCTAACTTCTCGTAATGGTAATCTCAGCTAAATAATTTTAGCTTCCTAGCTCTGTAATAGTATTTCACAGTTGAAAGGATTGAACTTCCTTAAATGTATAGCTTAAGAATTCCATTGGTAAATGATGTTTTGATCTTCTTAGATTAATGTTCATTTGTTCATGTGTGCATCATTTGATCACAAATGCTAGACAAGATGGATGAAAGAAGATAATGAAAAACTAGTCAGAGAGAATATGGAAAAGGTATTGTGTAAGGCTAAATAATTAGCAGAGAAGAACAGCGGACAAAGCAAGAGATTAGCAGTGGCACGAAAATTGCAATGATCTAACGAAATATAATAGAAGAGGATGTTCTGATTTATTGTATCAAGAAGTGCGTCAGTTAACAAGAAACCAGAAGTAATTAGTAGTAAAAATCATTAGTATCAATACCAAATATGGAAACTAAAGACAGAAATGAAGGATGTAGAGAATATGTAGACGATTTGTATGACAATGCTAAAAAGCCAACAGCAGAAGATTTTAAACCAGAAGAATAATTTGTGATAAAAGACGATCAATGAGTGTCTGTTATAGTGAAAGAAGAAACTTATATTGCCATTACAGACATGAAGAAAGGAAAAACAGCTGGAATTGATGACGTGCCAGCAGAATTCTTATAAGTATTAGAAGGAGAAACACGGCAAAGACTTGTGAAACCTATGCATAATGGTAGGCCTATATCATGCCGGTATACGGCCAGAGGACTTTAGCATATCAGTAATTTACCCTATTCCTAAAAACGAATATGCTGTGGAATGTTCGGACTTCAGAGCAATAAGCTTACTTTCGCATGCATCAAAAATCTAATTCATAACAATAATCGAATGCATTCAATCAACGGCAGAATCGGTATGAAGTAAATTACAGTTTTGAAAAGTAGGACTGCACAAGCAAAAGCGGCCTTTGGTAATGGAAAAGAACTATTAACAAAAAGTCTGAAGAAAGAAACAAAGATAAAGATAATGAAAACTTTGATTTGGACCACGCTATTGTATGGTTGTGAAACATGGACCTTAAGGAAGGAAAATATTAGGAAACCGGAGGCTTTGGAAATGTGGATGTGTAGAAGAAAGGAGAGGATTAGTTGGACTCAAAAGGCTACAAATGAGGAAGTTCTAGAGAGAGTTGGCACAGTTAGACAGTTGATAAATGTATTAAGAAATAGGAAGAAGAGTTGGATAGGACACATTCTAAGGGGGAAGGTCTACTAAAAGAGGTCATAGAAGGTAGAATGGAAGGAAAAAGAGGCAGGGGCAGGCCAAGATTAGGTATGTTAGATGATTTAAAGACCACTCATATGTGAAAATGACGAGGAAGGCGGAAGACAGAGAAGAGTGGAGGCGTTATATACCATGGACCTGCCAGTAGACAGTGCACTAAGAGACAGTTTTGAATTAGAAAAGGATGGGGCACAAGAAAAACTAGGAGGGTGTTGGAGCATGGGCGCCCGCAGCTTAGGGCAGGGATATAAAATTATATATTTTGTAGGCTTTTTGGAAACCTTTGGCAAGGTGAACTGGGTAAAGATATTAGGAATATTGAGAGAATATAGCGTGGATTGGAGAAATAGAAGATCAATTATGGATCTTTACATGAATCAAATGGCAAGTATAAAAGTTTAACAGGAGTTATCGAAAGAAGGAGGAATAGGTAGAGGAGTCTGTTGCATGTCACCATGTCTACATGTATTTAACTTTTACGCAAAGGCCATGATGATGGAATCAATGGATAGCATTGAGAAGAAGGAGTAAAAATGGGAAATAAACTTACGAAATATGTAATATTTGCAGATGATCATGGTATGATTGCTCGAATCAAATGGATTTAAAAAAAGTTGGGGACGACATAAACATTAATGCATTAGCGTATGGACGAATGAAATAAAAATTAATTTCAAGAAAACCAAAGTGATAAGAGCGTCTGGAAAAGGAGCAGGAGTCAATATAGAAAATGACGGTATGATGTTAGAAAAGATAAACAGTTTAAGATATTTACAATACGCCATAAGAGAAGATGGTAAATCATCATCGTGATCATTATCATCATCATCATCATTATCATCATCATCATCATTATCATCATCATCATTGTCATCATGAGCATCATGATCATCACCATCATGATCGTCATCATCATGATCATCATGATCATAATCACCATCATCATCATCATCATCCTCATCATCATCATCATCCTCATCATCTTCATCATCATCATCATCATAATCATCATCATCATCATCATCGTCTTCCCTTAAGTCACAGTTTATCTAGGGTCGGGACACGAATAAATCTTCTCCAATCCTCTCTGTCCCATACTATGTCATCACTCAATCCCCTATCTTTGATATTCTTCTTAATATATGATCTTTATTCACTAAAATACATGGCAGTAAGAACAGAACAAGCTATGAGAAATGACAACAAAAGTAAATGCTGATTAAGCCTTAATTAAACTTAAGCCTTGATTAAACTTAAGCCTTGATTAAACTTAAGCCTTGATTAAACTTAAGCCTTGATTAATGGTAAACAAACATGGCGGCGAGAGCACTTGTTGTCAACTCAGCTTTATGCTATATTATTAACTGTTTTCGTAAACATCCAGTGAAGATTGTAACGTCTATATGTTTAGACTTCTATCAAGTGGATACCATCAGTAATGCAAAGGATTTGCTCATTAGTGACGTTGAGAAACTGGAAAAGTCTGATAACATTAAATTACCGAGTAAACACAGGATGTCTAATGTAAATAAGATGAAACTAGACTTGGAGGATATCCTTAATATCATTCAGTCTGTGGATGAATTTGTAGGACTAAGTGCTCTCCCTAGATATGTAACGGATAATCTAGATGAGCTGCCTGTCACAAAAATGGATAGTGACGGGCTATCGATCGTACTAACTAAAATTGATAAACTGGATGAAAAATTAACTAGACTTGATATGCTTTCGGGTAAGTCACGGGAACGGGAGGTAAGGAATTCGGTGCTGTTGAGTGTCAGCGATATCGGTGAATCTGGTGTCACTCATTTGGGGGAGGGAGAAGAAGTGGAAGACGGTGGAGATTCTGATACATTCATGGAAGTACAAAGTAAGAAGGTAAAACGACGACGATTAAGCGATGCGAAAAAACATAACAAGACCATGAGCATCTCGTCTCAGACACATCCATCTAATATCCTATACAGTGAAATGGCAGCTAAAACAAAAATCAAAAATTCTGGTTCTGCGGTCACTTCTTTTCGTGCAACAGAGCCTACGGCAACCATTTCTACGGTCAAAACCAACAGGATCATAGGTACCAGTCAAATCTCTAATCAGGACATGCCAAAGTCAGCCAAGCCATATGTGAGAAAGGCGGTCTATGGAATCTACAATGTCTCTGTTGACACTACATTAGACTCCATGAGAAAGTATATCACTGATTTGTGCGATGGGAGCCAACCACTGACACTATTTCAGGTTAAATCTAATAATGGTCAGGAGGCTTCTAACAATGATGCTACTAACCAGTCTTCGAGTTTTAGTGGATCATATCGGGTATGTATCGATATGCAACACCTGAATAAATTCTTAAAGGCATCATCATGGCCCAGTGGTATAGTCATAAAACCCTGGAAATTTAAACCAAAGCTACAACAGCAAGAAAGTGAACATACATCATCAATTCAGAAATGAGTGTGTCTCCTGAATATAATTATAATATAATGACATACAATTTACATGGTTTTAATCAAGGGAAAATGGCTTTAGAAGAGTTATGTAGTAATGTTAAGCTGGACATTTTATTTGTACAAGAGCATTGGCTTTCTACTGAAAATCTCTATAAATTTAATAAATTTTCAAATTTTAATTATTTTGGAATTTCAGCAATGCAAAATCATACTAAAAATGATATTTTGTTTGGTAGACCCTATGGGGGGGTAATGACACTAGTAAATAAGGCAGTAAAATCTGCAATAAAGCCTCTCATGATTAATGAGAGAGTGGTGATACTAGACATTAATAATTTTTTATTTATTAACGTATATTTTCCATGTAATGATAAAGCTTCAGAATATCTTGATATCCTTTTAGAAATAATTGCAGATATATCTGATTTACTTGATATGACCAGCTATAGGGGCTTAATTCTGGGGGGTGACTTGAATGTAAATCTCACCAAAAATAGTGAACAATCTGTCATAATAAAAAAATTCCTAAAAATGTATAATTTGAAAATTCTTGATATACAACAATACAGTGGGGATGACGGTGTATATACTTTCAGTAACAAAAATATTGGTTGCTCAAGTATAATTGATTATATATGTATTTCTGAATGTATGATAGAACATGTATTAAAGTATGATACATTATCAATGCCATTTAATTTTTCTGATCACGAAATTGTTCAAATAGTGCTCGCTAAGGATATTGGAATAATTAATTATGTATGTGATGATAATAGGTATATGAATTCTAATATCATTAGATCTGATATAAGGCTGTGCAATGATGGCAAATATTTTAATAGAAGATTTAGATTTGACAGGTGTGACAAACAATCATATTTTGATTATACCAGAAGGTTACTTGATCCGTTGCTGAATGAGTTAACTGCTATGTGTATTAGGCTACAATATCATGTAAACATCGGTGAACTTTGTAATCCTACTGTAATAGATCGTATCTATAGTAACATTGTAGATGCTTTGTTGCAAGCTAGCAATTATAGTGTTCCTTATACTACTTGTAATGTTTATAAACATTGGTGGGATGAAAGTCTAAGTTCTCTAAAGAAAGATTGTATCAAATCCAATAATGAATGGGTTACAGCTGGTAAGCCTCGTTCAGGAGTGATATATAATAAACGGAATTCGGATAAAAATCAGTTCAAAAAATTAATTGAAGTAAAGAAAAAAGAAAAGAAAAGAAATTTATCAAACTCGTTGCTAAATTCGCTGAATAACCAAAATTCTTTTAAATTCTGGACCACATGGAAGAATAAAGTATGTGACAAAATCACTATACTGCCTAAATTAGAAGACACAGACAGTGAAGAATCTGCAGCTGAAAAATTCAAAATACATTTTGAACACATATCTAATAACATGAATTGTGAATATAACACAAAAATGTGTAATAAATATAAAAGCCTGTTGAAAAATCGAACCGAATTACTAAAATTAAATAATGTAAATGAACTAAACGATTGCTTATTTAATGCAACGGCAATTGATATTGCAATTTCAAAGCTTCATAAAGGCAAATCACCTGGATTTGATAATCTAATGAGAGAACATTTAGACTATGCTCATTCTAGTATTTATGTAGTACTGGCCAAACTTTTCTACATTATATTTGTTACAGGTTATGTTCCATTAAGTTTTGGTAAAGGCCTTTTAATACCTATTCAAAAGGATACTTCAAGTAAAGGTGTCCAAAACTTAGATAATTTTAGGGGTATAACGTTAAGCCCGATAATATCAAAAGTATTTGAGCAGTGTATACTTCTTATTTTTGGTAAATATTTACATTCAAATGACAGACAATTTGGCTTTAAGAGAAATCTAGGATGTGTACACGCTATCCTTAGTGTAAGAACGGTTATTGATTTCTTTGTTACAAATGACTCAACCGTTAATATTTGCTGTTTAGATGTCAGTAAAGCGTTTGATCGTCTTAATCATAATTGCCTTTTCTATAAGCTTCTACAACGTTCAGTTCCAGTATGCTTAGTTAAAGTACTATCGGATTGGTATTCTAAACTGAGTTCTACAATACGATGGGGAAAATGCAACTCCGGTGATTTTAAAATTAATTGTGGTGTTCGTCAAGGAGGCGTTCGATCGCCTGTGTTATTCTCAGTATATGTAGACAATATTTTGACGAAATTATCTAAATATGGTTGTAGAATGAACAATTTATGCTATGGCTCTTTTATGTATGCCGACGATCTTATATTAATTTCGCCTTCGAAAAGTGAATTACAAACTATGATTAATATATGTTGTAAAAGTTTTATTGATGTAGGTCTTGAATTAAATACAAATAAGTCATACTGTATGAGATTCGGAAAGAGATACTGGAATACGGGACCTAGCGTAACGGCCAATAATAAGAGCATACTCTGGGTTAAAGAAACCAAATATCTGGGTGTGACCTTTGTAGCTGGGAAAAAATTTAAAGTTTCATTTTCAGATGTGAAATGTAAATTTTACTCTGTATTTAATACTTTGTATTCTAAATTAGGTCACTTATCTAATGTTAATGTTACAGTGCATCTATTAGATTCAATGGCTATCCCAATCTTAACTTATGCCATTGGGGCGCTTGATCTAACAGCGTCCGATTTAAATAGCCTTGACTTTACTCTAAGTAGAGCAATATGCAAGATATTTAAGATTAGGGAAAAAGATAATATTACATTATGTATGAATATATTTGGAGTGCAGAGCATCAAAGAGAGATATATTAAACATCAATGTAATTTGGTCGTGAAGGCTTGTAAAAGTCAAAATTTAATTGTAAGAAATATATGCATAAATAAAGCGAAAGGTCTAACTAGCCATACATTAAGTAGATAATCTATGCTATATATTTGTAATTTTATTTCATTTTGGTTTATTTTCAATGCAGCAGTATCTGTTGTAATGCATTGTGGTGTTTTCTATTTGTTTATTGTAACTTGCTACCACGTTTTTGATGGTGTAATAAAGATTCATATATTAAACTTAAGCCTTGATTAAACTTAAGCCTTGATTAAACTTAAGCCTTGATTAAACTTAAGCCTTGATTAAACTTAAGCCTTGATTAAACTTAAGCCTTGATTAAACTTAAGCTTTGATTAAACTTAAGCCTTGATTAAACTTAAGCCTTGATTAAACTTAAGCCTTGATTAAACTTAAGCCTTGATTAAACTTAAGCCTTGATTAAACTTAAGCCTTGATTAAACTTAAGCCTTGATTAAACTTAAGATTAAACTTAAGCCTTGATTAAACTTAAGCCTTGATTAAACTTAAGCCTTGATTAAACTTAAGCCTTGATTAAACTTAAGCCTTGATTAAACTTAAGCCTTGATTAAACTTAAGCCTTGATTAAACTTAAGCCTTGATTAAACTTAAGCCTTGATTAAACTAAATAAAAATAAAAATGCAAGAAAATAGATAATTTGATTAACTGTAAAGCATTAGAATCAATTTAGGGCAAAATTTCTTCAAAATAAGACCAAAATTTGTTACCTATTTTACCAATAGAGTTATCGCTCTAAATGGAATATTTATATTTAATTTTAACATAATCCATGTAATCAGCATTATCTAAATCTAACTTACTATCCAGGCATTCAGAGACAATCATGGCATCACACGTCAGATGTGGTCTAAATCTTTCTTGCTTAACATCAAACTCTCATAATTACATCCTCATTTCCTGCATATTGTGATAAAGGAAGATCTGCCTTTGTCACAATATTACTCACCCAGTTCGTAAGAAAGAATGCTCGAACAATCAGTGAATCAGTGCTGTATGTTCGAATGCCATTGAGTTACTTAAAGAGTTGGTCACTTTTACTTTCCCATTGACAATGTTATATATAAGCTAGACGACAATATCACAGATAACATGAAATGTACACCACCGTGGCATATCAGAAAACAATTAGCAAATATCCTGAACGAGGCAATATCCTGAAACTTTATCAAAATTTAAAATTTGCATTCGTTTATATTCGCACGTTAGACAATTGGCATATGTACATAATCATCACCATCTTCCCTCAAATCCCAGTTTAACCAGGGTCTGGATACGAATAGACTTTCTCCAGTCCTCTCTGTCCCACACCATATCATCCACCAGTCGATCCCCTATTTTTAATGTCCTTCTTAATTACCGCATCCCGCGTCAATTGTAGTCTACCTCTCTCTAGCTTAACATCTCGCATTACTACATCTTCATCTCCCTTTCTCACAATATGCACATAGGATATCAATTTCGACTGAGCCAACCTATCCCTAATCCCCTCAATTTTCAAATTTGTCCTCATATTTATTTTTCGTTCTGTTTTTCCTGGTTTTACCACAATTAGGAGTAACCTCCTCATTTCCGCCACATGCAGACAATGTAAATGTTCCCTTTTTATTGCCCAAAACTCCGAACCATACATTATTACTGGCCTTACAACAGAACTATAAAATTTTCCTTTCTCTCTTAGTTGCATTTTCCTATCACACAGCACTCCACTAGCTGTCCTCCACTTCTCCCATCCAACCTGAATCTTACTAGTAATCTCCTTTTCCAACCCCCTTCCATCATCCGCTATTATAGGCCTAATCCCCCATCATCCTCTATTTTACAATTAAGAGAAGATGGAAATATTGGAAAATAAATCCGATGTATAATTATTCAAACAAAAGCGGCGGAAAGAGGAAAGAAATTTCAAAGACCTATTAGCAAAATGTTTGAAGAAATCCACGAAGATAAATGATTGTGAAGATTTTAGTGTGTACCACGCTAATGTACGGTTGTTAAACGTGGACCTTAAGAAAGGAGGATATCAGGAAACTGGAAGCATTCGAAATTTAGCTGTAGAGAAGAACGATGAAGATCAAATGGACTGAGAAAATTACGAAAGAACAACTGCTAAACAAGGTTGGCATAAATAGACAATTGAAATAATCATAATACTCTTTTGTATATGCTAGTGTTTTTAATTATATTCGTAAACAGTATTAAGATACGCTTTCATGCCAATGTACAGGGGTATTTTGAAGCATGTAACAATATGCTTAAATTGATTGTCTTGATTTGATATAGAAATTTTAACTGCTTTATATGAATTAACTATATGTGTTCAGGGCAGATGTTAGTGCTGTCGTTACTTTTGTGTCCTTTTCCCCTTTATCTCCATGTATTTCTTGTGTACGATTTTACCGAAGTGAAATAAACGTGATTAAATTTAATTCCATAAAGAATAGAAAAAAACCAGAACTATTTATGAGGTTCGTACACAGCCGATGAGGTTTTTGTAAGGGATTGGTAGACTTGATTAATATTAATTAATTTCTTGCTCTTGATGTGTACGCTAGGTAAAACGTTAATTTCTCTTCTGCTATTGCAAAACGCATTGCACTAAAAATATGAGCACAATTTGAACTTTCAATGTAAGGACAGTCTGAACAGCTGGGTTCTTTAAATTTAATAATATAATCTTTGTGCTTTTGCTTCTACTTGTGCTATCAGGAAATCATAGGGCTTAGATTTTGCTTATTGCAATCATGTGACTTTTTCTATTACTTTTGCTTCCACAAAATCATATTTAGCGTATTTAGCATTATGACGCTGCTGTAATTTTTCAAAATATACTGAGCATATGGTTTTGAGGTGATAATGAGCAAATGATATAGCTGTAATTATGGTAATTATTACCGAATTATAAATATGTCATTATAACAATCAATCTTACTTCAGACAGGCATACGGAACTAGATATATTACATTTAACGCCATATTAATTATTAGAGCTAGAAATATTAAATTTAACGCCATATTATATATTGAAATAATTTAAGTGAAGTTAGAAGACAATAGTTGTCCATCATGTGTCGGGCGCAACATTGTACCAGCATACTGAAAGCCTCCATAATATACTTATAAATTATACATGTAGTCTGCAACTCAATCCTTACTCGGTCTGCAGCTTTCGTTAGATGTCGATACATATACTGTAGGTTGGAGCTAAATGCTAAATCCAAATCAAACATCAAATTGTATGTTGATGCAGTAGTTAAATTCTTTGCAGTGATATAGTGCCTATGATATATTGTAGCAGTTAAGTGCGCACAGTTCAGCTTCCGTGCTGCGCGTGCAACGAGCATTTATTCGGATGGTTTTTCAAAAGACTTGTAAACAACATCCAGTCCCGTGATTTAGGCCTACATTCCGAAGCTCTGGCAGAACTGAGACGATGGATTAAAACTTTATAAAAGGATATATTGGCCTTGCTAGACATATACATCATTAGATTAATTGTCGTCGAATATAAGCATTTCATCGTCAATTTAAGTGAACAAATAACTAGAAGATTGGATTGTGTTTAATGAAAAACTAGCTGAGCAGCTTTATAAAAATAAATGTAGGTTAAATTTAGAACTCATTTACACAATCGGTCAGTTATAACAAAATTCACCTTTTCGTCGAGCGTTCTTTCAACAATGTAACTAAGTGAATCTAGTTAAGATATGTGTTACATGGATAGATATAATTTTACTCTGCATGTAACACGCCCGTAATCCTGTACTGGAAATTTCTTATCTGACCCACTCTAATTCGCAAACCTCTAACTTTCTCGTTATTAAAGATATTCAAACGACATTTCTCTATTTTAGGTAGAATTGACTGCTGGTCAAGTTCTGTAAATTTCAAGAAGTGTGTGTGTGTGTTTGTGTGCATTTATGCGCGTCTGTCTGTGTATAATCTTCATATACTTTTTTACAGTATATGCATGTACAGTTTTGTACGTTATACTGTACACATACAAACATACAGAAATGAACGCACATCAATGTGAGATCTGCAAGAACAGTGGAGCGAGTCGACAGAATATAGATCAAAAGCTAAACTGACAGCCAGATGATCTGGATTTTCGATTAGTGCAATTCAGCCCGGACAACATAAATCTATAATCCTTAAAATGAATATGGTGGCTGAGTTAGTGCTGCTAAGCAATATTTTGAAACTCCAGGTCAGTTTCTGACCAATGGATTAAATTCAAAACATAATTTACTAGCAACACAAATTATACAAGCATTCATGTATGTAGCACTGAAAATAGTGCTGTAATAAAGTTGCATAAGTATTCATTAATCCTCTGCATATACATGTAGATATATGTATTTATTGGATAATAAATAAAGTTTAGTATTCACAGAACCGTTCTATGCGAATTGACAATTAGATATAGCCTAGTAGACTTGGCCAATCCAGACTAAAAATACAGAGAAACGTTTATTTAAGTGCCATACTAATTCACTAGAGATAGTACTTCATTTAATAATTAAATTAAAGTAATTTTATTTATTTTACTCTATACTTATTCCTTTAACTGCTCCTGAAAGGGTCATCTTATGAATCAACAAAATTATCCCTTCCCAAAGGCCATTCCTTAGTAATCCCTACCCAACCAACAATATGAATTTTGGATTTTAGGTTTGAAAATTTGGCTCCTGAAGAAAGAGCAGCGCTGAAGTATTACTCAGTGGCGGGGTATTAACGTCCCTTTCCATATCAGGGACGTCCCCAGAGCATGCATCAATTCAGATAACTTCACTTAATGGTCGCTTGTTACTGCGCTCAGAGGTAGCAACACACTTTCAGACTGACTAATTTGCCAAGGTAGCACAATCTACCTTAAAATCAATGCGCAAAATGTAAGCGAGCATGATGTCAAATATTTATTTTGTGAAAATTTGTGCAATTCTGTTGATCTATAATTGTAAAATTTCGATTGAATATCGAAAAGAAAAACTTTAAGCACTCGCACATTTTTCAGTTTCTTCAACACCCCGTGTTCCCCTAAATAATATTCTTGTTGAAAAGCGGGCGTTGCCTTTTTAAATGTTTACGCGCAACAGTTGCGGAGCGGATGGGCTGAATTACTTCTGCATCATTATGTTACGTGGATGAGAGATAAGCTTCAGCTTCCACTGGATGAACCATCCTGTATATTACACAATCGCTGGTGGGTCAGACTTGCTTTATACTGCAGAGCTTAGATTAACAGTCAATAAGGTTTTGTTCTCTCTCTATAGTTTAGTCAAAGAAAGTGATTTACTAGTCGAGTCATAACTTTAGTATTATTAATCGTTAATTTATTCGCCTATTAACTTCAAGCAAAGCAGATATTTATCAGCATAAGAGTTGCGTCTGGCCTAATATTTACGTTATTATACCAAAACGTTATTATGTTATTATACCAAACCACAAAATCAATTCTTAAACTTTAAGTATTTAGTACATTCGTTCTTTTTAGTAGCTCTCCCTCTCTTAAATTCTTTCTCTCTCCTCTCCTTCTCTGTCTCTCTCTCTCTCTCTCTCTCTCTCTCTCTCTCTCTCTATATATATATATATATATATATATATATATATATACATGTATATATATATAATTATTATATATACATGTATATTATACATATATATATATATATATATATATATATATATATACATTATATATGTATATATCCCATCCCGTCTCCCTCTCTATGTCTCTCTCTCGAGATCTAACATCGAAAAGGTCACGTTATTTAAATTACGTAAACAGATAACAAATAACTTATAAGTTACACTTATAAGTTCAAATTGCCATATAATTATATTATATATCGTAATTACTAAGCAATCGATTACTAGAAGACAATTTAATAGCAAGCGCTTGCTAGACGCTTCAGGGATCTAAACCTGAGACAGAACGGGCGAGGTTACGTTGTGGTATCAGCAGTAGTGGCGCTGTGAGTGGTGTCTCTACGTAATGTTTGAATATCTCAATAGTGCAATGGTTAGAGGTGTAGATACCGTCATGAAGTTTGAAATGACAAACCCTGAGGTGAATTGAACCCTCGTGGGTTCGAATCCCACCCGCCATGAGCTGAGAGTAATATCTCGAACACTCATTGGGCTGGTTACTTAGAAAATGGACAAAATTGCCTAACGGATTTAACATGTTGTATTAAAAGTGATAGATATCAGCGCAGTTGATCATTTCACTATAATGTATGTAAAAGAATACAGAGTATTGTAACTAGCCTTCTGGTCAGTAAGTTCTTATTATTAATCTATTTAGGCAGTATATTATACAGAATACATGTACATGCGCATGTGTTTACAGAGTTTCCATATCCATTTTTCGGTCTTACGGATTTAGTTATTTCATCCTCGGCACCGCTTAATGGTTATTAATTGTCTTTTGCTTGAGTAGTCCTAAATTGCTGTTCGCGAGGAATTAAGAATAATCTTTCTTTACCCTGGAGATAGTATTTATTTAGCGATGACATGAATCTATATTCCAATGTGGAATCTTCAGTTTTCACTAACCGGACGCTCCTTTCGTCAATGCTCCAAACCACAAAATATTTCCAATTAATAAAGCAATAGATTCGTTGGATAGGTAAGGTTTGTTTTCTCAGGGAATGACTCCCCTGCACAGTAAATGTTAGTCGAAGCTGAGGAAGGCATAGGGGGCCCAACTCGTTATAAGCAGAATCCCCAAGGTTAATGGTATATCATGTTAAATGATTTAAAGATCCATTTGTATGTGGACATAAAGAGTAAACGGAAGATAAAGAAGAGTGGAGGCTTTATATACCATGGACCTGCCAGTGGGCAGTGCACTAAGAGAGAGAGAGAGAGAGAGAGAGAGAGACATAGGAAAAGTACATGTAGTTGGTTGCTGGCATACTGATCTACAATCTAGATTATTCAGCAGAACGAGACGAAATAAGTGAAGATCAGAAGATGTCACAGTCATCGATGATATAAGAAGATCTTGGAAGATTCATCAAGCAGTTTCTCAGACCTGATGGGGTTTATGTAAACACCGCCACTTCAGACTTTATTCCTAGATAAATATCACTGAATTCATTTGCATAACAGTTAATAACATATTTTTGAGAAGATGAAATTCAAAGATATGCTGATGTTATTTAATGTCATTTTAGAAACTATGATAATGAATGAATAATTGAATTACAGCTACAACTGTAGTCTTTAGTAAGAGTTCATAATGAATACTATTTCGATTTTTCTAAGCATCTGCTTTATCATTTTCTTGGCAATAAATGAGGGCAAAGGTCTCAACTGCTACACCTGCAGCAATTGTAGAGTGACGGAGGAGCGTCAGATTCCATCACTTCAATGTTCCAGTGGCAGCCCGACATGCTACGTCTCTATCAGAACAAGTAATTATATGATCTTTTCTAACATTGAATTAGATGATTGAGATATTTGAACAGCCATATTAGTAACTGTAATTTATACTGACCGCAACGCATTGTGATTGCTTGACCTCTCTTTCTCATCTCTCTCTCTCTCTCCCTCTCTCTTTCTCTCTCCCTCTCTCTCTCTCTCTCCCTCCCTCCCTCCCTCTCTCTCTCTCTCTTGTTGCACTGCCTACTGGCAGGTTCATGGTATATAACGCCTCCACGCTTCTCTGTCTTCCGCTTTCCTCTTCAGCCACGTTCACATTATTGAATCTTTTAATCATTTAACATCTTAATCATGGTTTGAAATGATTGCTTCAATTTCCTTACATTTATTCTATGACGTCTTTTAGTAAACTATTCTCCTTTGCGATGTGTCCTATCCAGTTGTTCGCCTTATTTAACAATAATAATAATAATAATATTATTATTATTATTATTATGTTTAAAGTCCGTTTCATCATCCTAGTATGAAGTCAGGGACGTTTCTACAATCCACACCACTGCAGATCAATTCACCAAAACCAATAAAAAATATCTGAAGAGAAGTAAAGCCTAAACGATGCCTTTCCGGTAATAAAAAATAGTCAGGATAGTTACAGTATATATATATGGCGGGAAGATATGTCTTTTAAGCAAGTACGGATGCAGCAATTTTTCGGGGGGCAAAAATATTTGGACCTTTGGAAACCGTTTGGGTAAGTGGAGCCCGTCATGTGTGTATAACTGACTACAAACGGCGAGCCTGGACCCCCCCTCCTGGATCCGCCACTGACCATTGATTACTTGAATGTTAACTTTTTTTAAGTTTTTAACAATTGCATAGAAATTTCGGGGCCTTGTCCCCCTGCATTCGCCACTGCTTTTAAGCCTGCCAGAGAATGTTGAACGAGAAGAACAAGAGAGAATATTAATAGGTAAATAGGCCTCATATAATATCAGATCGTGGATGCTGCAGCCTGCATAAGAGAATGAACGTCTGCCCAGTGATGTGAGAATATTTGTAACAGAGAAAAGATTGGCATCGGTAAAAAAAGTCCACGTAAGGTAAGATAAAGAAGAAGAATTTCAGATATCTAAGTAGGTTTGCCAAATTGCAGAGTTTTGAGTTTACCGGTACCTATTTTATACTTTATGCTCTGATTCACGGGAAGCCAGTGAAGACTGCAAAGTAGGGAAGAGAGTGAGATGGAAATCTAGAGGATTTGCAAAGTACACGTTCAAGAGAATTTTTGACATGCTGCAAATATAATGCAATTTAATGCATTTATAAACTATCAGCACCAACTCTATAGTGAAAAGGATTTCTTCACTGTAGATTTTAAGCTCAGATAATATTGTCCCGTATTTCACATATCCATATATTCAAGGCTTCTAATGTTCTAATATAATCATTTCCTTAGGGCCATTCTTCACACCATTAGAGTAGCGTGATCCATACCGAGATTTTCACTATCTTTATCTGTGTTGCTTTCTTTAGACTTTTCATTAAACGTTCGGCTTGCATTTGGAACAGTAATTCAAAGTCAGGCATCGACAAAGGAATATCTTTACAAAGCCTTAATTTCAAACTATGACACAGAACAGGCATTTTTCAAATTAAATAAAACAGATAAAGCTATTTTATCCGATATCTTCGTGAAAGATGTGAAATTAGTGACAGTTGCTTTAGCAACTAAAATAGAAATCAAGACTTAAGGCACTTTACGTGCAGCATTCCGTGAAATTTACAAATTTATCTCGTTCTGTTTAGATTTCATTTGAATTTTAATCTTTGCATACGAATGCGTTGATTACATTTATGCTATGATTAATTTAATATCTATAGTTGCATAATCAGCTTGCGAAATCCAAACTTCGCCCTTAAATAGAACGATAGATGATGTAAATCGTCATTGACTGAATTATTAAATGATTGATAATAAATGATTGATGAATAGTAATTATTGATTGATAATAAAATGTGTGTTTGTTACATCAGGAGAAAACATGATAGATCGCGGATGCACACCTCCTCAGGGAGACTGCCCTGCTGTGTCCAATCAGAACATCGGACCTGTGCAATGTTACACATGCACTGGAAATGATTGCAATTCTGATCAGCTAGAAAAGAAAAAGCAGCAGGGCACTGCAGTTGTATCAGGCCAGCCAAAGCTCTCCGCAATACAACTGACAGTTCTGCTGCCTCTGTTTACTGCTGCCATCTGGAGAATGATATATTAATGCATTAAGATTTTATTTATTCCACAAAGTATGGCTATCCAAGTAGTGATATGATACAAAGCATATTTCTGAGTATTGCTCTGTATAACCAAAACTCTGTTTGCCAGTAGAACAGTGGTGGCTTTTAGATCACAGAGTGTTATTCAATTCCCTTTAATGCTTTTCGTTAAGCTTTGTCCGGATTAAGTGTTGTTTTAACTATCTAAATATATAAATCGTTTAAGTGCCTATTAAATAGTCCATAATGACTATTAAATGACTACTAAAGCATTTAACAAAATTACTACTGACGCATTTACTATCAGTTCATAAGCCGAGTTATAGTTGCAGAATATGGGCTCCGTGAAGGCATCATTTTACGTCATAGTAAATCATATCGTCGTAACCATAGACTCGTGACTATAGACTCGTGACCATAGAGTCTTGTCCATAGACTCGTGTCCATAGACTCGTGTCCATAGACTCGTGTCCATAGACTCGTGTCCATAGACTCGTGTCCATAGACTCGTGTCCATAGACTCGTGACCATAGACTCTTGACCAGAGACTTGCGAGCAAAGGTTCGTTGCACAACTATGGTACAGTAATATGGGTATATTATACTTAACTATTTCAAATGATCATTTTTGGCGTATCACGACAGAGTTTCTGGAAGTTTCTATGTATACCTCCACGTGGAGGTGAATGAATCGTTCATTCATACATAGAGATCTGATACCCCTCACTGCGTTAAATGTTTGGCTTAGTGTAAAAAGACTAAATTAAATGTGATGTAGCACAAGTATTGGCAAAATTCATCGGATTTTTATTAGTTAGACGTCTCTGACATCGTCTTTGGACGAGGAAACGGACATTAAACCTATATTATTATTATTATATTATTATTATTATTATTGTTATTATTTTTTTTAATTTTTACACCGGTGTGAAGAACCTGAGGATTGATAAAAACGATTCAAGCAATACGTGGTGGATCACCGCCCGGCTACTCGAAGTCATCAATCGGCTTAAAAGAACTGCTGAAGCAGACTGCATTAAATCTTTGCAAAATCATGGAAAGCCTTTGCCAAAGAAAAGAGGTCTCTCGCTTGTCGCCGGCTATTATTATTATTAATATTATTATTATTATTATTTTATGCCCTGGACTGTATGGGACCATAGGATAAAAATAAGATAAAAGAGACTTTATTTAATTAAAATTATTTTTATTTTTATTATGATTATTATTTTTATTACCATTAATTTATCTTTTCTCATGTCAGGATGGCATGACCTATGTTTATAGGCTACGGCGTTTCCTTTATTCTACATATTGTCTTCCGATGTTATCAATAAGAGATAAAGTGGCCGACCTTGCTAATAGCTACTGTAGCATTACTTACAAATAAAAATAATTTATTATCCTCACCTAGGGGTACGTATGTGTAGAAGTCAGTAGCCTAGTTCATTGAAGTAGTTTTCCAGTAGCATCCTGTCTGTTACGCAATGCATATCAGTATGACCGTCTAAGCTCAAAACTGATGCTTGCCAAGTGAAGCCATGAAAACTCCCTAGGTCTGCTAATGTAGCACATGTATTTAGGCTTACCCCAGTGGATGACGACGAAGAAGATGTGAAGATGATCGATGTAGGCCCTACATGAACTAGAAGAACATTCTATGTGCAATTTGCATTAGAGCATTAGATCGTCTTCTGGGAGTTTCTAATCTATGTTATTAGGCCTACTTGTATCATTGGAAATGTCTTGATCGCTACACATTTGAAGAACAGAGTAACTGGCAATAGAATCCATGATGACCCTCGCAGTGTGACGAATAATAAACTTCATAGTTATGTAGGATTAAGAAGATTAGAAGCATTCAAGATGAAGTAGTCAAATCTAAAGCGAATTCCTGTTAAGTAACTAACATATTAAATAAATGTGATAAGTTGCTAATGCTGTATTTTATCATTATTCTAGCAAGTAAATCACAAACATAAAATATAAGTGAAATAATCTTTAGAATATCACCACTGGCTTCTGCCAGTGGTGACGTAGGTAAGATACTCAACCGTGGACCAGTATGTGTGAAGTTCAAATCCTGGGCTCGCCGTCACTGACATCGCTTTCGAGTGAGGAAACTGATGTAAACATTAGCTATATTAGTTTCTTTAGCTTTTTATATCTAGGGTGATTTTCTTTACATTCTATTGGATTCTTTCTGGAAGCAACTCTGGCGCTCTTTAACATTCGTTTTGCCTTTGTTACGGAGATCATTGCGTATAATGCAAGCATGCAGTTGCGTGAGTCAGTTTGATGTCATTGTGTCAGCTGGGCTCCTCTAAAAGGTTTGCCTCGCTCGGGTGGCTCGCACTGTAAACACTGTGGCCTGTTAGTCACTCTTCTGCTACCCGTCAATCAGTACTCACAGTTGTAGTGACTTAAAACTTTTCTTGTAGCGAATGTCTCTTTAAGTTTGTTTCATTTTCTTACAATTAATCAATTAATCAGTTAAGAACTTCCATTTGTAAGGGGCTCTTGAAGTATTCATTAGCACTCGTGAGCTGTCTAAGAAGTATAGTACAGACTAAGGTCTAAAACTAAAACCTAGAAGTTACGCCTAAAAGTTAAGCATTCTGGTGGTAAGATTCTTGTCGGAAATATGTCACTAACTATACTTGCACTAGATTTGAACCCTTCATCTAGTGATCAACTGCTGTACACCTGATCGATCCAACAACTGGCAGAGGCCTCGTAACGTTATATTTAAAAACGTCCCCCAACATAATAATAAACAGCAAAATTGAATGATAAAAGAGGAAATCGAAGCATTCAATTTTCTAGTAGTAGCGCACGTAAAATATTTTAAGTTAAATAAGTTTTTTCCATGTCTTTATAAGTTGCTAATTAATTATAAGAAAGTTAATTATTTATACATTAACTAGTAGGCCTAATAATTAATACTGTGAGAGAGCATGTTAGTCTACTTTCGAAGCGCAGATCAATTGAGAAGTGCAACCAAATTTAAACTAAGCTGCAGAAAGACAGCACATCTTACTGTCGTTTTTCAAATTTAGGCCTACTGATTTTGATGCTAATCATAAAGTAGAACATTTAACTTCAAAACATTTATCTTTTTAACATTTTGTACTAATTCTTGAGTTCATACGATAGAATGATAAAAATAAGAATCTGTAACTTTAGAAAGTATAACCGAATAATGTTTCGGTTATACTTCGGGAAACTAAACCAAATTAATTTTCGTTGATTATATTAGTTGTGTCAAGTTGATTATAAATGTGTAACATCTGAAACTAACTTTATTGAAAAGCTCTTGAAGTAATTCGCAAATCATTTTAAAATGAATGTCAAGTGCGCGAAAATAATCAACTTTTTTATATAAAAGCAGCATATAAGCCTATAAGCCTACATTAGAAGAAAGTTTTGAGAAGTATAGGCTGCGGGTAAAGTTACATAAATTTAAATTAAGAATACGTTGAATAGTCAAAATAACAATTTGGTCTTATTGCTATTAAGGTTTATTCATATATCACGGTGTGATAACTTATTTGACTCAGTCTCGTAAATACAGCATATATATATATATATATATATATATATATATATATATACATATACTGTATATATATATATATATATAATATGTATATATATATATATATATATTCATATATAATTGTATATATACACAGACTGAGACTGTATACATATGCTGTATATATATATATATATATATATATATATATATATATATATATTGCAATGCTGTAGATATATATATATATATATATATATATATATTGCAATGCTGTAGATATATATATATATATATATATATATATATATATATATATATATTGCAATGCTGTAGATATATATATATATATATATATATATATATATATATATATATATAACGAGAATCACATATTGTTTCCTCATATAGTAATGACTTCATTTGTTTGCTAAGGGAGGGTGGGGGAAGCAAAACTTACTGTACAATAGCAACAACAGCAATTAAAGTGCTACTGACGTCAATAAGAAGCAATGTGTCCAAAAAGGTGTAAATCCAATGTTCTGAAAGTCAGTCCAACGACAAGTAAAAAAGTAAAGAATATTCCGTGATGCTCACAACTCATGATCATAATAACAAATATGAAAACATTATTCAATGGACCGGTTCTTGGCTGCCTATGGTGCGCTCATGGGAAAGAAAGAGCTAATGCGAAGAAAACGCATACTTTCAAAGAGTGACAGGAAAAAAATTTCTCATCTGCGGTACCGTCATGCTGGAAATAACCATTCATTTAAGTCATTATAATAATATTATAATTAATTAGAGTGCTTCAATTAGAGTGCTACAGTCATCAATGACAACATCGAGCACTATTGAGACAAAATGAAGCCAGCGAGCAAAAAGAAGGAGTCCATAGATTGTGAAGTCTACATGTGTTGCAAGATTTTGTAAAGCCTCTCAGCCTTTACCCAATTTTTATTCTACAGAGTAAAAAGTGATGATTGGGCCTAGTTGTTGATCACAGAACCATGCAAATATGAAAACTGCAATATTTCTAGTGTTTTTTTGCTAACCACTGCAGGAATGTAACGTTTAAGCCCTACTGGAAGGAGGGGGATTTTCTGATTATGAACAAGAGTATTTGTCTTCCAGATAACATGTTAAACGAGGCTATGTGCCATAGGTATTCCAATCTTTGAATTTATAGAGCTTGCCCAGATAAACGAGGCCAGTGTGTTGTGTCCGGGACGCTAAAGAATGGATCAACCGCAAACTATACATGTCGTAAGCGCTACTGTGCAAAGAAGACCACCTCAGAAGCCATATTATGTATTCTCTTTGATCCATGGAGTGTTCCTTACGCAGTGTGAAAAGCAGCATATGAGTAGATATATGTACCTTGGAATTGCCACTTGGAAAACACTATAACGAGATACACATACACTTATACATGTACATTGAATAATGAAGGAAAAGTATTACCAAATTCAGGGCTCTGGTCAAATGGGGTATACAATAAAAATAAAGTACCAAGTCAATAAATCTATCATGCAGTTCTTAATGTTTCTCAGTAGATTAGTATACAAGTTTAACCAGCACCCTTTCCTGGTTAATTTGGTTTGTTTAACTTTTCTTTGAAATTTCGCAATTTTCTGCAAGAATACTACGCTTTCTACGTGTTTCCGTTGCCTTAATTTCTCCAATTACATTTATAATGTACAGACCTCGAAATTATATTCAAATTGTTTGAAGAAAATGGTTGCGAATATAGTCTTTACTATGGCTATGCAAATAGGTATATA
This sequence comes from Enchytraeus crypticus, assembly GCA_905160935.1. Classification (NCBI taxonomy): domain Eukaryota; kingdom Metazoa; phylum Annelida; class Clitellata; order Enchytraeida; family Enchytraeidae; genus Enchytraeus; species Enchytraeus crypticus. The sequence goes on along the minus strand of CAJHZI010000882.1, from coordinate 2,189,328 downwards.
CCATCAAGCACAGATGTTAGGGAAATCAACAAATGAAAGTTACAGTAGAGCAGTGTCGAGATTTAATTTTCGAAGAGGGCGATAAGACAGCCTCTGTTCAGTGAAAGAGATTTAGCGAACAAATAAGTAAACGAAGCTATAAAAAGTTCGAGGTCTCTCTTTAATCCCGGTGCATACAATGGTTCTGCAGGGATTTATAAAACAAAAATGCCGCCGTGTTACTCTTTCTTTACTGGGATAATAATTATTTAGCCTATTAACCCGCTGTTATCTGATATATTACAATGGTACTATCTTGACGCATGAAATTATGAAATACGGTATCATCATCATCATCATCGTCGTCGTCGTCGTCATAATCATCATCTTCTACTTCTTCCTCTTCTTCACCCCTGTCTTTTTACTTTATCTATGTTTTCCTCTTCACCCTTCCATCTACTCTACGAATGCTCCATCGTTCCTATCGTTCGTTTTTCCTATTCACCCTTAGCCCTTTATTTTCCATTGCATCTCTTACATATTCTAGCATTTCACATTCTCAATTGAATCTCCTACAATTGCCAGATTATCTGCAAATATCATGCACCACGGAGCCTCCTTAATAACTCCCTTATGTGACTTATTCATAACCAAAATAAATAAATAAAACCTTATGATTGATCCCTGATGTACCACAATCTTCTGCTTATTAATACAATCTTATGCTCATTTAATTAAATACACAATATATACATGTAAATTTCAATATTAAGGTTGTTATATATACATGTCTTATATACAAGTTTAAATATACATATGTATTATACAGGAGCTCTTAAATATTCAAAAATATATATACGTTTTAACGTATGCTGCACATAGGTGATTTCTTTTTATTTGCAGAACTCTCTTTTTCATTTTTTTATTTTCGTCAAAAGCTTTCCCCAGGAACAGCATAGTCACCTCTCATACACAATTAAAATGAGTAATAATTGTGAACACCCTTAACCGAGTAGTCACTATTACCTTGTCTTTTTTGAAGATGAGATAATAGTGGCCTTGTCTTTTTGAAGAGACAACCCAAGAAACTGACGCAAAGATAATGTTCAGAGATAAATGTTTGCTTCTCACATCAAACAAATTTTTAATCTACTTCCGAATGTACCTGGAGAAGGGATGGAAATTTTCGTATAACATTTCTAAATATAATGTAGGACATTAACACCAGGTAATCATCTCCTTTTTTGAGCTTACATCAAATATCCCAAAAACTCTGAATTAAACGTTTCAGACAAACAATGAAGTTTTCAATTCTTCTATGACGTATGCAGGTTGAAGGTAAGCCCGGGTATAACAGTTGAATGGAAATAGTCTCGCCTAACTCATAACGCACACAACTACTGTATCGTTGAGTGTGCTCGTGGGTCCCAAGCATGACACATCCATGTTAAAGCGCAGTACTTTGAGTTTAATAGTATTCTACTAAAATATATAAGCTATGCTGTGCATTTGTAAAACACGTATAGTTAAAACTAGATATATGTATAATTAATACCATAAAATTGTGTTATTATTCTGTAAACTATGCTTAGGTCATTGAATATATAAGAATAATAATATGTAGAAATACTATGTATAATATGTAGATTAAGTATGATATTAGTATCATTAAGAATTAGGCCTAAGATTATTCCCCTCCCCCGGAAAATCGATGTTAATGACTCTCTAACGACCTTCAGGATCACTTCCGTGTCTACAGTTAGGCCTTACTTTACGTTACTTTAGAGGTAAAGCAAAACCTTCAACTTTTTGTTATATGTCTTGTTTCAGAGGCAAGCACGCAATTATGTTTGAATCGTTTTATGCCAAGTAAATGTGAGGGCAAGAGTGACGGCAAAGGGATTTATTTTAGTAGGGCCTTGTGCAACATTGTTCTGCTTAAATCGTAAATCGGGAAACGCAATCAGTATTTTAAAAGCCTAGATTTATGGTAGAAATCAGAGTTACCTTCCTTTCATTCGTGGTGGTCATGACCAATGTGGGTCACCCCTCAAAACGCCCTTGATGTCATTGCATCTTAGGGATTCTAAAATGTAATGGGGTTTACTTCTGCCAATAGCTTAGATAAGTTAAATAAATTTTCAACTTAGTAATAACGACGGAGAAAAATATCTTAAACCCCGTTTACTCTCTACAAATGTAATCAAGTAGGCCTAATAAACGCAAAGCGAACCGTTTTGATACGACTGTTGGAATTGTTTGACCTGTTAGGTCTGTATTGTCTTGTAGGTGCAGAGCCTAAAACCAGCAGATAGGCTATTTTGGCAGTTTAAATGTACTAGAAATTTAACGCTAACTTTTAAAGGCAATAAAAGTTCATCTCCAAATAACTTTCATAGGAACTTGTTTTCTTTTAAAACTTTCTAATGATACATTTGCTGGACAATGTGGAGTATTTTTCTGTTGACCTAATTGCTAGTGGTTTTCGAATTGTGCACTAGTTTAAACGCGCCGTGGAAGAAAATGTAGATTAACTTTGACAGAAATTGTACATAAACGTACATATAAGAGGAGCAACGATGAACATGAAATATTCAACGATCTCTATCGCAACAGTTTTATTTCTCTATCTAGTTATCAAAAGAGGTTTGTAAATTAGTATTTTATAGCTACGAAGTACATACTGTAGGTAATTTACTAAATCAAGCATTCATTTAATTCAAAAACATTCTATGTTCAGGCGATTTTAGCCTATCAATCGCCTGCACAAAAATTTTAATAATTCATTAATTAAAGCAATAAGTTTATGCTATAAAAATCAGTAGGATCAAAATATTTTAGTAGGCCTACTTATAATAATTTATTCTTTATTTATATACGTCATTTATCTAGTTTTCATATTTCTAATTTAATTATTTTATTGATTTTATTAATTTTTCAACATGTCAACTGTATTATGTGTATTTGTAATTGAGCTTATTTTCTCGAGCAATTATCAAGCAAACAACAGCTGGCAGTATACTGTACACAACTCAGCTGTAAAGAAGTCACGGCTGACATTCTCAAGCCATGCTTGGACGACTTCTTTTTCTCAGTTTTAATGCAGCATATAATAAAATGCATCTTTCTGCAAGAATCAGAGGTGAATATAAACGTTATTGACGGCTAAATTAGTAATATGATTGACAAGATTACCGATTCATAGTTAGTGCAGTTCAAAATCCTGTGCTTGCTTTCAGAGAAACTAAACTAGCACAAAAATAACGTTAAATATTTCTATTTTATATTTAGCTTAAAATCAAACTGTGTAGACCTCTATATAAACGTTTGTGTAAGCTTTTCTTTTCATAATTCATAGATATGAAGAACACTATTGCTACGGTTTACTTCAGCAGCGAAGTTATACAAAATTGTGTATATACGATTAACTTGTCTAACAGACTTCCTAAGCTTAGCTCAGTTCTTCAGACCACAATTTGATATACAGGAAATGAGAAAATAGATCATATCTCGAAGTCAATATTTGTTTCCTCTCCCGCTTTAATGGTCAGTGCGTTATTAAATTATATCATTTATTTGTGCCAGTTGGGCACATGACGATGACGACCGCATATGACTGAGTAAAGTTTATAAACTAAAAAGTGCTCACACTCATTTATTTCATTACTTCAGTTATCCTTTAACACAGCAATTTTCTGGATCTATAAATATATATTTAGAGTGATAGTATATTCATATCTCTCCTTTTCTTTTCTGGGGCTCCACTAAACTACATTGAACCCTACGTTGTCTTCCTTGTGATCTTGAACAGTCTTCAGACATTCCCGCTAATGAGTGCTAACAAATTATACACACTAACAATAATAGAGATCAATTATTGCCTAAAGTGTGTGTGTGAGAGAGAGAGAGAGAGAGAGAGAGAGAGAGAGAGAGAACTATGTTTATTTCGATACACTCAAAATACGCAGTGACATACACAAACAAAAGTTAGACAAGTTGTCAAAGTATTGCCGAGTAGATGGTGACGTCCTGGTGTCTAACCCTGATCAGAGACTAGAAAACGATAGAGCGAAAATCCTGATTGAAATTTTAAAAGTATCTACACTACATTTTAAAAATAGAATGTCATAAAGTACCATAAAATCTATATTGTAAGCCAGTGTAGAATTGTCGAGAAATTGATTTGATTCGATCTTCACATTCCTGGCTATGTTGAAAACGGTAAAACTTTAAAAACGCATTAAAAGCTGTTTCAGAGCCCTGTCAACCTAACAAGTTAACAACACACTTACGGGGAATTTGAACACTGCTCTAAGGTACTACCAGGGCTTTTCTCTGACAACAACTATTCAGAATATATGAGTAAATATGATTCTAGAAAGCCTGTGGAGTTATCAAGCAGCGAGGCTCGTTGTTGATATCTGCGCAGAGAATCGTGATGAGTATCAACAATGATGACTCACTCGTCAAAAAAACTCTTTGGAATTATCGAGATAACCAGAGAGAGCTTTGTTGTGAGTTGGTCGGTACAACCAACATAATTAACTAACATTGTAGCGCGCTTTTTGCATAGTCTAGTCTATTGTAATGGCTCAATTGTCTTGTTTTTAGCGACGTAAGGAGATAGAATGTTCGGCTAGAATTGTTATTTATTTTTATCCATGTGTTTTATTTTTCTGCGAAACGTTTGACGAAGAAATCTGGGATTTCTTAATTCTTTACGAGCTGAAATGTTTAAATTATTTAATTTTTATTTAAAAACAAATTTAGCGATACACTTATAGTCCTAATTTCCAAAATTTGCTGACAAAATTTTCACATGATGCTTTTTGCCATTTGCTGATAGACACTTCGAAAAACTCACATATTAACATATTATGAAAATTAGGCTGAGTTGCGATAATTCATATAAGAGCTTACGTTTATTAAGTTTTGATTTCTAAATAACATTACTGTTGCTGAAGTATTGGGCGACTTAGACAAGCTAGCAGCTCACTTCCATACCAATGCTCTGCATTTTAAAAATAATTACAGAGATATCATAAACCTCAACTATCAACAATTTTGAAAGAAAAAATTTGCATATCATCCCAATAATTATAGATTTTGAAATTTGTCAAATGTTACCTATGTGGTTTCAATATTGATGATATTGGTGTTATAGTTGCTTCTAGAGGTGCAGTCTGTTGTTTTTCTTTGCGTGTAATTTTCTTTGTTTGTTGCGCGTTTGCGATTTTTGTTCCTGTTCTGTGTTTGTTTTGGTTGCCCAAGTGGCGAATAAAGATTTATATTACTAATAGTAAATTGCGGTATTCTTTTGATGATGTGCAATCTATTGAGCTATTACCACGGGGCTAATGCTCTCTCTCTCTCTCTCTCTCTCTCTCTCTCTCTCTCTCTCTTTCTCTCTCTCTCGTTCTAGTATCGTTCTAGTGTCGATCAGATGATGGATTCAAGAAGCATTCTAGTCACTGTTTATTTAGAAGTGATTATAAAGAGCATTCCAAGGGTCAACAAGTTATCTTAATGTTGCCCTTTAACTTTGAAAATAGTATTTCTGAATTATTTTCTAATAGTCTTCTTCAGCTTGTACGGCTCTTTCGACACGTTATCTTCAAAGGCTGATCCTTTTACCACTGTCCCGACATAGAGCGACTAGCCACTAGATGTTTAACGGCTTTATCGCGCTTGAGATTTCTTTCGTTCCTGTTCGTAAAACCTAAACTTACTCCACACGATAACTACGTAACCTTAGCCGCACGAAATTTCCTCCAATAAATCACGTCGCGTCACTTCGAGATTCACACCTCAGGATTCGGTTTGAATTAAAGAAGAAAGCTGTGACATTGTATGATAACAGCATTCAAGTGCGACAATGGTATCCTATGAGTTGCTAAACAAAATAATATAAAGTTAAATGTCGGTCTTTATGAAGCTATGACACATTCGCTCGGTTCATAGCTTCTATTCAATGATCAGTTTATATGCTTTTACAAAAGCAGTTTTAAGTTTTATTAATATTGCTGATTGGATTAAAAAAGATTTAACGCCAGTTTAATAACTCGAAAGCGATGTTAGTGACGGGCGACCCCAGGATTTGAACCACGCAATTACTGATCCGCGGGCGAATATCTTACCGACATCGCCAATTAACGATGATGTAGAGTTCAGATAAAACACCCATACGTATATTCAGTGAGCATAACTAATTTTGACAGCTGTTTCGAAGGAACATTGGATTGCATGTCTTGACTTGCTAAAAAAATGTTAACTGCTTTATTTATTTTTGCTATATACATGTATATGTTCAGGGCACATGTTAGTGCTTTCGTGGCCTTTGTGTCCCATTTCACTTTATCTCCATATAGTTTGGTGTACGATTTTACCGAAGTGAAATAAACGTGATTCAATTTAATTCAACATGATCCTCGCAAACGGGAGGCATCGATTTAAGTCGCAGATCAGTCTTCATATAATTAATTCAAAAGTGTTTGCTGATAATATTCTCTTCAAATTCGCTTCAACGGTGTGAATTTCGTATTTGGTCTACCAGTGGGAGTCATATTATACAAATTAAATTCTTAAGGATGTGATACTGGCTCTAGCTAGAGCCAGTGGCGATGTCGGTCAGTATGTGCGGGGTTCAAAACCTGGGCTCTTCTGTCACTGACATCGCTTTTAAGTGAGAGAACTGACGTTAACATTAGCCTTTTAGCTTATATATATATATATATACGTATATATAATATAATATATATACATATATATTCTGAGGAAGGCAAGGGGAAACCACCTCAGAAACCATGCTTTTCCCAAGCTATAGGCTATATAAGGTATGAATAAGGCATAGACTTTGTGGCGAGATAAACTTGATGATCTAAGTAGTGCTCTTATGAAGCGAGAAAGCCGACTTTGAGTATGAATATATACCTTGAATCTGTCACTTGGCAATGCACTGAAGAGAAAAGAGAAGATATATATATATATATATATATATATATATATATATATATATATATGTATATATATATGTATATATATATACATATATATATAATATATATAATATATATACATATATAATATATATATATATATATTCGATTATTCCGAATATCTTAATTATTGTTTTATTGTTTTATTCATGAAATTCGCAGTAGGCGGTGTATCAGTAACTTCTTGTATATCTAACTTGACTTTCTCAGCCCTACCTCGCCTCGCCTGTGACACTCAGCGCGCTATCTGGGTCCAGTCCGCCAGGATCTCCAAGACCAGCTCCACTGCATTGCCAAACTTCTGCACCAACCCACAGGTTAATGTTCTAAAGATTTGAGTGTTTTGAAATTGTGCGATTTGGTGATCGGCAGTTCCACACATTCCACACGGTTGATGATTGATCTGCTGCAAAAGAGACAGCTCTTAATTATCATGCACAAGCAGACAGCTCTTAATTATCATGCACAAGCAGACAGCTCTTAATTATCATGCACAAGCAGACAGCTCTTAATTATCATGCACAAGCAGACAGCTCTTAATTATCATGCACAAGCAGACAGCTCTGAATTATCATGCACAAGCAGACAGCTCTTAATTATCATGCACAAGCAGACAGCTCTTAATTATCATGCACAAGCAGACAGCTCTTAATTATCATGCACAAGCAGACAGCTCTTAATTATCATGCACAAGCAGACAGCTCTTAATTATCATGCACAAGCAGACAGCTCTTAATTATCATGCACAAGCAGACAGCTCTTAATTATCATGCACAAGCAGACAGCTCTTAATTATAATTATATATCACCTGTAATCTTGGGAATATAGTAGTTATTTAATTTCTCCAAAATTTTCCAGAGAATTAGTCATTTCACAATCAAATATAACAAAGGGATAAATTACACACCTTTCAATATCCCCACCAGACTTTAAGAAACAGCCAATTTAGCTATTCAAAACAGAAATTAATGAAGATTGAGTTATTCTGCAATATACAATTATCATTTGATTACTGGTATGAACCATTACGAATAACTACTATGATCATGAGCATTCATGGTTATTGTTGTATAATATCTTAGAGACTGATATTTTACTCCTGTTGTACGAGTAGCTGATGAATGGACCAACCGTGAACTGAACGTGTCGTAAAAGATGACAAAGCTCTAAGATTCAAACCAACGTTAGAAAGGGCATTCGATTAGTGATCACCTATGCTCCAGAAATTGCTACAAAACTTTCTATATCCCGACTCTAGTTAAACTGGAATTCTAGGGAAGATGATGATGATGATGATGATGATTGAGAATGACATATAAAGGTTACTATAGACGTTTTTGCGTCTGTATTTCACCCAGATTGACCCCAGGGCTGACTGCCTCATCAACCTCATCGACACTACTGCAGAGGTGACTAGACAGTGTGCCACGTTCAGCGTGTGTAGCATCAAAATGACGGGTCTAGACTCTCTGGTGGCCAATGATCAACTATGCGGGCCAGTGTATAATGGCTACACATATATAACTGTTCAGTACGAGTGTATGCCCAGTAAGTGCTTGAGCTTGATTGATTGCTTTATTCTAATATTTTTGTTATCATTTTTTCAGATATCAATGATATGTCAATTACATATCAGACAATTGAATCGGCGTTCAAATGATTCTAAATGCTCTATTCTATTACAATTATTACGATTTATTCTCAAGTCATATATATTTTCCATTATATCTAGTCTTCTACTACATTACTGGTTCAAGATGAATTGATCCCATACAGGCTCACTAAGAATACTCACTCTAAGTTAAGTTCACCTGTTAACATAACATAACATAACATAACATTACAGAGCCAGGAAGCAATTATATTCTTGTTTAAGACTCATCAGGCTCTTAACTAAAACCAATTAATATTAATCAAATCATACAGATTTCATGTCAACATATCAAATTTATACATAGCAAATTTATACACATAGCCTATGTATAACACTGAACATGCAATTAGCATCTAATTTACATGTTCTTATGTTTATTATATTTATTTTTAAAAGCATTCACTGATTCTGCTTCCACAACTTTGCTTGGCAAACTATTCCAAGCATTTATAACTCTCTGACTAAAGAAAAATTTCCTTAAATCTAGTCTACTTCTAAATTTACTAAGTTTATAAATATGTCCCCTTGTGTTTCTGTTGTTTGATAAATTAAACCAAACACTATGCTTAACTTTGCTGAAGCCTGAGTATCTTAAAAACTTCTATTAAATCTCCTCTAGTTCATCTCTCACTTAAAGAGGTTAATCCTACGAATTTTAATCTATTCTCATAACTAAATTTTTGACAGTCAAATATCAGCCTTGCTGCTCTGGCTTTCTTAAGGAGGCAATCGGCTCGAATATCAGCCGGGCCGTCTTCGACCATATATAACCCTTGTGATATAGGAACAGACGTTAAACGTAGCTTTATAGCTCTTAATAATTTATAGCTTTGATAATTCTATCCATAATATAGGCTATATTTGTATAATATCCTATGATTTGAGCTGGCTTCTCGTTTTCTCTGTCTTAGCCTTTATACTTGCCACTAATTGTAGCCGCCATCTAGGGTTGATCTTACTTTTTTGTCCAGGCCACTACAATAGACAAACCGCAACTGTGCATATCGTAAACGACGACTAAGCAAGAACTTGAGAAGGCAATTGGAAGCCATCTCAGAAGTCATATTTTGTCAAGCTAAAGGCTGCATTAAGTTTAGGAATGGTTTAGCCTATGTGATTGAATCAACAGAGTGTCCTAATTAGGCGTCAAAGCAGACTTTGATTATGAATATGTGCCTTGGATCTGCTACTTGGCAGAACTGTAAAGAGAAAGAGGTTTTTGTTCTGCATCGGCTCGGACAGCAGATAGAAGAATGATAAAATGACTCAAATCCTACGTTAACGTTCCAATTCCTATTGATAAGCATTACTCTTGTTTTCTCATTTTTACAAAACCCATCATCATAAGTATACATTTTCATATACATACATATATATATATATATAATTATTATAGAGTATTTAGAATTAATTTTTTTCTTGGTTGTTTATTGGTTTAGTAATTTTCACTTTACAATAATTGTAAATTCTTCTTTTATGGTCGTCAATATTTTTTGATAAAAGTCATTGACTGATTTCATATGAATTAATTAAAATAAACTTATCATCAAGGTTAAACATACATGGATGTTTATTTCCTTCGAACTTTGACTTACTATTTACTACTAAGTTAGTGTGTGTTTCCGTGTATTCAGCTAAGCTAAAGAGCAGTTACTGTAGACCTTTATATAAACGCATATGTAAACTTCTTTAGCAATTAATTTTCAAAATTATACGTAATATACATTTCAACCGTTTGCTTCACTTCTGAATATTGATATCTTGAGAAAAGCAAGGTCGATTGGAACATTTCACCTTCATGACTAAACTGCTGAGAATTAATATTAAGGAGTAAGAGACACTAAGCCCGGATATGTCAACTGAAAGCCGAAGAGCAAAATCGAATTGACTGCAGTATATTCAGGCTAAGATAACGAATAAACAAGCGGAGCATTGAGTATGAATAAGAAAATGTACAAAGAAGTGGAGCAGGTTCGATCGGAATTTTCTTTTTGTATAACCGATACTAGATAAGTTATGTGAACATCATCCATTCTAATTCAATTAGTAATAGCTGCCTAGTTATTGCATATTACATTTGTTTCGATCAACATGTTACTCGATTAAGTACTGCTTCGGAGTAAGAGATCCCTATCCAGATCTTCATCGTCGTCGCTATCATTTGCTATGCGAGAGGCTCTTCCAGACTGTACGATACCGGATTATCTTGTCAGTGAACTGTCTAAACGAATTTGATCATCATCTCCACTGAGATTCTTTCATGAGAACCTCCCAGCCACACTGTTTTAATAGTTATAAATTAAACATTTATTAACGAACTATAAAAATTTTTATAAAAACTTCGCGGTGGCTTAACATTTTTTAATTGTTGTACAGTTTGAATAATAATGGAAAATAGTTATGAAGAAATGCAATTCTGGATAAAAAGTGGTTTTACTCAATTTTTTATTTTCGGATCAGATATATTAAAATCCTTTAAACAACTGACGCCACCTTACAACTACCGAAGTAATTCTTTTAAGCTGCCTTCTTTAAATTGGCTTAACAGTTTTAAGTCTGTTTATCGCTTAAACTGTGTTGGGATTAATTTGAATACCATTAAATGCTTAGCCTCAATCTGGCCGAGTCATAAAGTCTTACGTGTATATTTTCTCAATGTTTTCTGCGACATTTTGGGCCGTACGCAACTAGAAGTGTTTAACTTCTGAGTAGAAAATTCCCGTTTACTGGCTTAGTAAAGAACAGTGGACTCTCCTTGAAACCATATTAAATAAAGTCAATAGCTTGACGAAAGCTTAATTGTAAATGATCTAATTTCAAATTAATAAAAGCTAGAACGAGTTTCCATACTTCGGAAGGAATTAAGTATTAAGGATGTGCGCTATACTTACAATTCCATGTTTGTTGTGAGCTGCAATGTTAATTTTTTCAAATGCAATCGCATTCCAATATATCGATTAAAATTTAAAAATAATTAAATCGACTTTTAGGAAGAAATGAAGACTTTCCTTTCAGAACATCTTCAGAACATTCGCTCAAAGGATTCAAATCTTCAAGCGCACTTAAATCCACTTCAATGAAAATTATAGGCCTCTATATGAAAGGAGATATGCGATGAGTCTATTTGATTAGTGCAAAATACGACTATAGGATCACACCAGAAATCTATTATATTTGAGAAATTGAGCGCAGTTGCGTAACAATTCTCATTATATTTCTTTATCATTTTTTCAGTAGCTGAAGAATGCGAAGGCATATTACTCACTTGTAAGCTTTTAAGCATTGATATATACATGTGCGTTATAATTTTATGTGATGTATACATATGCATGTATATTTATGCAATATTTTGAGATGTCGTGAATGGCATGTGCGGAGTTTCCCTGAGTACAACGTACAATGATATATCGAGGACTGTGTCTAATTTTTTATACCGTACCCAAATACTATACAATTCTTTAATACGATGTAAACAGGCTCTATATTTCGTTCTATTTTGAAACCTCTTGTCGTTGTTGTTCTTTATGCGCATTTTAGTTGATAATGATTTAAAGGGAAGCAGTTAGATTCTCTGTGAAACGTATTGCAATTGAATGAACCTGGTAAATTCTTTCAAAATTTATATTTAGTTAAAAGTCTCTGCGAACTATATCAATTTAAGCAATCTGCGCAGTCAATTTTACTAAATGCCCGGAGAAAGTGCAGCTCTTCTGCTGAAAACTCTTCATGTATTTATTTAATTTTGCATATATATTTTATCAACCAATTTATAAGTAAATTATTAATCTAATATACTTCACTTAACTTGATTTAATGAGTTCAAAGGCCGTTCAAGTTGGCATCAATAGATATTATGCTGACTTTAATCGACCAATAATCTAATAAAATTAAAACGTCAACGCTCCATCAATATATATGTATATGCCTATGCAATGATTTTATTTAAATCTTCTTCTATATTCAATATATTTTATATATTCTATAAATCTTCTTCTATATTCAATATTCTATATTATTATATATTCTTTTTATATTGACTCGGAGATTTACTCGTCAGTTTTGGTATCTGTTCTAGTTACTAACGACCAGAGTTCAGACCTCAAGACTGTGTTCATGACGTCACGCGTGACGTATACAGATATCACAGACTCGCTCTATTTCGCCTCATCAGGATATCCGGTTAACTGGGTCCGAGACAAAAATCAGTGCAGGTACAATAAATAAATACAGTGCTCACATAGATATCAGTTCAAGTAAAATGTTACTAGCCTGTCGTGCTATTACTAGCCTACCATAATTTGCATTTATTGATTTGGACAGTTTTCCAATCAGGTATTAAACTAGTTCATCTTTGCTATTCGTTTAATTGTAACATCTCTAAAAAATGGAAATAATATGTAATTGTATTGTTTTTCGTTACTAATTAGTTGTATTACTAATATGTTTGCAGAGTTTTATCCGGTCACATAAGCATAGATCAGCTATTATGTTCATTTATCGTAAGGGGCGACTAGACAAAACTGAGAAAATAAACGGGAAAAATTCTTATAAACCATATTTGTCTCAAGCTGTAGAGCACATAACGTTTGAATAAGGCAGAGCCTGTTGCGAAGGGATTAACCTGTTGATCTATGGAGTGTTGTTTATTGAACGTGAAATCAGACTCTGAATATGAATATGTGCCTTGGACCTGCGACTTGGTAGAACACTGTAGAGAGAGAGAGAATTACTAAGTAATGCTATTCCGCAACACCCTCTATTGATGTCTAGACCGTTTCACTTTACCTATCAATTGTTTCATCAACTTATTATTTGGAAATTAGAATATAACCAGAATGTAATCACACATTATCATTGACTATGCTTTTTGTTACTAAGAGTTTCTTTTACGGATTTCTGAGTACATGATTTCGTCTACTTATCAGCCGATTCTTTGCCTACTCGATCAATCATTGATTGATTAACGTGATTAATGATGATACTAACTTTCTATGGAGTTGAATCAATCATTGATTGATTCACGTGACTAATAATGATAGAGACTATCTTTCTATAAACCTGTAGAGTTGGGATACCTCGGGACACAGGCACAATATGGCGGCTGTTAGACATCCGAGGTCGACTGATCAACTTAGACTATCCCTGCGCCTTCCAGTTCTACATCTACAGCCCCCCTAGCTCGATGGTCGCCCAGCTCTGCGCTCAGCTCAACTGGACCAGCACGGACCTCGTCGTTCCTCCCTCTGCTGCCTACCGGTTCTTCGACGTTGTCTTCAACCCAATCTACGGCGGGAGTAGCGAGGGACAGATGTGGCTATTCATGAACGGTGAGATAGGCTGACAACTAGATAGTTAATTAATTAGAGTAATATTTAGTTGTTTGAGAAATAATTGATTGTTAGTAAAAGTCTAAATGATTCAGCTACAGAGTTCATTGAGTTCTTTCCATTTTCTTAAAATTTTATAATCTAAGCTGAATACAATGGAGTTCATATGGTTTTAATTCATGGTGATGTGATCTGAAGGTCACCCAAATACAATTAAGCTGCATAGGCCTATGCCCGAATAATGTATATACGCATGTGTCAGAGTAGCTGCATACATGTATATCGCAGACTTAAGCACTTATATGTATATGGTACTAACATTAATTGATACCATAGTTAATTATATAGTAACTTTCATATGCATTTTTATCAATGAATATGATAAAAACTTAAATAATATTTAATAAATAATATTTAATACTATTGGTATAAATGGCAAGGCGCTTCGCAATTCTGTCAGATCCTGCAAATTATAGCAAATGAATAAGTTATAATTTAGACTTCAACAGATCGAAATATATTTTTTAGAATCAGAGTCTGACTTGGTAACAATTCCTTATATGACAACAATCTGTAGCTGCTTTACAAAATATCGCCTTGTAGGCTACCATATGACGAGTGCTTAAATATATTATTAGCCCTCTCAAATGTTCTGCAGGTGACAGGTTCACGGCGCATATTCCTATGCACATTCTGCTGTCATGCTCACTCAAGAGCTCTCTATCGAGCATCATGATTCTTCGCAAAAGTCTTTGTCTCATTCTCATTTTAATTTATCTTCTAGCTGGCGAAAAACATGACTTCTGTGATAATTTTCATTGTTTGCCGTCCTCACTTCTTGCTTCATCGCCTCTTTCGTCGCGTTTTGCTTGCGGTCTTACAAGTACAGAACCGTTATGAATTATCCTTTTTATTATTATTTCAGTTATAATAATTATTATAGCATTGTTATGATTATATTTATCCCGGGTTTAAAGAAACCAAGGTTTGATAAAAACGGTTCGAGCAATATGTGTTAAATCGCTGCGTTGTTAATCGAGGTCATCTATCTGCTTAAATGAATCGTAAGAAAAGACTTCATTAATCTTTTCAAGGCATTTGCCAAAGAAAAGAGGTCCTTCTGTAATCGCCTGTTTTTTTCTGCAATAAGTCTGCCTATGCCACTAATGAAGTCATCTCCATCGAGATTCATGGGGCCCATGGTTATTATTATTATTATTTTAATATTTTTTTTAATATTATAATCATTATTATTATTTTCAGTCTCATGATTATTATTAAAATCAAGAAATTAATATATTTATTATTATTTTTAAAAATAAAAAAAAATTAATTATTATAATTATTATTATTATTATTATGACAATTTTATTGGTCCATGAATCGTTATTAGACTCATTATTATAAAAATGTGATAATCATTATTACGCGATTATGTTGTTCAAATATATATATATATATGTATATATATATATATGTATATATATATGTATATATGTATATATATATATACATATATATATGTATGTATATATATATGTATATATCGCGATTATGTTGTTCAAAATGTTTTGCAGTCTTAACAATGCTACAAGCAACGTTGAAGCGACGAGGTTAACATAACCTTGATTCAATGGAATGCCATTGCAAATCGATAAATATAATTAACAGAAGTAGAGTTCTCGTTATAGGGAGCACACAGTGATACTGTATGTTGTGATATAATGTGATATACTGCGGTCTGCTGCATGCAATGGTGTGCTTGCTGAATATCAATTTCTCAAATAATATGCGATTTATGTCCAATAATCAAATACAAATATATGCAAGAAAAACAAAAGTATAAGAAAATTGGAAAAAAATAATTAAATATTAATTGTGTCGGTTATACTCAAACTCATAGAAGCTAAAATGAAACTAAATATTAAAACTAAAATACGCAAAGTAAATGAAGCGTGCTGACTACTTTTAAGTTTATAGCGTGACGGTAATAGCATCTACTCAGACTGGAATAATTTGAAAGTCTAATATCGCATTTTAGCATACTTTTACTATTTCTATTGGTTATATTTAGTTGCATTGTTCACAGTTTATAAGAATTTGGAATTTTCTCTCGTCAATTTGTGCCTACTAATACTATTATAGTCTCTCTCTCTCTCTCTCTCTCTCTCTCTCTCTCTCTCTCTCTCTCTCTCTCTCTCTCTCTCTCTAAATGCACTGCAAATTAGCAGATTCGGGGCCTATGACTCCGTCACATATTTCTATCCTCTGTTTCCTTTTCATATCTATAACATACAAATAAGTTATAGAATCATCCAGCATCCCAAGTCTCTGTCTTCCTCAGGACTGTTTTCCTTCAAATTCTTCCAATTTTTCTTAAATTACCTCTTTGAGTAAACCAGTCTCTCTGAGGGCATGGCCCATCCAGCTCTTATTGCTATTCCTTATGATGTCTATCTATTGTCTATTTGTGCCAACCTTATTTGGCACATAATTCTTTTTTTTCGAAGAAAGGATAAAAAATGTATTAAAAAGAGAATAAATTCTTATTTGGTGATTTGATTTAACTAGCTGTTACCTTATCGATATAGTAACGCAGTCGCAGCATAAAACTTTTACTTTCTTTATTTGCACAATACTGGCGCTGCAGTGTCGGGTCGTTGAAGTGCTCCAATGTATAGTAATAGAATTCATTGCCGTCATCGCGAGGCCTAGTAGTCCCAATAGCTTGAGGCCTTTTATTGAAAGTTCTCTGCAAGTGGTTGTAGAAATATAAATCAAATTCAGCTACTCTAAGCGTTAAACAATACCTATTAGTTACTGTACATTTAAATTTGAACTACTGTACATATGCTGGAAAAATATAGACTAATTATATTTTACTATTCAGCATATGCATATAGGCCTAATATTTTCTGTAATTATTTCTTCAACTACGCTTCATAAGTTTGTATATCACCTTTTATCTGTTGGTCGCAGAGAAAACGTAAACCTATTTTTCTTTCATTTATAATCCTTGGACCGGTTTGCAGAATACTAAATTTCGACAGTTTTTGTCTTTTACGTGTCGACATGATTTCATAGTGCTCTGTGTTGTCGTTGACTTCAGCAGCAGTTTGTAGTTTTTAGTTTCATATTAAACCATGTTAACAAAAAGTTTGAAGTAAGCCACGAAGATAAAGATTGTTAGGACTTTAGTGTGGATCACGCCGCTGCACGGTTAAAAAAACATGGACGTTAAAAAAGGAAGATATTAGAAAACTAAATGCATTCGAAATATGGCTTAAGGAGAAGAATGGAGAAGATCAAATGGACTGACAAAATTACAGACGAAGATATGCTAAATAGGGTTGGCATAAATAGACAATTGATAGATATCATGAGGAATAAAAAGAAGAATTGGATGGGTCATGTACTGAGAGGGAATGGTTTGCTGAACAAGGTAATCGAGGTAAGAAGGGAAGGGAAAAGGTTAGAGGAAGAATGTGACTTGTGATATTGAATAATTTGTTAACTAATTCATACGTTGCTATGAAGAGGCAGCCAGATGATAGAAGTATGACGAGGAGTTATATGCCAATAAGCAGTGCACTAGGATATATATATATATATATATATATATATATATATATAGAGAGAGAGAGAGAGAGAGAGAGAGAGAGAGAGAGAGAGAGAGAGAGAGAGAGAGAGAGAGAGAGAGATAGAGCGATTAACTCACGGCTTAAAGTGTGTGCGGTAATTGGGTTTGCGATATCTATAAAGGAATTACAACTGGCTACTGTTGCGGAGCCGATATTGTAATATTTTAGAACCTAGTGTTCCTGTACAAGTATATGTTATATAGGAGAATAAACACTCTCGCCCAAAGAGAATTATTAATAATAAACGAAAACTATTTCAGCTCCATTGAAAATCCTTATGAATATAATTCACTGATCTAGTACGTGGTAACATCAGTCACATTTCTGACTTCGAATCAATACGTGCGGGATTCAATTCCTGGGCTCATTCGACGACAGAGTTTCTAAACATTAACCGCTAGGAGGATTTTTGATAAATAGCTTAAGATAAAGATTTATTGTGTTTATGGTTACAGTTACCAGTTCAACCTCTTCAGTGGGAGAGAGGATCAACGTAACTTGTGGACCAAGCATAGACCTTCAACCACTTCCTGCAACAACTCCCTGGTCTCCCCCTCCTCCCACAACAACAACAACAACAACAACACCAACTGCAACAACAACAATGCGCTTGACAGTAACAGTGCTATTTCTAACGTCAACAACGACAACATCCACGACAAGAAGTTCAACGGTAACAGTTTCATCGACATCAACGCTGTACAGTTCTACGTCAAAGGGTATACAGCACAACTATCTTTGTTGCTGTAATTTATGAACATATGCGAATATGTGATTCCTATATGTCATTTTAGTTACTTAAAACTTACTAAACTATTGCATTATCATTATTATTATCGTTAATCATTCAATGATCATTTGAGTAGACCTAGTTCCTCGTAAGAATAATATGATAGTAACGGCACACTGGGTCAGGAAGCACATATGTTTGTTTGAGGCCCATTTCCTCCTGCCTTTCCATGGTTATTAGTATTCGTTGCCTTTTGATGGCGCATCAATTTCAGCCAGCGCCGATTTAAGACATACCTTCCAACTTCCTGAGATGTTTTCATTCTAAGCTGTCAACTCTCAATCTTCCATTGTACATGATCTGGATAGTACATGGTCATCCAACCATGTACTAACCGAAGTAGACGTAGCTTAACTTCGATTATTGACGCGCAACTAAACCAAGTGCGCAAAATCCCCCGTATGAGAATGTATAAGAACGCAATATGAGAAACGTTTCAAGCAGACGATGCAATTAAAGACAAATTACAGCACATCACGAATCCCGTAGGCCATTATGCTAAGACCGATAAAAATTGTGATCCAGAAAGAAACAGTATAGTTCAGTAACATCGTGTAAAATGTAGTATAACATGTAGGTTAATAACATGCGCGTAATAACACGTAGGTTAACAACATGCACGTAATAACATTTAGGCAAATAACATTCAAGTAATAGCATGTATGCGCACGTAATAAAATGTAAGTGAATATTCTACAAGTATTAACATGTAGTTCAATAACATGCAAGACAAAAATACTAATCAAGAATTAACTTTCGTTTTTTGATTAGAGATGAAATTAGTGGCTTAAACATCATGACAAAATTTTGTATCGTACTATTAGTTAGGATTGGTTTTTATGGAGCGTGAAAGCAGAATGTGAGTAGGAATATGTACCTTGGACTATCAACTTACAGAACACGCGAGAGAAAGAAAGAGAAAGAGAGATAGGGAGAGAGAGAGAAAGAGAGAGAGAGAGAGAGATAGAGAGAATCTTACTACAGCTATCAATGGTAATATGAACACTGCGCAGGTTTAACGACTGGTAACTGGACGGACAATAACTCCACAGCACCAGCCCTACCCGCCGCTGATGACGACTCTGAGAGATGTATGCCCATTTGATTACTCTGTGCATTTTAGTGTATATTGCTTGTTTTACCGTAACTGTTGTAAAGTATAGAGATGCCTTTGCATAATATACTATATTAAACATTAAACAATAAACTTTGACAGGAATCATTCTACAGCGAATTGTTGCATTCCCTTTCAAAATATAAATACGTGACTAATATTGTGGAAACCATCAACGAAATTATTAATTGATTGCGTTTCTAATTATTCAGTAATTTACTCGTACGGTATCAATTGTCTAATTTTATTACTAGCATTCAAAAGGTGCCATTTTTGAGAAATGCTTGAGAATTTATCATAGTTTCAGGTTTCGCTGTTAAGCGCGAAAAGTGAACCTGTGACTAATTCCAGATTAAACGAGATTTCCACAAGTGGCATCGAAATCTCTTCCGTATGGGATATTAATTAATATACTTGACTAAATATAACTTTAAAATAATTTCCGGGATAGCGGTGTAATCATCAAAGTGACGGGTAGTAACTAGTAAGGTTCTCTGACACTTAGTCATTATCAGCTAGGAGACGTGATGAAAACCAAATTGATTTGTGACTTTCTATAAAATAGCGGACATTTTCTGTACCACTGCTTGACTGAATGCCAGCAGTACTGTTCACTGTATATATGAATAATATTGATTATATAGGCCTTGTTAAAATAATGTTGATTACACAGGCCTACTTAAAATAAAAATAGTTGTATAGGCCTACTTAAAATGATGTTGCAATGTTGCAGTGGCTTTGATAATCGGATTAACAGTAGGCGGAGCTTTGGCTCTCTTCATTTTATTATCAGTCGTCATCTGCATCGTCGCAGTTCGAAAAAGAAGAGAAAAGTAAGTGTATCATGCAATGCATTGGTTTTGCCTTACATATATTCCTTATTTTATACACACTGTATAAATTATAATATATATATATATATATATATACATGTATATATATATATATATATATATATATATATATCTTCTCTCTTCAGTGCACTGCCAAGTGGCAGGTTCAAGGTATATACTAATACGCAAAGTCTGCTTTCTCGCTCCATAAGAGCAATCCTTAGATCAACAAGTTAATCCCTTCACAAAGTTTATGCCTTATCCATACCTTATGTAGCCTATAGCTTGGAAAAAATATGGCTTCTGAGTTGGTTTCCCGTTGCCTTCCTCAGTTAGGTGGATTAATTACCATTTAATCCTGGTAATATCCTGGGGGAAAATATTTAATGGTGAGGTGGGTCCCCTCTTGCCATCCTCAGCTCCTGCCTTTAGTCGCCTCTTACGTACACGCGGCAGATTGTTTACGGTTGCCCTATTCTGCAGTGGTCCAACCACACCCGAGCATAACACGGGGCAAATTTATATATATTATATATGTATTATAAAAAATTAATTAATATTATATATATATAAATACAAATATATATATATATAATATATGTAACATATATATATTATATATATATACATGTATATGATTAACATTTATTTTAAACAATAAAATGTAAATTTTAATAATTATAGTTTTGCTTTAATTCATTTGATCAATTCTAAAAGTATTGCTCCACTCGAGATAAAAAAGCCTTGTCATACATGGACTTCGTTTTCAATCGGTTGAAACTAAGTATGATTTTAAAAAGTCAAGTTCTCAATTGCCTATTTTGACTGGAGAGCAGTGTGGACTAAATGCATTCAGTGAATATAGTGAGAGTGAATCAGATGAAACGATGGACAATAACTGGAGCCTGATGCAGCCAACTGCTGCCAATGTTAGGGCGAATTCATCAGAAAATGAAATAGTTGAAGAATTAGTCCAAGACTGCCTTTTCGTGCCTTTGCGACAAGCAAGCCTCGGTGTCATGTGGGCCCAATATACTGTAGTGCTATGTGTGTAGGCAAGGCTTCCATTGCCCACTTTGTCTGGCACCCGTCAATCTAATATTAAATATTTATCCATAGAAACTGTGCAATTTTCCTTAACCTCTTCCATTACGCGCCATTTCAAATCACGTGACTCCATTGCATTACTTGTCATTTCAGATTCACCACGTGGGCTGCCCTTCAGAAGGCCAGCCGTAGCGGATATTCTGCCATTAGACCATGAAATATGCCATAGAAGATGGCACACACCATAAATCATGCCAAATGCGGTACTGATAAGCAGTACTGGAAAGCAATTCTTATTACCAACATACTGAAATCAGCGATATGACATGATACGAAGCACTGATAAAATCAGGATTGATAAATAGAAATATATTATAGTTATTGCTCGAGAGAGATTTTGTCAATACCCACACTAGTGCTCAATGAAAGTATCTGCTTCAGCGAAGAGTTTTATGAACTGGATAGGCTGCTGAAGCATTGATTTAAATTACATTTTCGTATTGTTTTTGTTTTTATATTTGAATGTCGCATATGTCTAGGATAGTTGCATCATGAGATTAGTGATATGAATTTAATTATAGACAAGAATGTATCTTTATTTCAATATATTAAAACCACATCGTAGAAGTGCACAAAAACAGATATACCTGTAATCAATAACCAATAATTTAATCATTATAAACATTATATTTATATAAATAATTTAAAGTTTTAACAATAAAGTAGTAAGAAGTCGACCGATGTTCTTGAAATTGACAGCACTTAACCAGCAGCCAATTCTACAAAACATAAAGAAATTTCGTTCGAATATCTTAAATAACGTGAAAGTTATAGTTTCGCGAATATGAGTGGAGTCAGATAAGAAATTTCCAATACAGGATTACGGGCGTGTTACATTTAGAGTATATTATCTCTATAAAATACTAGCTAACACGCAATATAAAATTTCTGCTAATGCTATTTTGAAGAGTGATCATTTCTTTTCAAAACGACGTAATATACGTGCTGATGTGTTCTTTATTGACAAAGTTATCGAACTTTTTATGCATGAATTGCATGAAGAGAATAAACGAAGAAGAGGACGCCGCTGCAGTGGCTGCGGTGATAGCAGTTGTAACCAGAGATGCTATGCATGCATTAAAAGTTCAATAACTTTGTCAACTAAGAACTTATCAGCACGTATTTTACGTCATTTTGCAAAGAAGTGATTGCTCTTCAAAATAGCATTAGCTGAAATTTTATATTGCATGTTAGCTGTTATTTTTATAGAGATAAATTTACGCTGCATGTAGCACGCCCGTAATCCTGTACTGGAAATTTCTTGTCTGACCCCACTCCTATTCACAAAACTATAACTTTCACGTTATTAAAGATATTCAAACGAAATTTATCTATGTTTTGCAGAACTGGCTGTTGGTTAAGTGCTGTATATTTCAAGAACATCAGTCAACTTCTTACGACTTTAGTGTTAAAACAATTTGGGGTATCGGTTATAAAAAACACAGTATATATATATATATATATATATATATTATATACAGGTATATTATATTATACTCGTATATATAATAGTATATATATATATACATATAATATAAAGTAATCAAACTTAGCTAACGCTTGGAATCTATTAAATACTCGACGAAGAGGTTTGAGGTTTGCTGAGGGGCTTTACAATCATCGAACAGGATGTGATTTTATTCGCAGAAACACAAAATTATAAACAAAGTGAAAAATGACATTATTTTGAACTTAAACATTTTGGTGTGAATTGCTACTGAATATATGTCATTTTAATTTCTTGTTGCAGGCAAACGAAACCCTCTTCGTCTGAGGTCACATTTGCTTATAGTCAGTCGACCCATACGTCGGATCAAAGATCCAGTCAAAATGGCGGCTCTTTTCCTAAGGGGACTGCTGACTCAAGGTCAATCCACAATGGAGTATCAAATCACAATCACACTGCTAAATCAGATAGAAGCACTAAGAAACCAAATGGGACCGCAGGGTTGAAAAAGAAACAAGAAATTAACAAAGGAGTTGACTCGATTGAATCTAAATCGAGGAATAGATACCCGGAAGGCTCCATTGATAGACACAATAAGACGGGCTCAAATGGCAAAGCAGGTTCAAATCATTCCAAGATGACCGCGTCTACTTTACCAAATCCTAAACATCACGGCAAGCCCCCAACATCCAAAGCCAGCCCGTCATTCGATGACCCTTCTATTTACGGCGATTATTTCCCTAGCGCAACGATGAGTCGTTCAGACGCTACCACGAGTAGAACCTCGAATCATCGAAGTATCGATCAGCCGCTCTCACCGCGTAGTCAAAAGCCGGGCCGCGGCCCCCCAGTGCCTGCGAAATCATCCAGCAAATCAGATCCCGTCACAGTATACAACAGTAATAATAACTCCATCGTGTTCACGAGTAACAGCAGTCTGACGTCACAACCAGGGGGTATAAGAATTATACACCCCTCTGCGCGTCAGGCTGCTGATGAGGATAACACTATTTACATCAATCTCAGCGAGCAATCTGAAATAACATTTGCATAACTATCTATCTATGGATACATGAGAGAGTTAGAAATGTTAAGCTGAGAGTATAGCAAATGTCGTATATGAAAATATCCCCAATGAAACAATAATAATAATAATACTAATAATAATAATAAAGGTTTAACGTCCGTTTCCTCATCCAAGGATTTTGTCAGGGACGTCCCCGAATGGAATGGGATAATGAGGAAACTACTTCAGAAGTCAGTCAACTATATGGGCTACGATAAGCAGCAAGAGCATGGCCAGTTTGATATAGCCTATACATGTATATCTTATAAATTTTTTGACATATCAAAAGATGTATGAGCGTAGCTACAGTATATATGAGCTACTTTAAACTGCATAAGCACAGTCATTTTGATCGAGGGACCGTGGATTAATGA